>VZRL01000553.1:879727-1212899 GCA_013397895.1 Origma solitaria
CGCCGGGCCCGGGCTCCGGCGGGGACCTGCCGTTCTTCGGCTCGGTGCTGCGGCGCGCAGACTGCGTGCGGCGCTGCGAGGAGCCGCGCCTGGGGGCCGTGTCCCGCCACCGCGCCGCCGAGGAGGTGCGCGCCGACTTCCAGCGCAGGGTGCCCTACAGCTACCTGCAGCGAGTCTACATCCAGGTAGGCACCGCCCGGCCCGGCCCGGCCCGGCCCTCCTCACCGCCCTCTCCCGAGGGTTACCCGCGCTTCCGTACTCCCGAGCATCCTAGGTATGCCCCCTCTGCCATCTCTCTCTCAAGCCGCCCGAGTACGGTCCCGCACAGCGTTCTCAGTGGTGTGTGCGGTCAGTGGTCATGGCCAGTTCCCGAGACAGAGAATCCTGTGTGGCAACGTGTATTCTCTCCAGCCTTGGCTCACCTGTGCATTTCCTGTATCGTTTTGGGTGGCTTTTCTATTTGTTTTAGGCAAAGGACGTTTTGTTTTCTTTTAGTGTAGCATAGTATCATTCCGAAAATTGGCTGCCTTCAGTTTGCAGAGAAAAGCCCCCAGAAACACCTTGTAACCCCCCAGTGCCCTCTGCCAGAGGTGTTTCCCATTCAGACAAACTGTTCTGTGTTTCAGGAGCTGGGCCTGGGTGTTCCAGGGATCTGATTGTCATTATCCTGATGTGATGTGGAATACTTTGCAGTATTTCTGCAAAGTTGCATTGTGCAGTCAGTATTTAACAGCCACTGACATTCTGAGTATCATCCTCTTATCCCAGTTACTTCTGCCTTATAAATGTTACCTTCCCTGAGAAAAATGGTGTCACTCTTTGAACTTCCTTGCCAAATGAATGGAAAAAAGCCCAGAGGGAAAGAAAGCAAACAACAACCCTCCCTCCAACCCACACCAGGATAGTTAATGGTGGTTTTTTTATTCATTCAAGATTTCTGCTCTGTCAAGCCAGCTACCTATAGTAAGTCTTCCTGTTCACGACTAGTAAGGACATAAACTGTGGGAATTTTGTTTCGTGACAAGCTGAATGTTTAAAGCATTTCTGGAACATCTCCCTCTGGATTTCTGTTTTATTTGAGCACATTTATAACCTTTTAGTTGCTATAGGCAACTTAATAGGTGAAGATCTGCAAAACAGAGCACAGGGAAGGTGATTCTGCTGAAATCCATTTCCAGCTGGAGAAGTGAACATCTTTCCTAGCAGGGCTGGTGCCTGTGGTGCAGTGCCTACACAGCAACACGTCAAGGAGGCAAATTATCATCTCTCTCCAACGTAGCGGAAAATCATAGCTACACTGCTTTTTCTGTGCTTCTTGTTCTGCCATTGCCTCAATGTCAGTTTTACAAGTCAGGGACTAGAACTTCATTGGCTTAAACTCTAGTGGCCATGTGATGCGTAGAGTTCCTGAAAGAAATCCTGGGAGTGAATTGGAGGTGTAATTTGGCTTGTGTGCAATGCCAGTGTAGCTGACAGTCCTTACTATGTAAGGTGCTTTATGTAGCATCAGCATCTGTGGGAAGTGACACAAAATTTGTCATGATAAAAAATTAAGTGATTTCTTATCCTGATTTCAAAGCCTTTTCCAGACTCAGTGATGTCAAACTCGCTGGAAAACTTTCCTCTAAATTAAGCACTGGGGTTTTTGTCTCCCACTTCAGTAAAACTGATTTATAAAACCCCAAAAGATTTTGGGGTATGGGCTGTCCTTGCATATATGCTTTGACTGAGGTTATTTTCCTCATTTAAAATGGCATTCTAAGCTTATCAAAGCAATGTGTTGAAAACAGCCCTTTTAAAATTTATTTTATGTGTGACTCATCTTAATTTGCTTTTGCAACATCTGGGGATTTTATGTTGATGCTAACACTGATTTCAGTGCTCTCTGATGGAGTAGTGGATGTTCCTGTTGTGTGCATGGCTGTCCGGGTGTTGGGCACTGGAGCCAGGGGAGGATACTCTTTGACTAGACTTGCTGTTTTTAATGCATTTTTATTGAACCCTTTCTGATGCTCTTGGGTTTTATAAGCAGCACTATGACCAAGTTTGCCCCGCAGAGCACTCTGCAGTGATTTGCTTGCATCCTCACCTGGTTGCTGCCTGTGCCTGAGCTCTGCTCCCAGGATTGCCCTTTTGCTCTGGCTCAACAAGTCTATGTGCAGGAGAAAATGCCCCACATGGGATTTGCCTGCACTTGCACCGAACACGAGGTTTGATGCCTTGCCCTTACATACGCTCGGATGTGAACCATCCCCTCGTGCCAAGGCTGAGTGCCAAGGCTTTGGCATGTTCCCTGAGGGTTGGGATGCATCAGCTCCGTGCTCTCTGCGTTGACTTTGGCTGCAGCATCTGCCCAGCGTTTTGTGTGAAAAGGGGAGCTGCAAAACAGGGCTTGTGCAGAGCCCCCCGCCTTGCTGTGGGTGTGTGGACAGGCTGCACAGCTCTGGGGGTGGCCATGCTCGTGTTTTCACCCTCGTGTTTTGCTCCTTGAGACCAAAGAGGAAATGAGATGAGGTTAAACACCCTGCTGTGTACCCTGTCCAGCTCCTCCCCGGGCTGTATGACGAGGCCCGGATGCTGGGCATGGGTACAAAGCACTGGGAGGATGGCAGGGTTTGGTGCCATTTGTGGTTTGGGAGAAGAGGAGCAGCCTAGAATGTGCTTCCCACCTCCCACTCTTACTGACCTCGTGCTTGTTTGTTTCTCAGGAGGGGAGAAACACATCCCGTCAGGAGGGAGTGACAGAGCAAGGAACAGATGAAAAAAATCGAAGGGTTTGGCTCTTGTGCAGTGCTTTGAAAAACGGTGCTGAATATACATGAACTAATCCTTGCAACACTCCTGTGGGGTAGGAAAAGCAAAGGCTTTCAGTCCTGCTGGACAGATGCGCAGCCAAATGTTGGCCAGCACTGTGCCTCCGCTGTTTTGGGAGCAGCAGAACCACCCAGATGCCCTGGGAGCAGGCAGGGCCCCTGCTGCCTTCTGGTGCCCAGGGAACAGGCTGGGGTTTGCCAGCCTCTGCCTCTCCCTCTGCCTCTGCTCTCTCGCTGCAGGGCAAGCACCAGCACAGCCTGGCCCAGTCATGATGAGGTGAATGAGACTGCAGCGAGTTGGTGGAAAACTGGTGGTAGAATTGGAAGCTTTGGATTTTTTTTGCTGCTTTTTTTGCTTTTTTTGGGACTTTATACTGGGTGATAGCAGCAGCTGCACTGTGCTTCATTGCTCCTGCTTCTGAGCAGATGCTCAAGATATTCCTTCACAGAGTGCTGTAAAGGTGCAGGGAGGTGATGATGTGTTTAGGTGAAATACCAGTGTTATTCCTCTATAAGAACATGTTCTGTCAGCCTGTGGTGTGATCATCCATGTCATCCTATCAGTTCCCAAAATTATTTCCTAATTTATCATTTGCTCTGTACTTCTCGAAATAGACATAGTGGCCTTCTGAAGACGGCTTTTCTATTTTCCAGGTGTGATCTGGGTGTTTTTGATGACTCCGGCATGATGTGAGGAGAGACTGTGGTACACTGCAGGAAGGGAACAGCTTGTGGATTCAGCTGAAGGTTTCTGTCAGCTTCAGGCTCTGAGGTTGACAGAGCAGACTCTACAGAGACTGTAGACAAATTGCATTGAACAAGCAGCCCAAATCCAAATGTGTTTGCAAGTCTTCTTTGCAGCTTCTGAATATGTATTTGAGTAGGAAGACTCCTCTTTTTCCTGGAATAGCTGATGTTTTCAGGTAATTTAGAAATATATTGGGTACAGCTAGCCAAGACAGTTAGGGTGAGGTTGGTTTGAGAAGGTGTGGAAACAGAGAGGGAGATGAGAACATGGGATTTAACTCGTGCTTCATGTAGTGGGCTCTCCAGACCACAGAGAAAAGATCCTTCAGGGGATTCTGGTGGGTCTCTGCTATGTGCTGGCCGCTTGGTCTTTGTCAAAGAAATCCCCTCTAGGCTTGGCAGGTGGGTGTGGTGGGATCTCTTTGCCCTCCTAAATATTTTGTTAGTCATGTCCTCCTCGCTTTGCTGCTTTAGTCATCTTGTTTCTGTAAAAACTTAGCCTGCAGGCCATGATGTTCCTAGCCCCACTTTTTGGAGTCTTTCTCACTCTGAGAGTGAGTGGAGGAGGAAATGTACACAATGTACACCGTGACAGCGTTTGCTGCTGTGAGCTGCTGACTCAGGAGCCGTGTTGGAGCTTGCCCTGGATGGTGTGCCGTGAACCCTGGGACAGAGCATTGCTTCCAGCCCCCAGTCTAACTCCTTCAAGTCCTCTTGGTCCAAAAACAAGTAACCTGGAAAAGCTGATCACTGTGTCAATTGCAAAAGCAGGTCTTGTTTCTCATCTGTCCTACTAACCCTCCCCTTGAGGTCTCTTTCCTTTGCCTCATCCTGGTCCCAGCCACAGCATTCCCCAGCCTGTTTGCTGGGTAGATGGCTATAGCCTATTTTAATTTTCTGTGTATATTGGTGTGCTGTTGCTGTGCATTTCCTCACACTTTGTAAACACTGAATTGCAGTGGTCTTGTCTTGCCACTTGCCTGAATGCTCCGTTGCACATCAGTGAAGCATGGCAGGAATCATACGTATGTAGTCTGTAACCACCAGCCTTGGATCTAGAGATTAGAAAGAGCCTTTTAGTCTGTGCTTGGGTTTAAAACAATAAATGAAACAAGTCCCCAGCATGTTGGACTTTGCTGGTCTCTCAGCAATGCCAGATTGTAGGTGGAGCAAAAAGGGACAAGAGTCTGACCATGTCTGGTTTATTCTGTCTTTGTCTTGAGTTCCCCCTTGCCTTGTCTGAGATGTTCTTCAGTTCTGCTACCCTCATGACTTCATGTGTTCCAAGCATAAACCAATAATATTTAGGTCTTCCGTGTTGTAGTAGAGGCTGTTTATTTGTTCTTTAAAGCTGTTTCTTTTTTTTTTTAAAAAAGATCTTGTTTGGGGAGAACTTCCACTTTTATCTTCGCTGCCAGGTATTCCGCCCTGCAGCAGATGGGGCAGTGCTGGAGGCACCGCTGGGGACATGTCCTTGGGTCACACTGGGCTGTCCTGCCCACCCACACCACCAGGATGTCTGAAATGCCTCGCAGGAACAATAATCACTCGATAAAAACCCATAGGAGAGAAACAAAAGAGACAGAGTGAGAGCCCAAACTTCAGAAACACTTACGGTAGAGATTATTGCCTGACTCCAGTTCTGCCTTTGAAAACTCTCGATTTATGAGAATCCAGGCCCAAGGGAGGAGAGCTGTGTGTGTAAACCTTGGCCTTTAACCACTCCAGACTGATGGTTCTGTCCTCTGCCAGTGCTTGTGGGAGTCTCCACCAGCCACGCTTGTAGAGCCTGGAGCAGCCCTCAGGATGGTTGGTGAGACACCTCTGCCAAATTCTTTCCACCTCGAGTAACTACTCACTGCTTCCCATCTCTGTGTGTTCCACAGGGTGGCAGACATCTGGATCACCTGCCTTGGGATTGTGAAGTAATTCTGGATTCACACCAGTGTAGTTGCGTGGGGAATTTGGTTTGTTTCACTTACAGACTGCTATTTTCCATTCATGTTTTGCTCAGTTTTCCTTTGTGCCACAATGCTGTATGGACCTAAGCAGATAGTGGGGTCCTGTCCTGGGATGAGCCACATCGTTTCGCGGAAATGTGGTGGTTTCTCTTGCAGCATCTCATGGCTAATGACACAGAATAATGTGTAAAACTCCTTACTTTAAAGTCTTCAGTGGAGCAGCTATTTCTTGCCACAGCCACCACCTGTCTTGCAAGGTCTGCCCGTGTTAGTCTTGTTTTTGTAGGATTTATATGCCATCCCAGACAAAGACCTATAGTAAAACTGTCAGATAATCATTACTATTTGGATTTTTACTATTAGTGGTGTTTATTTATCTTCTATCTTGAGAATTGGTATTACTCAGATGCTGGATAAATAAACAGATCCCAGAATTAATCTCTTGGAACGTCTCTTTATTTAGATTTTCTGAGAAAGCATTCCTATTCCTCAGCAGAGGGTAAATGTTAGTCCTCAGAAAGTTAAAATTATTTAGGACAAAAATAAACGCAGTTTATGGGGATGGAAAACTCTGAGTCTTGATGGTTGGGTCACTGTCCTTGATTTAAAGCAGGATATTTAGTCCTGCCCTAAGCCCGGGACACTGACCCAACTGCTCTTGCTCCTGTTCTTGCTGACCATTTCGAATGAAGTGTTTCTAAAATGTTTTGTGTTGAAAGTATTGTCAGAGAGGGAAAGAGGTGACCCGGTGGTTCAATTCTACTGCCAGCAAATGCAGACTAGGCACATCTTTATGGCCAAGGTATCTCACTGTCTTCACAGGAGACGCTGTCTTGACTTTTTGGACTTGACTACGACCTGGTGATGTACTAAAAATTAAACTAGCTGGTTGTAGTGACTTTCTGCTGTGGTTTTTATTTTGTTTTTCTAGCATTTATTTTGTTGGTTTTTCTTCTGATAGAGCAAATACAAAAGTAAAACTAAGGTGTTTGCAGTTTGCCACATCATTTCAACTGGTAGGAAATTAGCACAGCTCTGCCCAGCAAATCAGGACATAACCAGTTAACACAAACTGGTCTTAGACCCACTAAGTTCATTTCATACAGGCTATGGCTATTTTCTTGATAGCCAGGGCTGCTTTTTTTGTCTTGCCAAATTCCTCTTTCTCACCTCATGGCTATGCAGTCCTGCCAGGGCTTCAAAATTTACTTTCAGTGTGACCCAGTCTGCAGTATTTCTCAGTCTTTTGGAGAAAATAAGGTAAACCTGGATTCCTCTTTATTTCTTGGCAATCTGTAGTGGTCTGGCTTGGATGATGGATGAGACAGGTGTGACTCACATGGTTTGAATGGATTTCTTGAGACCTTGATCTGAAGGTCTCAGTGTGCAAGCTAGGTTAATATCCCAACTGGAACAAAACTGGGCAGCAATAATAGTGCAGGAGAGCCCAGATTCCTGCAGGTGGGATGTGACCAGGGAACCTGCCCCTTCCCTGTTCTTGTATCTCCTTAGTTTCTCATGGTTTTTGCTCCTTCTCCTGCTGGCTGCTCCTTGGCAGAGCCTTGCTGCTGACCTGCCCCGTCCATGCGCCTCGGTGTGCTGGGATTTGTTAAGTGGCTTTTTGTGCTGCCTGTTAAATCTCATCCATACGTCCTAGAGCTCTGCTCTGGCTTCTGCAGAGCCCTTTTGTTGTCCTTGGCCACGGGAATAACAAACGGCAGCTGATGATGAACTGCATGTGAATGAACAATGCGATTTAGCCCTGCTAAGCAAACTTATGCCCGGTACTCCCTAGTTGTGGCTGAGGTTTCAACAAGGATAATTCCCATTTCCTTGTATGACTGGTGACTTCATCGTGGATGGCATGGGCAGTGGTGAGAAACCATCGTGTCAGTAGCTGAGCCATTTGCTGCCAACCTCCTGAGCACTGCTGGAGCCTTGCTAGCAGGATTCTGGGCTCAAAGCACTGCTGGACGTCTGGAGCAAGGCATCGAGGGGTTATTTATCTTCGTTTTTTCCTTTGGAGGTGGTATGAATTAGTCATTGTGATTGGGTTTGTTCCCAAGGAGTAGGAACCCCTGTGCTCTGCACAGGGCATATTTCCATGTGTGTAGTCTGGACTGAGGCCAGGCTGAGTTTGGATAAATCGATGTGAACCCGGAGTGACCCAGCTGAGAGCCATGGAGTTTCTGTGCCTTAGCACTGGGGAAGCTGAGCTCAGGACTTGGCCTGTGCCTTTCAACAGTAACGGATGGCAGGAAGGAGGGCGCGGACTTCCCTGGATGCTTTTGTTTCCAGCCAATGGATCAGCAATTAGGTATTGACATTTTTATTTCTTGGCCATGAGCTGGTGATGACTAATGACAGCAGGGGGTCTGCCTGTGGGTGGGTTCAGGCAGCAAAGAGCTGCTCCTCATCAGCATGTACCTCCCAACCAGTCCTTCTCCTTTCCATGACAACTGGTCAGTCAAACAGACCCTCCAGGGCTGACGTCAAGGGTCAGGGATTTGGCCACCAAATAATTATAGCAACAAAAATAGCATCGCTTCCCCACCCCTTCCTTCCCACATGATCCTGCTGAATCCCAACTCATAAATGTCCTTTTTTTTCTTTCTTGGATGAGAAGCAAAGCCCACATGTATTAGCTGGAACATATGGCAGGGTTTGGCTGCAGCCCATCAGTTGTGGAGGCCAAATACTCACTTGTAGCTTCTTGTTCACTTAAAAAAAAAAAAAANGATTGGATGAAAGGCTGAGTCTGTGCTCATGCTGGGATGGGAAGCAGATAGGGTGTGGGACAGCGTGCTGTCGTGATGGGGAGCATGTCCCTTCACAGCATGGAGGTGACAGGCTGGCCATTGAGAGCTGGCCTTGTGGCAGTGGCCACCATCCCCTGCTCCCTGCCCTAACGCTGGTTCTCAGGTCAGGCAAGATTTGCAGACAGGCTGCTCAGGAGAATGTCACCAGCACCAGGGGCACAGAGCAGTCAGCAGGTTTTAAACGGGGGTAAGCCATGGTCAGGAGAAAATTCTGTCTTTGGAGCTCTAAATGTTTTATTAAGGGTCATGGGAACATTTAGGAGGTTGCAGAAAATTTGTGAAGGAAAAGAAAATGAAGGGACATTGTCAGAAATGGTCTGTCTGCACCACCAGAATGTAGCTGGTGAATGAAAAAATTCTGAAAAATCACAGAAATGGTTGTTGGACACCAACATGCTGCTTTTCACCATGGGTTTTCCAAAGCAGCTGGAGTGGTGGCCTTGATCTCACATCATGTCCCTGCAGAAAGATGAGCCTGAGACTGTGCAGTGTCCTGTCAAAGTTAGAGGTGGGAGAACATGAATCCACAGTGCGTTCTGCCAGAAAAAAGAAAGGGTGGGCAAATCCTGCCTCAAAGTGCTGCAGGTAGGGCACTGCCTAAACCCACAGCTCACTGAGGTCAGGGCTGGGCTCCCGAGGGTGCGGTGGGGAGATGTGCTGCTGGAGTTCATAGCCCACGGCTGTGGGTGCAACTTCTTTTGAAGATGGAGCCAGCCATTTTCCTTCCCAGGAAAGATCAGTGTGGTACAGAGAGAAAGAGCTTGGAAAATATCCTTCAAAATATTTGCTGAAGGTGTTGCTGTGACTGCCCGGGGACTGAAGCAAAGTCTGTTGGATCTCTTGCTTAGAAAGCTGCTTTTAAAGTGGTTTTTGCCAAGGCACTGCCTGTTCTAAGGTTTGTATGTATTCTGGGGCATCTTCTGTGACCTGAGTTACTCTGTTTCTTTGGAAGCAGGCAAGAAACTGCAAAGTTTCATTGAAATAGTCTGAAAGGAAGAGCACTGACTTGTGGTATGTGGCACTGTTCTGCTGCCGGAAAGCACTTCCCCATCCAGGGCTGCCAGCCTCATCCAAAGGATCTGTGATGCAGCAAGATATTTTAGTGAAAGGGAGGACAATGTTGTGTCTTATCCCCATTTTTCTTATTTATGGAGCTGCTGGTCTCTGTGTTGCAGGGGCTGAGAATGGACAGGAGTTTTCTTACCTGTGGGCAGCCCTGATCCTGGGGATGTGTTTGCAGGCTGTTAACCAAGAGCTGTGAGATGCACTGAGCTCCAGAGGCGGGTGAGGACTGTAAATGTTGCTAAACTCAGATCTGAGCTTAACAAAACAGAGTTTCCAATCTTGGGAGACTCATTCCAGCGTGATTATTGTTTTGGCTATTCAACAAAACAGTCCCTAGAAAATGACTTTTGCACTGTAACACAAGGCTTCCCACAGTGGTGTTTTTAAATCCAAATCACTGTTTCTATAATCACTGTGCTTCTATTTTCCAAATATACTTTTGTATCCTTGTATCCTTGCTGTGAAATCTGGCTAGATGATAGACTCCTAAATAAACCACTTTCAGCCTCTAATCTTTTTTGCATCAAACCAAAGCAGGTAGAGAGCACTGAATAACTGTTTGTCTGGACTTTTTCTTTGAAAGTTACAATACTTAAAGCTGTCACTGAGTTGCCAGCAATCAGTACACTCAGCTGTCTTGGAAAGCACAGTGTAAAACCATACTGTCCTTCATGATGCTTTTGAGAAGTATCAGATAGGGAAGGTTTGCATGTTTCAGGCTTATTGTTTACATTCCTGTTCCTTTGCTGCTGTTTTACATGGTGGATGTTGCAGTTCAGTTCCCAAGTGGTGGAGCCCTGCTCAGAAAGGGTTCCAGGTCCTTCAGGATCTTCTGTGCTGCTCTTTGGGGTTGCTTTGGTGTTTTGGCCAACCTGTGCTGAACAACGGCGTCCTGCTAAGCAGGATTGATAGCTGAGCTCTTGCATGCTTCAGGTGTGTGTCACAGGCTTGTCTCAGGTGCACAGATATGCATGGAGCTGGGGAGATGAATAGAAAAATGCTCCTGGTGTTTGCCTGTGCTGCACACCTGAGATAGGAGAGAGTGTTCAGGTATAAGAGCC
Organism: Origma solitaria; assembly: GCA_013397895.1. Taxonomy (NCBI): domain Eukaryota; kingdom Metazoa; phylum Chordata; class Aves; order Passeriformes; family Acanthizidae; genus Origma; species Origma solitaria. Next base: position 890,194 of record VZRL01000553.1, read on the forward strand.
AGCAGTTCTTAGCCCCTGAGTGAGCGATTCTTTCACCAGGGTAAGAATGTACTCAAGCCTAGAAAGGATTGTGTTTGGGCAGTGATCAGGATCACTGTGCCAAGTGAAACAGGATGCTGGTGTAGCCATCAGTGCTTTTGAGTGCCAGCTGGTCAGTGGTACAGCTGGGTCAGTAGGGCATTTTGTGAGCCACCTCACTGTCCATCTTATTTAAGCCACTTAAAGACAGCTTTGGAAGTTATTATCTGCTATTGAGGGAGAAGAGCTAAGCCCAGGCAGCTGAGAGTTCAACCATATTTAATTTTGCTCCGTTTGCTCTTGAGTCCTAGGATTGGAAAGGTAAAGATAGTAGGAAGACAAGGAAGGAAGAATCCTCTTTTCTTTTCACAGTGTTTCCTCTGTGTCAGGAGGATCATCAGGCATTTAGGAGGTTGTCCTTGTAGATTCCCCTGTTGCAAAACTTCAGTAGAATTTTGGCTGTGCTGTACTCTCCCATTTATGTGCCAGCAGGCTTGGCCCTCTCCTCTTGTCTACACGTAGTGCTTTAGCAGTCATGAGCACAGAGAACTAGATCTGCTTTTGCTTAGCATTATGAGCCAAAAAGTAGCACTCGGTCGTCTCTTGTTTCAGAGCCAGGATGCTGCTCAGTTCAATCAGAGACTTTGTCCCACCAGTGACGGGTGACAACAGAAGGATGTCAGTGCTAGGGAATTTCAGACAGAGATATGTACCAAAGGCAGCTGAAAATAGCAGGGCTTGAAGCCTTCTGAGTTGCACACTTTGATCTTGGTCCGTGCTGAGGACAACTGCTCTGACTGATGGACTGCACTGTAAGTTGGTGATGGATTTAGCAGAGTCCTCACAGGTGTCTGGATTTGAGATCTGCTGATATTAGCAATAAAACAGTGTAAAATGTGTAACGGTACAGGTGTATCTGTCCTCTAATCTGAAAGCACTGAGATGGAGGCTGTCAGGATAAATGGAAGGGAGCGTGACACAGCTTATGCAGAAAGAAAAAGAGCTGAAGTGGTGCCTGTGCTTGCTGTGGACTTACCTAACATCTGTTCTAATGACTCAGGTTGATGCCTGATGACTTACTAAAGCACAGCTGCATTGTGCATTGAACCATGTGTGCAGAATCCAGCCTGTTGGGTTTTCATTCTGCACAGGGCTCAGATGAGATCTGGCAGACCTCACGCTTAGACGTAGCAACCGCCTGATAGCCCCAACTGTGTTTTATTTGGGAGCGTGTAACCCAGACACCAGAGCAGTCTGTGAGGCAGGACAGGGATGGCTGGGTTTGCTCCAGCCCAGCACTCCGTGCCCTGATTTGCCCATCTGTGGAATGAGTTTGATGTGCAGTAATTACACACCAGGCATTGTAAGACATGACTGACATCACATATTTGGGGAATGTCAGATGCGCTGCGTGGTGTCCGTGCGCTCTGAGCGAGCTCCAGCGGGAACAGCACACACAAACAGTAGCAGATTAATTAAAGATGTCCTGTGCTGCAAAAAGCCAATTATGGAGCAGTTTGCTCAGAGTCAGTAGTGCTGGCTGGCTTTATTAGCAGAGCCTGAGCTAACTGTCCCCTCAGAGGAGAGCAGTCACACAGCAGTGACAATGCACTGTCACAGCTGTCCTGCATGGGACAGAACAGATGTGGATGTCAGCCGTGCAGGTCCAGGGCAGGTCAGCTTCCACCATGGCCCTTTGTTAAAGCTCCTTCACAGGCAGCAGAGCAGTGTCTGTGTTCTACACAGCAGATATTTGCAGTCAGGTGTTCCTTACTACCTTTGCAGAGATCTTTTTGATTTGGGGACCTTCAATATGTTTTATTCCAGATGTTTTTCCTTGAGCTGCTGCTGCTGTTTAAAGGGCCCTCAAAACCTGATAATATCCCTGGGATCTGGGCTAAATTGAGCATTTCAGATGAGTGGGAGTCCAAAATCATTGCCAGGCTGCAGAATAATGGTTCTCCTTGTTTTGGGCCCTCAAAGCCTGATAGGATCATTGTAGGAAATGTGACTCAAGGGTTTTCTTTGGAGTGGTTCCTAAGTTAGAGACATTTTCTGGTTGGGACCTGGATTGAATCTGGAAGGTCAGCTGCCTTGTCCAGGGGCAGCAGCTTTCATTTCACAGAGCAGGATGCATCTGGCTGAGGGTGAGGGGTGAAGTGGGGGTCCTCAATGTCCTACACCCAATCCCATCCCTCTGTTGCACCACTGCCCAATGCCATAAATCCTATTCTCACCATAAGTTACCCTGGGAATCTGTTCTATACACATCCCTATTTCTTTCTGGTGAATCTCATCAGCAAAACCCCTTCAATCAGCATGAGCTACTGCAAGGAGAGTCAGACCCATCAGCCATGGGGCTGAGCAGGGCTGACAGCTTGCCCTGTCTCAGCTGCACTGAGGGACTCTCCTTTTGCAGCAAGACTTTATCGATTTTTCATATTGCTTTACTTTAAACAAACAAACAAAAAAATCATTGCTGGAAAAATAATTATTTCAACATCCACTGAGATTTGTTTTGGAAAGCTGATATTCTGCCTGATTTCAAATCCATGAGATGAACTGAAATTTCAGCTCTGGAGCATATTTTGGTTTGTCTTCCACCCATGGGAGAGTCGAAAGAGAAGTGCAAGCAAGAAAAGCGGGGCAAGGAAGAGAAATAGAAGAAGGATGAAGGGAAAGAAGTCACAGCATCAGATGTGTTTGGCAGACTCCTGAGCCAAACTGGAGGAGGAGTTCATGGGGATGCTGTTGTATTGAGGGGCACTTGCTTGTACCAAGGTTTGAGGTGGATGAGTAGTGATGTTTTTGGTTTGTTTTGAAAGGAAGAGCTTGCCAAAAGGTTGGATTTGAACTTCCTGCAGAAAACTGGAGCAAGAGATTGTGCTGGGACTGAAGCAGCCCAGCAGGCTCACTGTGGCTGGGAAGGAGGCAGCGGATGGTGATATTTCACGGGGTCTCAGCCCTGCACAAAGCAAACAGCTGCCATTCATGTCTCCCAGCTTGTCACTTTTGAAGGTGTAACTTTGCTCCAACCCCCTAAAACCTGTGTGCCAGGGGTCTGGCAAAACCAGCACTGTCTCATGGGGAATTCGGTCCTTCCTCTGGAGGGACTCATCCTCCAGGCCAGGTAGGCAGAGAGATTTAACCAGAGTTGTCCTCAGGTAGTGTGCATTGGGTTTTTGCATCACTGAAACATGCCCAAAATTTGTTTGGTTTTTTTCCCCTAGATCACACTAGAAGATTTCATATTTACAATAGAATATTGGTCTTCAGCAGCAAGTATAGATACATTTCTTTTTTGAACTACAGAGACATGGATTGTTGTGGAAGAAAATTCACAGTGGAGTTGATTGGTGTTTTGATGGGTCCCAGGTAGCAATTGGGGGTGCCTTAGCCTGTCCATAAACACCTTTTCTACTACAAAGGGAGGGTTTCCAGGAGCTTTTGGCCTTTTCTTTAGCAAAAGGGATACAGTTCCCTGACATGGGATGCATGTCTTTACCAAAGACATACAAACTCTGCTTTACCACAGACATACATCTTTGTATCCAACTGCACCAGTGTTCGTGTGTTAAACTGCTGTGATATCTTCCACAGAGCTGGGCAGGGAGGCTTGTAAATTTGGGACATCTGGGAGCTTCCTTGTGCATACACACTCGTGTGCACTCGTGCGTGTAGAGCTTTAGGAACAAGTCTAACAGTTGTATTCCTTCAATCTCTCATAGTTCCCCAGCAGAAGAAAACTTGGCAAAAATATGGCACCCTGAAATTGTTACTGTTTGCTTCTTTGTTCACATTTGCTCATATCCCCAGAGGAATGAGGTAATTTATTTGATTTGCCCTGCTGCTTCACACTCCTGCTTATGAATGGCTGGGGCAAGACTGGGAGTATGAATAGCCTGGCTGCATGTGGTTTGGAAAGACGTGTTCACTTGCACATTGGTGTCCAAACAGAGTAGCTGGCTCTGAAATCCTATCAGTAAGGCTTTTGAGTAACTTAAAACCCTTCTCGTAGATGCTTTGAATTTCTTCCACTCTGACATTGTGTAAGCCCCTGTTGAAGTTTCATTACCTCAGTAACCACAGAAAAGCAGCCAGCCTTTTTTCACTGAAGCCTTCCCCACAAAGGTCTGGATTCATTCCCCCACCCCCCTTTTTCCTTGAATGCAGAGCACAGCTTATTGTAGTTTAAATAACAGGGTGGAGGGCCAAGACTGCGTATGGATCTGGGTGGCATCATGTGAAAGGAGTAGGAATGTGTCCTGTCCCCTCTCTGTGCCACTCTGTACTAAATATGGAAGGTGACCTGTATAATTTCCAGCATAATTAGGATATTCAGTGCTTACTTTAGAGTAGCTTATAACAGACCAGTCCCAAACAGCTGCTGTTTCATGGGCCATTCTTGGTATTTTCTGTGCTTTAAATAACTCCAGAGTTTCATTATGTGCTCTGGTGAGGCTTTTCCCCACTTTCTCTCTAAAATTTGTTCCAGAGCCTTGTGTATTGAAGTCAGTGATTCACCATTGGGTTAGCAGGGCATTGTGATGTGAGCAGTCACAGGATTTCAGTATGGCTCTTTCTCTTAGGTGCAGTATTCCTGGCAGAGGAATTTCACCCCTCCCCAGAATGGTACAAGCACAAATATCCCCTTCCCACATTCACTACTGAGTCCCATCGAGGTTGCTTCCAGCCTGACTCCTCCTGCTACTTGTAACGTAGATGAGAAGAGTTAGCTAGGAACAAAAAAATGGGGTTTTTTTTCTGATTTCTCATCTCATCTGGTTTCATCCAAGGAGACAGTGACAGTGTATGCCACTGCTATGTAGAGAGCCTAAAATACCCTGTTAAAAATTTGAGGCAAACCTCTGCCAGCAGCCACTACATGGAGCTGCTGAGGACTTTTCCTTGCTGTGGAATACTGCTAGAACTTGGGAAAGATTTTAATTTCTGCCTTTTTTTTTTTTTTTTTTGAGCGGCATGACCCCAAACAGCTGAAATCAATGGCAAACTGAGCATCAAGTGAAAAGGCTTTTTTTATTCTAACCCCCCAAGCTCCTAGTTTAAATCAAATCGAATTCCACTTGCTGACGCTTGGAGAGGAAAACGAAAGACTTTTTTATACACCAGGCAATGCATTATATGTGTCTCCCCAGACACTCTAATTTTCAGCCTTTTTTATATTCAGACACCTATAAAATTAAGGGATTATTTTCTTTGGCATAAGAACATGTCTATTTTCAGAAGCATCCAGAGCTGCTCCAAATGCAGCAGTTACTGCTGCTGGGGGAATCAGTGCCAGGCAGCTGCTCTTCATTTCTAGGGAATTTAAGAAAAGTTCACAGTGCTTAGCTGATGTTTTATGTCTAGTAAAGCCTCTGTTGTCTCCCTCAAAATTTCATTCACATTATTTGTTGTTTAAACAGCAAGGTAGCAATTAGGGAGAAATGATTGATGTTATTTGTTCCTATCCAATACAAAGCTGTTGAAGCATGAAAAGAAGATGAGAAGACTTTTCGGTCCTGAGAAGGAAAAACTGTTTCTTCTGGCTGTGCTGTGGGAGGTCCATGGCAAGAAGTTTACACTAGCTGAATAAATAAGAAAAAAAGCCTATCTAACAACTTTCCTCTTTCATGGTGGTTATGGATTCTTTTTTTTCCCCCCTCCAAGTAATGATTTTTTCATGTGTAGTCTGCACAGAGCCAGTGTGTGATTCTGCACTGTGCTAGAAGATGGGATGCTCAGAGCCAGTAACAGGTGTACACATTTCTGGAGTTCTTTCATCTCAAAGAGCCTGCAGTGCTTGCACTGATGTGGTAAATAAATTACTGAGAGTGTACCTGCTCAGCAAGGTGAAAGCAGGAATGAGAGTTCCCTACTCTTGGTTTGTGCCCGTGGTCAGAACCTGCTGGGCATGAGGCACTCACCACCCTGGTAAGATGAAAAGATAAAAAGGCACTAGAAGTTTGATCATGTGCTTTGTCACAGATCATACCATGTCTTGTTAGAATTTTTCAGTTTAGAAGACTAAAAGGCCCCAGTAAATTGCCTTCCGTAGAAAATGTTGAAAACCAAACCAAAAAGCAATGTATGCCGGAAGGGTGGCAGTGGGAGATGGACTGACAGGGCTTCACTCTGCCCTGCTCTGGACAGCATGCGTCCCTCCAATGATGTGAAATCCATCCCTTTCTGAATTTTTAATTAATCTCAGTGGTGTAGGTACAGCCACTCAAACTCGTGTGCAGGTGGGAGGGTTTGCTCTGCACATTTTCATTGCAGAAGGAAGGAGGGGAGCTGAGCTGTGTGTACTGGCAGGAGGACAAGAATTATCTCTTCGTTAGCAAGCTGTGAACGTTTGATCACAACTTCTTGTGGGGAGGCAGGTGTGAATTGACACCTGCAATTCCATGTCCTTTCTCACTGCCAGGTGCTGTCACTCATCAGCACACCACTCTTGGCCACCCTGTGGTTCTGGTTAGACCTAACCAAACCCACAAGTGGAGTTGGGGGGGGAACAACTCTGGGTGCATGCACACTCTTGTATGGACAAGATTTCCTTAATGTTTCCAAGGCAGAGGTTTGCCATGTCTTTCAGTGGGTGCTGGCATTGCTCCTGGATCCCTCTCTGGCTGATATGGAGTAAACAATTTTGCCATAAAAGCTGTGGTGCTGCTTCCCTGAGACAGCTGATATTTCACACTCCTTGCTGAGAAAGCCTTGCTGTAATCTGCTAGATAAGGAAAGTATTTTTATTTCACCTCTGAATACACTGCTCGCTCGAGTCTGGATGTGCCACAAATGCACATTTTTGCAAGGAGAGGAGGAGACTCTTGGTTAGCACAGATGCTGATCTTACCCCTCACAGCTTGCTGAGTCAAGCAGATGCAGCCCAGACATGATGAAGGTTGCATCTCAGACTTCCCAGGCTTTTCCACCCTTGCAGCCCTCCCGTGGTGGTTTCAGCTAAAAATAGAATTGAGGGACTTGATTCATCCTTCAGGGAAAGAGCAGAGGAATGACCTGGGTTTTCATGTCTTTGCCATGCAGGAATTGAAGTTCCAAAGGCAAACATTGGTTTCTTGGAGAGATGGTTGGCTTCCTCCTTCATTCCTGGGGACTCAGGACACTTTCTGACTGTCATGTTTTGGGCTGTGTGCTAGCTGCTGTGGCACCTAGACATGGGAAACCTTGCTGGCCTGGGAATTTGCTGTGCTGCTGAGTCAGGAAGGCAGATGGGGAAGATGACAGAAGATGCCTATGTTGTGACAAATGACCAAAACTGTTTCCGGGAAGAGAGTTGCTATACTTCTTTCACAACTTCAGTTATAAGCAACCAGCCTGGAGCAGAGCCTGGAAAATGTAGAGAGTCATGGGCTTTTTCATTCTTGGTTGTGCACAGCTTCTTCATCTTGGCCCTTGAGAAAGAACAGAGCTCTGGTTTATTATTTTCCAGCTCACAGCCTAGGCAGAGCAGTCTCATGGAAACTGGATCCTTGTGGAAAGAAAGTTTACAGGGTGTTGGTTTGTTTTCTTTGTCATTTGTCTTGCTGGAGAAGAGGAGATGAAGGGCTGGGAATGAGACAGGTATATCACCCACTGATTAATGTGAATTGTCTAGTGTGTTTTGGGATGAATCCCAGTTTCCTTTGGCTATTTTTATCCTAAAAGGTGTCAAGTGCTGATGTAAATTTCATCAAGTGACTTGTTGATGCTTCTGAAGCAATAGATTCTTCAGCTGAAATGAGGCATGTTTCCCAGCATGAGGAAACAATCAGAGGCTCTGTGAGTGCCCTGGGGGGGAGAAGCTGGAGGTACCAGCTGAGGAGAAGGCTGATGCAGGCGGTGGTGCTCCAGTGGCTGCCTGCCTGCCCCTGACACACTGATCTTGCACTAGAGATTGATTTTCTGCTCCTCTGTTTTCAAAGATGCCCATGATATCAGTCAAGCAGCTCTTTTTCATCTCTTTTCCCATGTCTGTACCATTGGGTTCAAGCGGGTGCCAAGGGGCAGCACAAAATCAGAGGTGCCTGGTCAACACAGGGCTCCTTCGACTTCTGGTTTCAGGAGGAGGCAGAGTCGGATGAGAAACAGTTTCCTACCTGGAATTTCCTGTTTGGGTGCTGGAAAGGTTGTTAGGGATTCCAATCTTAATTACGAATTTTCTGTTTCAATTAAGATCCCTCCCAGATAAACTTGAGCCCAATACCAGATGTGTCACAAACCATTCCCTGCAGTTCTGCTCTTCTGAGTAAGACTCCTTGCAATAAGGCTGTGGGCATGCGGTGCAGAAACCACATTTGGATTTTCTAGTGAGAAAACCTATTTGTCCCAGGCTTTTTGTTATTGCTGTTGTTACTCTTAGTAACATTTGTGTGCACTAGAAAACACATGATTAATGGTATTGGGGGAAGGGGAGGTCTGCTTTTGGTTTTTGTTTTTATGCAGCTGACACAGAGAGCAGCTGTATCCAGTTAGAATAAAGGTCCCCAAGAGTGGCCAGCACTGGGCACTCAAGGAAGGACAGAAAAACATGTTCAAAGCACAAACAGGATGCTTGTTTTCAACATAAAAGGCAGCTAGTGGTTGCAATGATTCATTAAGAACTGGGGCAAATGGTATGTCCTGGCAAATTTTCTGAATTAAAAGTGCTCAAGTTCTTTCAGAAATTATAATGAATTCTCAAGGATCATAGATTCGTGCTAATGCTGCATTGAGAGGTACTTAAAAAACTTATGTAGTCCAACCATCTGCTTGAGATAGGTACATGCCAGATATTTGTTATATGTGTTTTTAAAACCCTCCTGAGGAGAATCCTGAATTCCCAAAGGAAAATGTCCTTGAAGATGTGTATTCTTTTTCCTGATACCTAGATAAACAGTTTTGCGTGCTACAAACCAAGCGAGTGGCTATACTCTGGTTCCTCATCACCTTTCTTTTTATAGATCAGCCTGCATCTGAAGGGTTTTCAGCTCCCCTCTGTGTTTCCAGTTCTAGAATGAGAAAGCCAACTGTGTTCAGTGCTCCCTTGTGGACCAGACCTTCCAGAGTCATTTGCTCTTTCTCTTGCTGTCTGCCCCTGCCCCAGCTCTGCTGGGTGTGTGCTTAACTTAGTTCCACTTTCCCCAAAGCACAGATCTGGCATTTCTCGCTGCTGATGTTCTGCAGTGGGAGTGTGGCAGGACTGATATTATTGTCAGATAGGCTGTTTGCAAGAGCAGCCCGCATTCTTCAAGTCATGCCAGCCCTTCCATTTCTGCAGGAATCAGATCATTTGCTGGGCAGGTGCAGCTTTTGTGTTTGTAGGTGCAAGGCTGAGTGAACAGGGCTGAGGAGGACAGTGCTTGTGGAAGGGCTGTGCCTGCTGAGCAAGGCTCTTCCTTCTGTCCCAGGCACACCAAGGAGGGATGCCTCTACTGAGAGCTCTGACAGCACGTGCAGATGTTTTGGAGACAATGGGATGGACAAAGGCAGCATTTCCTGTCAGAGAAGGGTCATTTGCTGAGGAAGTTGGTTTCAGGGCCAAAAGAGCAAGAGCAGAATAGTCCCGTGGGTGGTTTCTTGCGGTGTTTTTTCCAGAGGAGATGCTGATTTAATACTTCCTGTTGTTCAGTGGGATTCTCCAGTTCCCAGGGCAGGAGAGTTCATGGTGCTGAGCCCTTGCGTAATGGTGTGCAGTGCTATGGCCACCCGTGCTCCCCACCCCAGCAGATGTGGGAGATGCTGCTGCCTGTCAGTCAGGCTGGAAAACACTGCCAGATTCATGAGGAGGGGTCTAGAGAGAGGGGCAGAACTGCAGGGTGTTGCACTGGGAGCAGATGGTGTTCAGGGAGCCTCCTGCCTTGCTGGGAGCTATCCTGGAACAGGATAAGGTCATAGCAGGGGTCTGGGCCAGCTCCACAGCAGCTCCATAGCTCCATGAAACTGCAGCTCCTGGTGAAGACAATAGTTCCTTAGTGTTTTACTTATAAGCAAATTCCCCTGCACTGGATAATGAATTATCAGATCCAGACAGAGGAAGTCTCTCATAATTCTCTTCCTCTGAGGTAACTCAGATTCTTTGTGAATTAACTTGTTTTACAAACTAGAAGCACAGGATACAAAAACAGTGGTTAAGAATCTCCTCCAAGTAGTACTCCAGTGGATGGAAACTTAATATAGGTCAGACAGCTATGCCAAATCCCAGCTATCCAAACTGGGTAGTGGATTTTCTGCTTTCCTATATCCCTTCTCAGATGTAAGCATCAATAAGCAGCTCAACACATGTGTCTATTGCAATCATGGCAATGGATAAAGCCACTAAGAATATGTGCTCCTTGGGCTCAAGCTCTCTTTGGAGAACTGGAGATGTGTTTTCCACCTTTCCCCCCTCACTCTTGTTATCTCCAAAGCGAGCTGATAACCTCCCCTCCTCCTGGCTTCTTACTTGCCATAAACTGCTGATAGACGATAGCAGACCAGACTGTGAGTGAGCTGTCACTGCAGCAGGACCATCATCCCACACCATTGCAAAAGTGACAAGTGTTTGATATGATTTCCTTTTTCCCTTTTCCATCCTATAATACAGTTTAATTTCACTCGTTTAAGGCTGATCACATTTTGTCAGCCTTCCAAGCAGCAAGTAGTGCTTGGCAGGGTAATGCTTGAGAGTGCATGGACCAAAAATTATAAATACCTTGAAATTTAGGTTGCATGCTCCAAATTTCAGTTTTTATAGGGGAAAAAGTATTGCTTCATCTTACAGAAGGGAAATGGAATAAGTGGAGAAAATCAAACACTTCAAGCAAGGTTTTGTCCAGGAATGGAATCCAAACAAGTGCTGTCAGCTTGTGGCCTCTACAGACAGAGGCAATTTGGGAAGAGGACGTGAGCTCTGCACTGTACTCCTGTGTCCAGGAGCTTGGTTCTGCTACTGCTGCTGAAGGGTGGGGAGAAGGGGTCAGTGATAGCTTGGAGATGCCATTTCCAAAATGAGGAAGCCTCCTCAAAATGAGGAATTAGATGACAAGGGCCCTTCACACTGATCCGGTAAAGGAGGAGATGCACAGGTGTGGGTGTCCTCCATTTATGACTTCTGTGAGTGGAGATGAGTTATGGAAAAGAGGATGCATGCAGGGTGTCCAATCTGGAAAGTGTTTCTCGTATAAATTCTGGATTGCAATGAAACCTAGGTGGGAGGGAGGTATGTGTGTGTGACATTTATCCTGCAGAGTTTTGGGATGCTCCAAGGTTATTCTGGAGTGTTGAGTACCTGGATTTATCGCTTCAGTGTAACCACCAAAGTTCTCAACAAGTGCATGCCTGTGATTCACAGTGTCTCAATGCCTCAGCTGTGAAATAAGGCTTGTAGCCATGGATAAATTCATTATATTTGGAAATTTTAATAATGCATACATATTAAAAAGGCCAGATGCAAACCTGTGTAAAATTCTGGGCAAGAACTATTAGAAAGAAATTTTAGTAGGAGATGAGCAGTGATTTAGGGGTGAGATGATAGCAGGGATTATGGAAGAGGTGAACTGATATGTTTCCACTTTGTTAATTGAAAGGATGTCCTGGGGAGAAAAAAAAAAACAGCACAGTAAATTTCTGTAAGGAGCTGGACACCAGTGTTTAAATACCCACTTTGGTTTTGCCCTGTGGTGTGAGAGAGTAACCCCATTCAGCAATATATTCTGATTAATGTGTCAGTTCCCTTCTCTGGAATACAGAGATCAAAGGTTTTTAGAAAATTCTTCCTTCCCACATGGAGGGCTATTCCTAGTATTATTTTTGGAACTGGGGTTACCAGAAGTTATCCAGGAAGAAAATTGCAAATCCCAGTGCTCCGTGGGCCATCTGCTTAATTTAATTTTTCTTTTTTTTTTAATACATGAGACATTTTGGAGCCTGTGTGTAGCCAGACAGTCGTGTTGACTGATTCTGGCGTGTCACAGAACGAACACCTTGTAGCCTGAACCAGATGTGGGGTGCCTAATGAGGTGTCTGTAACCTGAGTGTGAAAACCTGAAGCTGCAGCAAAACTTTGGAATTTGATATCTCTTGAGGTAATGGAAATTAGTGCTTTAGGCAGAAGAGAAAGTGCAGATTTGGGGGAAAGTGCTATTAAAGGCAATGAAGCAGTTCATGAATTAGAAGTGAGGGATGCTACTTTGAGAGCTAAATACTGGCTAGAAAGTGAGGTCCCTGGAAAAGCTTTCATGATACTTCTTTACATTTGGTTATTTTTAACTGCTGACAAAACACAGCTTGCAAACATGAAATTTAAATCCGAAGTCCACTTTTACCTGGAGCATAATTTCCTCTTGCACTGAGCCAGAGCAGTGCTGGTGGGGATTGTGATCTGAGTCCCTGAGAGTGTGCCATGAGTGGTGACAGAGCCACTTCTCCCCACTAGCCACAGATGGAAATGGGGGCTAGCACCCAGGCATTGCATGTGTTACAGCTATCTAGACATAGAAATAACTACTTTAAATCATCCTTCTTACTTTGGGGCTTTTGCTTTCCTTTGGGAGAGGGCTGTTCACTCATATTCCTTTGGGAAACTTCGTATGTTTGTTTTCGTCTTGTCTGTTTGGCATGTTAGAGCAAAATGATGTGATTGACCTTTAGGGTTACAGATGAAGCCTTGTTTCCAACCCTTGTTAATTTAGGATAGCTGCAGGAAAATCTCAGAAGCACTGAGCTAGATATTACAGATGAAGGCAGAAGCTGAATGGCTTGAAGGGGTTCAGCACTTTGGAAATTTGTAAATATTCAGCCGAGAGGAGTGAAGCATGTATGTGATTTACTGGGTGTCCTTGGCAACCCTAGCCTGTTTATTGAAGCAGAGCAGGAATAGCCATTACTTAAAAAACAAACAAACAAAAAAACCCCCAAAAACAAACAGAAAAAAAACCCCAAAAAACCCTCCAAAAAAACACCCAGGAAATTTTTTAAATTTTGCTTGAGGCTTCCATGAACATACAGCTTAGATGACTTGATCTGATGTCGCAGTGAAAGGCAGAGGGGGCACGGAGCAGAGCCGCGCTGGCGCTGCCGTTCCGTGTGGCTGCTTCCCGGAGCATCCCAGCCGGAGCCCTGGCGCCTGCGACGCCATCCTCCAAGCACTGCTTACTCTGCAGCTGCTCAGCGCTGTCTGTGGGAGAGCTGCTCAGCATTTTTCTCAGGGATCTTGGAACATGTTTTCGGCACCACGTGGATGACACGAAGCCCCTGGTTCCTGCTGGAGCAAAGAGGAGAGCTGTGTCCAATTCCCTGTCCGTGTGATGGAATCCTCCCCATCCCTGTTACCTGCTGGGTCCCTCCCGAGGAGTTTCTGAGAAGGGAGCAGCAGTCTCTGAACTCAGCTCCAAAGGAGTAGGGAAAGCCAGCCTCTCCTCCTGTGCAATCTGATGGAATAAACATCAGCCCAGAGCCTGTGGGACAGATGGATAAATCCTGCAAGACCATGCTGAGAGGGACCACTCCACGTCAGTGGGTTTGGATGGCTCTGCTAGTACATCAGTGAATGTTCAGCAAAGTTGTGCCTGTTAAGTGCCTTGGGCTTTGATTTAACCCTCAGACTGACCCCTGCTTCGTGCAGCATCCCTGTCTGCTCGCTCACCCCCGAGAAAGTCGAGGCTCTGCTGGAGTGGAGCCGCAGCAATTCACTGGAAGGCTTTGGGGTAATTACTGACAAGGCTGTTTACATATCAAGTTCCCTCGTTGTGATGCACTGATTTGGCACTTTGTACACAGCTGCTGGTTTGATGCTGAAGCCAGCCTTTTCCCAAGCTCGGCTGTGAGAGAACCGCTTAAAAATGTGTTGCCTAATTGCTGTTGCTTAATTAACGGTAAGAGCGTGCCAGCTCTGCATCCTGGCTGTGCCAGGGAAGGGAGGCAAGCAAAACTGGGAGGGGGAGGCTCAGAGGAAGCCTGGAGGACAGTGGATTTGTGCAGGTCTTAATGACCTGTCAAATGCTGCTGAACTTTTTCAGTGGGCTGCAAAAAACTGTTATAAATTTTTCTTTCTCCTGTCCCTTCTTCCCCACATGGAGCCAACTCTGAGAGCCAGCAGCTTGGTGTGGTATAGATTAGATTGGAAGGGAAGGTGTTAGGTTTAACAAATCACAGAATCACAGAATATTCTGAGTTGGAAGGGACCCACAGGGATCATCGAGTCCAATTATTATGTGAATGGCCCATCCTGGAGGTTTTTTCTGGGTATTCCCACGTTAGCTTTGAGTGTGTGGAGAGTGGGTGTCCTGTGGTTGGCAGCACCTGGGGTAGCAGGTCCGTGTGGAGCAGTGCAGCACCAGCAGAGCTACCAGAAGGGGCTGGCAGCAGAGTGGGTGTGGTTTTTTTCTTCTTTGCACTCAGGTGTCTCTGCACCCGTGGGTTGGACATGCCTGGTGCTTCACCAGTCTGACTCTGGCTCTAATTTCACAGGGTTGTTTTGTTTTGGTTGGGTTTTTGTTTATTTGTTTGTTTGTTTGTTTGTTTTGGTGTGTTTTGTTGGTTTTATTTTTGTTTTTTGGGAAGGTTTGTTTTGTTGGGGTTTTTTTGTTTGTTTGGGGGTTTTTTGGGTAGTATTTTACTACTGTGCACTACTGACCTCGGACTTACAGAGGTAGGAAAGGCTTGCATGATCTCTTCTTCCCCACCACCCGTGCAGGGGTCCTCTCCTGGGGAGCTGGAGGCTGAGCAGCATTGGCCTGGCTGCCCTCACTGGTGGGAGGTGGAAACAGAAAGGTATTGATATTTAGCCTCAGTTACCAGCTCCCAGCCAGCCTGTTTTTAGCATTAACATTCAAGCAGAATATCCCTCTGTGGGTCTTGGATGACAGTGGCATGGGTGAAGGCATGAATGAGTGGGTGTTCTCTTTTGCTGCCTGGAGATGAATATGTGCAGCTCCTGCCCCTGGAGTTCCGAGAGGGGTTTAGATCCATCTGCAGAAGTGCACTGAGCCTCTGCAGTGGTTAAATGGCTGTTCAGGCTTGGAAGGAAGGAGTGGAACATGAGATCAAAGGTAGATGGATGAGGCTGTGAGTCTCAGACATCTGCTAAGTGCATTGCAACTGGCTGTGCTGTAACATTAAATTCCCAATGCCTCTTGCAGAGGAGAATTCCCATTGCCTGCATTTCGTTGCAGCCCAGATACACAGCCTGTGCTGCAATAGGGTTTAATTCTTTTTCCAGACCAGCTTTTAATCCACTTATTTTTCAACAGGCCTGTTTGAACATAAATGAATGCAATTAAATGTGTGTTTCCCAGTTGGATGAAGGCGAGGCAGAGGAAGGCAGATGGCCTGGAAGGAAACACAAGGACTTTGAAACAAGCTGCTGTGAGGTGCTCTTATGTGGTTTTTGGAGCTCCTGAGTGTCCAGTGAGGAAGACGCCAGGGAAAACGTGGCTTGTACCCATGGGAATTGCCTTGATCAGAACCCTCCGTTTGTTGCAGAAGTGCGTGGGACTCGTCAGGGGAAGTGGTGAGGAAATTAATGTCTTTGGGATCTCGGTTATTGCTCTGTAGGAGTGTGAACATGTTGTGCTGTTGCTGTAGATCTGTTGCAGCTGTGTCATCTGATGAGGTGCCGAGCAAAGAGCTCTTCAGGCCAAGCGGTGTTGGTGTCATTCAGTGTTTTGCAGGATTAAGCTATGAGAGACCTCAGTGTGTGTGTGTGCATGTGAAAGGGAGCATCTGGCTATGAACACAGGCCAGTTTTAATTCTCACACTGCTGTGAAGGCAATTCTTCATTTCTTGTTGAAGTGTGGAGTAGATTGAACTGGACCAGTGGAAATTCCCTCAAGTTCTTTGACTGGTGTGACAGTGGAGTTCAGTGCTTGCCTGTGGTCAGATAAAACCTGAAGCTTGCTACTTGGGCTGAGGAAAAGGAGTCCCACAAATCTGTCCATAAGTTGGAGTTGGTTAAAAAGACCTCCTGGAACTGAATCTTTGGTTTGCTTGCCCGTGATTTTGGGAGGTGAAGTGGGAAGTAGTTTCAGTGCCTGTGTTCAGTGCTTTCAGAATCAGACTGAAGATCTTTTTGATGAAAATCCTCTGCAAGCTTTAAAGGAAAAAGCCATGGTTTACCATCAAATCTTCTCCCCAGGACAAGGTTCCTCCTAGCAGTGCTCTCCAGAATGCTCCCACTAATGCTGGCCCCAGAGCAGTGTGACCCTGGGAGAGGCTCGGGATGCTGCTGTGGGCAGGTCAGTGGCCAGCCTGTGCCAGGGGAAGGTGGCATGTGCTCAGGGTCAGCTGCTGGAAGAGAAAGCAGCCTGAAGGTTAAGGGGTAGTTAAGCTGTTGATAGCCTAGAGTTGCTGGCCACTGCTGGCTGGTGGAAGATGATGCTCTGGATCATCTGTGATGAGAGCAGACATGCTCTGCTCTGTCTGAAGCTCTGGATTTCTTTCCCGTTTCATGCAGCCAATGCTAAGACGTTAACGCACACCGAGGAATCAATGCAAAGATCATGTCTCGGCTGCAGAGAACGAGTTTTGTTTCAGCTGCAAGGTCCTAAGGTCTGAAGCATCTCCCATCAGTGGAGCTGGGAGAAGTGCAGGAGCACTGTTTGTGAGGTTTTGGTGGTGTGGGGTGTAGCTGATCTGCTCCTTCCTTCCCCATGGCAGCTCCCTGGGGACAGAAGCTGTGCTCCAAGCAGTTTGCTCACCCCCATGGTGCCAGCAGCAGCATCAGAGCTGTGTGTGGGGATGGAGCACAGCTGCTTGCAGTGGGTGACAGAGGAGAGAGCTCCTGCCATGGCCTCCTCAGGCTCTTGGCACCGACCCCAGAGCCGCTGCCTCAAAGCTGCAAGGGGGACGAGGTCAGGGGAGGGCGTGTAGGGACCCACGAGCTGGGGCAGGGTGACCTCTGAGCTGTCCTGTTCCCTCAGTGAGGGGAGTCAGTATTTCCAGTCTTGGCTTTTATGCTTTATTGCTGCTGCTTTCAGCGAATGGGTTTGGCTGGAGGAGCTGTGGGGGGTTGCAGATGATGGCTGCTCACATTTTCCAGCTGTCAGATACTTAATGACATTAACTCCCCAGCCTCCCTTTTTTTTTTTTTTTTTTTTTTTTAAGTGATTTAATTTATTTTTTTCTGTCTGGCACAGCCAGCTGATGTGCTGCCAGCAGCCACATAGACCCAAATCCTGGTCCCCATCACTGCCTTTCCTCAGTGTCCCTGCTCTGCCAGGCTGCCCTCCAGCAGCAAAGGGGTTTCTTGCTTACTGGAAGCAAAGTGCTGAACATCTGAGGTGCAGTGGGGACCCCCAGTCTTTCCCTCCCCTCGAGGAGCTGTAAATGGGCATTGACCTGATGGATGTGTGGGAGGGAAGTATCTCCTCCTTGAGAGCAAGGAAATAATTTGTTTTGTGTATGGAAAAGGCATCAGTTCTCTGCACAAACTGCTGAAAGCAGCAAAAGCCACACGGTCTGAGCATCCCAGAGAAAGGGAGGGCACAGGGACTTGCCCACTCCATGGCCCTGCTCACGCAGAGCCACCAGTGTCCCTACTTTTGTCCCTTTGCAGACCCTTCCTGCAAAGGCTGGCAGGTTCCCATCACTCTGTGTCAGTCTGGGCTGCAGGGTTGGTGGAGCTCTGGGCAGGATGAGCTTTGAGCCTCACACCCTGGTGTCTCCAGGCATTTTCTTGAGCTCTGCTGTGCTAATTTTGGGTCAAAGGACAGCTGAGCTGGGAAGTGTGCTAAGCCCTGCTGCAGCTCAGTTTGTTCAGTTATTTTTGTGCATTAACAGACAATTTGCCTTCAGCTTTTCTGGGAGTAGGGGTGATGGAGAAGACACTCAGCGGAGAGAGGAAAAAGGAAAAATAGCTTTGAACTCTGTCCAGCTGCTTGAATTCTGGAGCTGGGGTGCATCACACCACTTCTAAATGGATCCTTTCCACCTAGCTTTGACTCCAGGCACGCAGTTTGCCCTTGTTATAATATATCTATTATATATAAGTGCTTGCAGGTCTGCAGACAGCTGCCATGCTGTCACAGCATGCTTCTGCTGTGTGTGAGCACATGCCTATGTGTTCAGATGATAAGAGCTGTAGAGCCTGAGGAAGCTTTGGCCTGGGAACATTTACTGTGAGGATTTACAGTGCCTTTATGCCCCAGTCTGGGGTGTACCTGCTAGGTGTGTGCTCTCATATATGCCTGCTGCTTCCCTCGCATCGTGTGCTCTGGATTTTGCACAGGATCTGCAGGAAAAAGAAAAAAACCAGCTCATTATGTAATTTAGGAATGCTCTAGAGAGTTTCTGTAAGTTACTTCAATTATTCTTTTGTATTCCTGCTTTTTGTTTTCTTTCTTTTTTAATAATGCTACAGCAGTAGGTAGTCGCAGAAGGTCAGTGCTTTAGTTTATTAATCAGTGTACAGGCATGTGAGCAAAGCCTCTCTGCCCCAGAGAGCTCAGACTGCCTGGGCTGTGGGGTGTGAGGGAGCCAGCATGGGACAGCCACAGCACCAGCCTGGCACAGTCTAAGCTGTCATTCTGTGCAGCAGCTAGGAGATGTCCTCTGCAGGTCTTGATTTAAGAGCTGAGAGCCTGTGGGTGAGGCTCTTGAGCCAAAATTCATTATTGGAGCTAAATGCCAGCAAAAGCATCTTTGCCCCCTTTGCACTGAAGAAAGTGCACTTTAATGGCTCTCAGGGGTAGCAAGTGAGGATGCTCTTCCCCCAGCCATCAGAGTGGGCAGTAGGACAATCTGGCTTGTGTTTCCCAGGGGCTTGCTTTAGCTTGCTGACACTTGCCAATTTGCCAGCAGAGCAAAGGCAGGAGCGTGGGAGGATTCCCATGGGATGGTGAGTAGGAGTTGATAGCTTGTACCTCACAGACCTCCTGATGTGCAAGAGAAAAACTCACATATTAAGGGCCCTTGAGGGCTGTCATTCCTGCAGACCCGGCATTATTCCAGTCCACTTCACCTGAGGCTTCTCCTTTTTGCACCGTTTCATTTTCTGCTTCACTGCCAATGAAAGCAATATGCTATTTTGATATTATTAGTGGTAGGAAGCCTAATCAGCCCTTTTCTCTACTTGACAATATCTGCCCTGCCTGCCTGAGAGCTGATCCACCCTGCCCAGCCAGTCACGCAGCAGGATTTCCCAAGGGCTGTGGCACAGCATCTTCCTCCCTTTCTTGATGTTTTCCCATTTACCAGGCACAGCAGGCTGTGGGAAAAAGTCAGCTTGACTTTGTCATCCTCCTTGCTCTGAACTGACACATACTGAAGTCATTAACTTGGCTATCAAATCTCAGCCGTGGGCTGAAACTTGGCAAAGAAGGTTTTGGGGCAAAGTGTGTGTGGGGGACAGGATATAGTGGGTTTTCCTGTAGGAAGCCACCTGGATCAGGGACATAAGCAAGAGGGGTCGCCATCACCATGCCTTCAGATTTCTTCACAGCCATGTGATTTATGGGCAGGGCACTCATCCGAATTGAGATTTCTTATAGCACCATTGTGGGCTGTGGTTCACACTGATCTGCTGTGCCTCTGACCCCTTCTTGGCAGCTAAACACACAGTTGAGTCTTTTTAGGGTCACTCATTACAGTGGTCAAAGTACAGTAAGAGAAATATGGATTTCTCCCTGGGAAACTTCAAAATTTCTCCTCTCCCTGTCTACAGATTTGATATTACCATCCCAGAAAGCTGTAGAGTTAAGCTGTTGAGAAACAGGCAAACCTGGAGCATCTGTCTTTTGGGCCAGTTCATCTGGGGGTGTATTTTGAGCTCCCCTCAGCATTTCAAGATTTGCCATTGACTTTCATGTTTCTAAGCTTTGATGTTTTCCTGCGCCTGTAGGTGAGCTCAGAACCATCCATATAAGTAGTATTCGGGGAAATACTTGGGGCATATGTTACTTCTTCTAATGTTCTCAGCAGAGGGTAGGGAGGGAAACCCACCGAGCAGCAGTGTGGTTGGCAGCACCCTATGGAGTGTGCTGACCTGCCCATACAGTGCATTGTCTTGCCAGCTGTATCCCTAACACGTGGGCATGGCCATCACTCCCCTAGAGCAGGTGGTGAAATGCTGGAAAGGGCATTTCCCCCTGGCAGGAGAAAGGGTTGCCTGGCCAGAGCCTGCCTGTGTGTCAGTGCCGCACCGTGCCCTGACACCTCTCACACTTTGCACACCCTGTTTGCCTGCTGGATGCAAGCAAGGAGAGCTGAGGAGGATTTCCTTTCATTTCATTTCACCAGTTTTATAATTTGACTCTGCCTGTCACTTCCTTGCTCCAGAGCTACTTATTTGGCAGGTCGGGAGCGTGAGTCACAGCCGTGGCCCGGGATCCTGCCTCCCGCTTTGGCCGGCAGCGCTGCGGCTGGGGCACAGCAGCTCTGCTGATGGTGCTTGAGGGGGCCCTGCTGGCTGCAGGGCATGGGGACACTAACCTGGAGCAGGGGAGAGAGTAAATTAATGAGAAAAAACACTTATTCTGATGTCTGAGCCCAGACTGTTTCCTAATGTGTTGCTTTCCAAGGTAAGGGTTGTGTGCACTCCCTTGATAACTTCAGCAAACTCCCAAAGAGAAGAAAAACTCAGTGAGAGATGCATCTACACGGAGGCTGTCTCTAATATCATGGGCTGGGAAATGGAACTGGATTCTAAAAGGAGATATCCCTTAGAGATTGAAAGGGCTTTGCAGAATTTGTGCTGAATAGGGGTAGCCCTTCCATCAGGCTTGTAGGGAACATGAGTTTTGTTCTTTCTGCTGGTGTCTGAGTAAGTGACTTGTGCTGGACCCACTGCTGGAAGAAGAAATGCGGTTTTAGTTGTCAGGACAATGAATACAAGGTTTCCTGGAGATATCCCTCCTGGTTTCCATCGTGGCAGGACCCTGTGGGCCAGTCTTCAAGGATTTGGCTCTTGCACCCTACTGCTGAAAAAACCAGAGAAAGTAAATATGTAGACCCTTAGAAAAACTGCCTGGCAGTTTTGTTGGTGCCAGTGCCTGCTTCCAGTAAGAAAGACAGGGAGAGAGAGAGGGAGGAATATTTTGTTTCTGGTGTCTAATGTTAAAAGCAAACAAAAAGCCCCTCTTAGGGATAAAAGAGACTCTCAGAAGTGCTGTAGCCTGCTTGAGGCATGCAGAACTTTGTCCATAACCTTGAGGACTTCCAGGCCAGCTTCAAGCATGGCGTGTGTTGGCCAGACAACAATGAACCCTTTGAACACCCTCTGGGTCAGAGTACTGTTTTCTTGGAGGGGGAAAGGGAAGGGAGGCTGGTGCTTTGGTCTTGTATCAGCAGCTGTCTGTGGTGAGCCACAGATGCTTTTGGTGGATGGCAGGGCTGGCTGTGGCTTCTCTGTGCAGGCTGGTTCCTGAGGCACTGAATCCACAGCAGCAGAACCATTGCTGTGCAGGATTTGAAGTGCCTCTGCCGTGGCTCTGTGGTTTCAAAGAGAGCTTTTAAACTAACGTGGGAGTCTGTGAAATTTTCCTGCTGCGATGTGTCAGCTGTTGACACAGCAACATGACAATATGTCATCACTTATTTCCTGCTTGAGGGATCATAAAGCCTTTTTGCGTGGTTTGGGCCCATCCGCTTTCCAAAAGCTGAACTTTATTGTATCCCTCTTGTCCTCATTGTCTTCCTCTTCTAGTCTTGTCCTCTGGTGCCTTTCCTGAACGTCACTCGTGAGCTCTCTGGGATGAGGTGAGAGGAGTTACCCACCTTCTCGTGCATGTTTGGGGCTGCACTGCCCTGCTCTGAGCCTTCTCTTCGGGCTGCTGTCATCTGCTGACAGGGAGGACTATTCTGTGCAGTTAAGGGGTGCCTAGATCTGACCTGCAGCCTGGGACCAGAAATGCCAGCAGGCCAGCTGGCCTGTTGACCATGAGACAGAAATGTGTGATATGGCACATGAGATGCCACAGTCGCTTTACAGCCCTGGTTTGAGCATCCAGGCATGGTGGGGAGCCCTCAGCCCATTCCTGAAGAGGATTTTGAATCTCTAACTGCAGAGGGAATCCCACTCTGTCCTGCCCACACCCCTGGGCAAACCAAGGGGTGCAGTTATTGAGCAGACCCTGGTGCTTCACTCAAAGCAACTCTGTTTTTTCCAGGAGTCTAAAGCTGCTGTTGTTGGTCTGGTGTAAAATCCAGCCCAGGCTTGATGGAAAACTGGAGGTTGTTGTCCCTCCTGGCCCATCACGAGACAGAGCTTTTGCTACCACTGCTGTCCCGTAAAGCAGAGGCTTTTCACCTGGCCAGGGCAGCTGGGAATCAGACATTTGGGCGGTCTCATGGAGAGCTGCTGAAGGAGCTTGGCTCAGGTCTCGTGTCAAGTAGAATGAGGGAGGGAAACGCCTCCAGCTTGTTTGTGGTCTGGCAGCCAGAGAACTTTCTGCTGCTGTCACTGGAAACCAGGGTTCTTTTTTACATTTACGTCATTCCTGGAATGTTTCTGCTGCAGTGCCTGTGCCCCAGCCCGGCAGCCTGAGCGCTCCAGAGCATCTTGCTCCGGGGAAGCGCTCCCGAAGAGCAAGAGGGGAGGGATGCTGTCGTCATAGGAAGCATCTGTAAATAATAACCCAGGGAGCTGAATGCAGCACTGGTGCTAACTGTGCAAGTCTGCCCATGTTTGCCAAGTCACCATTTAGGTCATGCAGATTTTATTCTGTGCCCCAGATTTATTTTGGATGGAAAGCCACATGTTTCCAGTGAAGTTACACCTGAGGGGATTTATGTTTTGAATTAGCTTCAGCAATGACCAAAACACATTTGTCAGAAGTTCCTCATATTTGTATTTTATAAAGTACAAATCTTTCTTTTTTTTTTTTTTTTGGTGGTGTTAGAAAGATGCTCTACTTTTTAACAGTAGTCTGATCTGGGAGCACATGAATGTTTTTCCAACAGCTTCTTAAAATGAACAGCTGTTGTGCAGTAAGTCAAACAGAAGGATTTTGTGGAAACTAAGTCCAAAGTGATTCTTTTTAAAAACAAAACCAAAATTAGATGCGGTATTATGGTTAGGTGCACATGCCAGAGGCTGAGTAAGTGTAACAATAGACTTGTGACTTAGTCTTTACCCTATTTAATCCATCAATAGTTGGCTGTAAATCTGTGTTTAGAAAAGAAATGTTGGGAAGTGCTGCAACTCCTCTGCTCTGCAGCCTGGGATGCTCTGAGCTGTTGTTAGAGGTGCATGGTGGCAGATCCTTCTCACTGGTTGTGATGGGATTTCTCAGGACCTGCAGTTTCCACTCAGGGGTTTGGGGTGAGTCCCATAGAATGTCATTCCATCCTGCCTGCCTCGCTACCTTCTGCGACTTTCCCTGTCTGCCTCTCTCAGTTTTCACCTCACCCTGCATTGTGTTTAACCAAGTTATTAAAGGATCTTTGTGAACCACATGGTGATTAGCATCCTTACCAGAAGTTTTGTTAAAATACCTAGGTGTATTTACTTTTAAAAAGTCCCTGCACTGACATATTTGTTTCTTTAAGCATTCTCTTCTATGTGCCAGGGAAAACCAGGCTTGGTACCAGTGAGAGATAGACTGGTTTGGTTCTGCTGCTCCAGCCCAGGAAAAAGTTAGTGGCATGAAGTCTGCTAGATGGCAGAGTTCCTCTGCCTTCATCCATGTCATATGCTCCCATTGGAGCAGCTTGCAGGTTTTATTTTCAAAATAAATAATTTTTAAGGGTTCCTGAGTTTGCTGATTGGGTTTTCAACAAAATGGAAACATTTGCAGAAAGCAAGAGGGTGAAACAACATCTGGCAATTTCCTCAGCCACTGTGTTTTTTGTTCTTTCTTGTGGATAAATGCAAAAAAAGAATTCAAGTGAAGTCTTTGTGCACAGAAAACCCTCACTGTCCAAGCATGATTGATTAGGGATGCTTGCTGTTTCCCTAATTCTCTTTCTTAATCTTGGCATCGTCCGCATTTTCCGTCTTAGCTATTTCCACTGGAGATGAAATGTCTCTTTGCGGAGGGGCAGGAGACACCCACCCACGTCGGAGGCTCCTCAGACAAACGGGTCAGTGTTCCCTGCAATCACAGGGGGAGCAGGAAGCCAGCCCCTGGCCACAGCTCAGAGCAGCAAAGCCATAGAGAGCCTGACCCTATTTGACTTCTCTTTTCTAGATCTCAGTCTCTATAAACAGCCTTTTATGGAATTTGCCTTTCAAAGAGGAACCAGGGTGTGGATGGGAACGGTGACAAAGAGCCACTTATAAGGACTGAGTGAGCTCTTACAGGAGAGCAGTGCATAATTTTCAGATCAACAGAAAAATCTCGCAATGTCTTAAGCACTGACATGTCATCTGAGGTATTCAAATGCCGTCATTCAGCCTCCCAGCAGTCAGGGCCAAAAGGTTTGTGCTCCTGTTTAGCAGGGAAACTGAGTCACAGGGGTACTTAGTGCCTGGCAGAAGAATTCTCAGTAAATCAGAGCCAGAGCCAGCAATTGAAAGCAGAACTTCAGTGCTTGGAAAACACTGGCTTCTCACAGGAGCATGGCTTCATCTGTGTCCTCAGCAAGGGCAGACAGCTCCTCGATTTTTGCACAGCTCTGCCCCGGACAGCAGGGACCATCTCTCACGGTGCCAGGGTGACAGTGCTGGGCTGCACTGAGGACACAGAGAGGTGTGAGTGATGACAGCCTGGGCTCAGGGGGGTACCCACAGCATCCCTGTGGGACACACCATCCCCGGCTATCCTGCTGCATTCCTGCCCAGCTCCCTGCAGGCTCTGGATCGCCCCACAGCAGCTGGCAGGGCTGCCTCTGCGGAGGGCTGCCTCCTGCCCTGGAGCTGCACCAGGCAGCTGCTTTCTCCATCTCAGGCAGTGATGGAATAAACACCTGTGTTGTGCCTCAAGTGACACGTGCATCCTTCAGGGTGTTGCTTCCTGGTGCGGCTGAGAGCTGAGAAACTGGGGAGCCCATGCTTGGGTAGGAGACCAGTGAAGGTCATCCATCACCACGGATGCTTTTAAGCCCTTGGTGTGAAGAAGGCTATGGAGGAGTGTGTCTGTGCAGGGTTTCCAGCAAGCAGAGCCACAAGGGTGTTGGTGCTTAACACTCTGTGTGATTAAGTTCATCCAGGTTGTGGCTGGCATCCCCTCTTGCTCTATCCATATCTGCCCCTGGTACAGGAATCTGTGCAGGCCAAGTGCCCAACCTGTGCTCTTGCCTATGGTGGTGGTCTGTGTCTTATTTCCAGCTTGTGGCTGTGAGGAAGAAGGGTGAAGGTACCTCCCTGCAGGAGAGCACCCAGAGTCAGAAATGTGGGATGTGCCACGGATCAGCCCTTTGCACGGGGCACATCCTTGGCTGCTCTCAAGGAGAGACACGTGCCCACTTCCTCTTGGGTCACTCACTCTTCGGCCACATGTGGACTGGTCAGACCGGGAGCTGACACATCCCGCCCATGTCATTCTGCTAATTCTTGTGAAGGAAAACTGACCGCTGGGAGGACCCACAGCTCTGCTCTGCCTTTCTGTGGGGTCTTTACCAAGCCAGGATAATAGGATAAGTGAGAATGCCTGGAAAACTCCATCAGAGGAAGCACAACCCCTTAGCTCAAGTGTCCTCATCTTTGCTCTCCAAGCAGGTTTGCCATAGGTCGCTCCCATTGGATGTGGGTGTTTGGCAGCGCTCCGGGATGGGCAGCAGCTCCTGGGCAACTCACAGGGTAAAAGTGATGCTGCTGCAGCAGCAGATCTTGTGATTTGGTGCTAATGGCTCTAAAACTCAATTACTGTGCATTTGCAGGGCGTTTTTTATACGCTAATTAGCCAACAGTTTGATTTGATGGCGATGCTCTAGGCTCTATTACAAGTGGGCAATTGTCACTCAGCATCCCAGTGGGCCCCATGGCACAAAGGAGGGGTTTGAAAGCGCTGCTCGTGTGCAGTGCATTTGGCAAAGGCTCTTTCATCCCCGGCTGGATCGAATGTCCTGATAAGGGGATGGAGCCGCCAGGGCTTGGTTCACTCCTTCGAGGAATGGCCTTAGGAGCCAGCAGCGCCGAGGTCTGGTTCTCATTTGCTGTGAGACATCAGACTCCTTACCTGCAATTCGGGGAAAATGATACCTCTTTGCAGGGGCCTCACAGGGCTCAGCTAAGATTAATGAGGGAGGGAGTGGAGATGAAATATCTGTGGCATTTTGTTGTTATTATTAATGATGTAGAGTGAAGCCAGGGCATCTCTGTGAACGATCACTGCATTTGCCTCTTGAGCTTTGGCTGTGCTTTTTCCCTACCCTCTACTAATCGGAGCAAAGTTAAACTTTATCGTAGAAGGGCTCAGAAACCAGCATTTCTCAGTGTCTGAAGGGAAAGCGGCACGTTTCCTGGTGTAATTAGGTCCAGGCTCTCAGGAAATGAAGGCTGTCTAGCTGATAAGTGTTTAGTAATGATTACCAAGCCAAGGCTGGGGAAAGCAAGCAAAATGTTTTCATTTCAGAAGCAGCAAATCCAGCTGAGACTTGTGGTGTGTGTCTTGTATGGAGGCAATTGTCCAAGTGGTATGTGGCCTTGCCCGCTGGAGCACGAGCCAAATCTGCCCCGGTGTGACTCCGCAGGAGCCTGTGGAGCTGCACCAAGAGCCTGAACAGCAGAGCACACTTCTCCATACAGTGCCCCTGGACTGTCAGAGGTGTCATTCTGGGGACTTCTCTCAAGGCCAGCAATTCCTCTCTTGAATTAGTAACAGTGCTCGTCAAAGCTGGGGGAGCCAGAGCAGGGCCAGAGTCACATTTGCAAGGGTAGAGTTACACCCTCTCCAAATGAAATACGTGTTTCTTCAGTGGGGCTGGGTAAACTGAATGTGGCAGTGCATGAAGGCGAGTTCTTCAGCATGCATTCATTCCATGTGTCAGCTCTTATGAAAGGGAACCTCTCCTCCAGAAATTTCAGGGTCAGATATTGCAGATTCTGGTGTTTCCTCTCCTGTGAAGCCAACACAGTCTGTCCCATGCCAGCATACTCATCCTGTCAACAGCCCTTGAGACCTGATGTGCTCTCAGTGCTCTGGATGAGAGGGTGGGCTGTGGACCCCTTCCTCTGTGCTGTTTCATGTCCCTTTGTTTCAGAAGATTCATTTTGGTGGGAAACCCCATCCCTGTTTTACTCAGAGGGGTTTGAGTTTTAGTACAACAAACACTGAGTATTGGAGGAACCTGAGGAGCTGTGCAGTGCTGCTGCAATACTTTTTGCCTTCCAGATGAGCCAGTGTGTACTTGCAGTAACTTCCATGTTTTCTAAAAACGCTAACATAGCCTAGTGGTAGGTCTTTCTCAATCACATGTGTACTCTGGTGAAAATGATAGACCGATGTATTAAAATCTCCCAAATCCCTTATTTATTGCATCCTGTATAAATGAGTTCCAGAAAGGATTACACAGCTGCCTAGAGGACAGATCCATCAGTGGCTTTGAAGCACGGTGGCCCAGAGGCAAATCCAGGTTCAGGAAGCCTGTAAGCTGCTGGACATGGCTGACAATGCCCTGTGTGTGAGGGTCACTGTGTACCTGCCATGTCTTTACACCTTGCCCATGAGTGTCCACCCCTGGCCAGTGCTGGGGGAAGATTCCTGGGATACTTGAACCTTTGGACTGAATTTGGCAGCCCATACAGGTAGTGTGCCTGGCAAGACCTCTTCTTTGCTTTTCAGACCAACCAGAGTTATGGATATATTTTCACTTTCCTCCATGTACTCTCTCCTCTTCTCTGCAAACTTTGCTTCCAGTGCAGTGCCTTGATGCTGGCCCCGTCGTTGTGAATCAGCACAGACATTTCTTTTCGAATATGACATTTTTCTCCAAACCCAACTAAGGCATAAGCTGCGTTTGCTTCCCCTTAGTGTCAGTCAGCTCCCCTCATGGTGATCGGAGCCCACCCTGGATCTGTAGATCCTTATACTTTGCAAAATGCTTGAATTGGAATGGTGATCTGATGATTTATTTAATCAGATCTGCAGTGCCCTAATGTCTATCACCATCATGATGGTTTCCATGAATTCAGCAGCTCTGAGTCATAATCCATTGGTTTATGAGTTGAGCCCTCGAAAAGGTATTTGAGGAACATTGAGAATTAAAACCATTTCCTTGAAGACTGTCAGGGGATTGAAGTGAGGGGACGGTGCATAGATATTCTGTGAGTATGTTTTCTCCTTGAAGTTTATGGCTTGTTTGCTTCTCTCTTTGCTGCCCCATCACAGCTGAGGGCAGGGAGAGATAACCTTTTCCTCAGATAGCTCAGTCCTGTGTGCAGCCCACCCTGAGGGCTCTGCACTCTGCTTTTCAAACACAAGCTCTGCTGCTGATACCATGAACTGACCACGGTCACTGAGTCTCTCGCCACCTTCAAAAGGTAGGGACGCAGTCTTCAGGCTGGCACAGGCTTTAAGCCCGTTGTGAAAATCCATTTACATCATAAAAGGGCTGCAAAAAACAAGTATTGTTTATCACCAGGTCACTGTGGCTTCCTGGCTCCAGGATGGCCATGGAAAACCGTGTGTCTTTTGAGAAGGGCATATTCTAGGGACACACATAGCTGTTTGGATGTTGTTAAGTAGCAGCAGACAAGCATATGCATTTGCACAGGAAACTTTGGCTCCCAAAGGGCATTCGACAGCTCATCATGTCTGACTCTTCTAAGAGGTGCTGAGCTATTGCTAAACTGTAGGAAGGGAGGAAAGTTTCTGCTGTAAGAATTTTTCTGCTTGTCTCAGATTTTTCTGTTGTGTTTTTCTTGAGTGTTTTAGTAATTATTTCCATAGAGATACCAGTGTGGAGACAGCTGGGTTAGGAGTCTGACCCAGTTATCGATCAGTGCAGTTTGATTAGCTGCAATGTCCAGAGAGGCAGGGTAGGGGAGAAAATTCACATCTAAACTGCAAAGCTGCTTTTAACTGCCTGCTAATAGTTTGTTTTCTTCTGGTTTTCCCCTAAAAGCATGTGATCCTCCTCCCTTGATAGCAAAGGGCTCCCTCACTCCTTGCCAGTGGGTTCAGCAAAATTCACCTTTCTTCTCCCAGGTATTTCCATGACTCTGGGGACTGCCTGCCTCTCTTTTATCAGTCAATATATCAGATGAAAGCTCATTATTTGTCTAACAGGCAGTGGCCTACGGGAGTGCCGGTGGTGCCTGGGGAGAGGATAGTCACATCCTGCTTTTTCCCAGCTGCTCAAATTCATTAGGTTAAAATGCCTGGGCTAATCTTTGATACTTTTCCAGGTGAGCAGCAAGTCAGGCTGCCACAGGGATGTTATAGCAACAGGAGAGAGGATGTGCAAAAAAAAATCTGCTGTGGAAAGCCAGGTTGGTTTTATTCTGCCCACCTTTTAGTGTCAAGCGCTGCTTGTTGCCATTAGTCTGTGAGTGTATTGCTTCTCCCATGCTCCTCATCTCTGAGGGCAGCGGCTAATTACCTGACCCAGGAAAACTCTGAGGTGTAAGAGCTGCATGGGTAACCACCTGCACACATTCCTGAGGGCTGAACGTATCCCACCTCTTCCTGGCTAAAAATTCTGTTTCACACACAACTTAGCTGCTCTCAGAGTATGTTAGACAGAACTGAGTGTCTGCACAGGACAAAATATGGCTCAGAGTGTATTTCACAATCGCTCAGATCGAAGGTTCAGTAAACACAAACACTTCCCACAGCTTTCTCTGCAGATGAATCCTGCAGTGCTTCAGTGTGTTGGAGATTTATATGGGAAGGGTCCTTCCTGCTGGGAAGTGGTTTTGCTGTGAGTAATGCCCTGCTCCTTGTGCCGGATTTGTTACACAAGTGTGCACTGAAGCATATAATGCACAGCCAGAAATGTGTGGAAATCTTCATTCTTGCATGCCTGGGAACAGTTCAGGAGGAGCATGTCAGAGAGGGAAGGAAGGGAGAATATAAAGGTCAATCTAATTTGCTTTCTCAATGCAAAATGGCCTTTTTCAGATGGGGTTATCCAGTCAGTCTGCTCAGCATGGGCTCATTCACACTTACCTACAATAATGCCAGCATGGCTCAAGTGAGAGATTCTTTAAGGAATATGATTTCTGTCTTGAATATTTGAAATATTTTTTTCCATGAAGAATATTGAAGTGGTGTGTTCAGTTTGGTTTTAAATTTCCAAGTATCTCCCAGTTTCTGGAGACTAATTCATCATCTAGTCAGCTCTTTTGACCATGTACCTACCAATCCACATGTGTTTGTGTACTGAAAATTGCTTTTTGGAATACCAAAAAAACCCCCAAACCCTTTCTAAATTTCCTTTCTTGTTAATGATTTTCCCTGTGCCAATTCTCCAAATTTGTTCTGTTTTGGCTTTGGGTCTACCAGACTGCTTGGTAGGCCGTGGCACACAACAAGCTGCGGTGGTCTAGGAGGAACTGTCCAAAGCAGGCTGGAGGTTGTCTTGATTTTACAAATGAAAAATATCACTGAAAAGATGCATGTGGATCCTCCAGAAATGCATCATTATTGCCCTTGTCACAGCAGTAGCAGGGATAGGAGCCAGCCCTGTTTATCTTGAATTGGAAGACGAGGAGCTGGTAAAAGGTTTGGGGAGCAGGGGATGGTGTGGTACTGAACCCAGAGACTGCCTCGCACCTTTGGCTCTTGGTACCTATTCCCTGCACTAGACTGAGGTCCTTTCTGCCATATGCTTGCCTTGCTCTCCGATTTTGGTGGTTCTGTGGGGCCAGCAGGTGCCGTGGGGGGCTGCAAACAGCTCAAGCATCATTCTGTGAATGTGTGACCCATCGGGAGAGGAAAAATCTCCTGATTAACTTCTCTGGAGAATTTCTTCCTTCTTATTTGCAATAATAAAATAGTTGAGGCGAGGTCACATGCTATTTATAGGCATCTCACCGCGACTTGCTCCTACTCGCCTGGGCAGTAAGCTCTGCACAGACACAACGAGATTAATCCTTTGTGACACTGAACCTTTTATTTCCCTTGTGCTTGCAGACTCCAGAGCCTCCTTCCTCTGCAGAGCCCAGTGCACTAAACCTTCAATACAACACAGCAGCAGCAGAGCTATGGAAAAGTTTAGAAAAACATTATCTGTTCAGCAAACCAGGGATTGTCTGTGAGGTTGGAGACTTTGGTTTCTAGGTCAGCTGAATGGTTTGAAATTTTTCCTCATGAGCTCCATGCCAAGCTCATGCACTGTGCAATTAACTGAGGTTATGTGCAGGTAGGTCCAGTCCTGACATGGCAAGAAATACTGAGGGGTCTGGCATATTTTCCAGTATATAAACTTTACTTCTCTTCCCCTCAAAAAAAAAAAAAAGATAAAGGAAAAGCTAAAAACTTTGATTCAAACTATATTTTATGTGATGAAGATACCTTAATATAGAAACAGGTTGGATTGGGACAGTGTGACACAGAATGCCTGACAGCTGCCAATATCTGATATTATGTTCAGTGCAAGCAGAACTCATTATGAAAAATAGTCTGAGGTCTTGGTTATATCATACCTCTGACCCCTTGGCTCAGGCAGTCAGAATTCGTATTGCTTTGCCTACATTCTCTCTAAAATCCCCTGACTTTTAAACCTCTCTCATCCTTGCTTTTGCCATGAAAAGCTCAGGGTGAGCTGGGAGCAGCTGAATACCTGTAGCTGCTCAGGCTGCAGCTGCTTGTCCCCATGAGCTGCAGTGTGTCAGTGCTCAGCACAAGCAGAGAGAGGGTGGGAGGGCAGCCCTGGCTGCGTGAGCCGCCTGTAAAGCCGTGCAGTGCTTGTCTCACAGACCTGGCACCCTGCCTGCTCCCCTCCTTGTCCCCAGTTCCAAGCTCCAGAGAGCGAACGTAAAGGCCGGCAAGTTTTGGGTCACTGTAGCTGTAGCCATGGTAGTGCTGTGGGGCCTCTCCCCCAGGGAAGGGGCCAGGGGTTTGTGCCAGCTTGCTGAGCATCAGGCACGAGAGGGGCTTTGCTCAGGATTCATCTGTCTGCAAGCAGTGAAGGCAAGTGTGAATCCAGAACATATGGCTGCACATGGAGCCGAGCCAGCCCGAGGTGTTTCGGGTCGGGGTTAGCGATGAGGTGAATCCTCTGTGTTTCTCCTTGGGGAACTCAGCAGCCAAAGTGCGGACAAAGTCAAGCAGCACGTTAGACGTGTTTCAGTGAGACAAGTTGTTCCTTAAGCCCAGCAGGCTTGTGACTGTGGCATCACAGGTACAAATCAGATTGCTCAGCTTGGAGTTTGCTGGCTTAAGCATATCTTGACAGGTGCCAGAATGGCAATGAGCTATTAAGGGCATGATAGTGTTATGTGTCACCATGTAACCCGTGAAGGCTTGATAAAGGATTTGATTTTCTCAATGGTTATCAGTGAGAATTGGGTTCAGCTGTCTAGTGATGCTCAAGATGCCCACTCAAGGTCCTTCATCCAGCTTGTGTTTATCCAGCACAATGCTCTGGTTACAAGCCACCTCTGCAGGCTGGAAGCCACAATCCCGCTGAAGCCCAGGCCAGCAGCACTGTCCCAGATGGGAGTGAAACTGAGCATTTGCCCTTTGCTGAAATTCTTTCATCTGAGATTCTGCTGCTTAAAATATTTTTTTTTCTTATTTTTCTGTAAAATGAACCACTCCTAAATCTCAGTGAGGAAAATAAACATCTTCCAGCATCAGAACCCAGCGGCACTTAAGCGTTGTGTTTTCCCCCTCTCAGCTCTAGCTGTTGGCATGTTAAGATCAAAAGGGACAGGGCAGGCTGTTCCCAGGGCTCTCTCAGTGCTGATGCTCTGATTTCACATGTCTCCTCTGGCTGAAATACACAGGGTTTGGTGCAAAGCTGCCGTCCAGCAACCTCATTCCAGTGGGGTGAGCAAGCAGACCTTAGAGCACATTCTGAGGTTGTGAGTCTATGTTTGTCATTTTTTCCTTGCTGATTTTCATTCAGCAGTGGTTGTGCAAAGATCAAAATCTCCTTGTGCTATGTGCTTGCACATGCTTATGGCCCCTAAGTTGCTTGCCATCCAAATAAACAAAATTACTACTCTGTGGGAGAAATGCTATTACTTTTATTGTTATTAGTTTAAAACAATGGAAAATCAGGCACAAAGAAAACAAAATTAATTTTTCCAGTGGCTGCACAGTGAGATTGTGACAGGGCCAGGAACTGAGTCCAGGTGTCCTGAGTCCCAGCCCAGACCTTTAAGCACCAAAATATCCTGCTCCTCATGAATTCAGAGTGTTTTGGCAAAGGTTTCCCCAGAGTGTTTCATAACTAATGTCAGAGCTAGACTCTGAACGTGTCTTACCAGTTAGGAATTTTGCTTTTATATACACTCACCCACTTAAAATCTCCCCCAAACTTAGCAGCTGTTGGCTTCTTTGTGTTACTTGAATGTTTCTAAGGCAAATACGGGACATGATAAATTGAAAAGCATTGAGTTGAAATGTTCTGCTTTGAGTCCACTTAGCAAATTCCAAAGGTCATCTCTGCTCTGAAGAGCCAGCAGGACTAGACACAGTGTGAGCCTTGCTTGAAAGGGATTTTCTGTTGTCTAGAAATCAGCCTCATCCTGTTTCACAGAGGTGGATTTTCTCTGGAAGGATTAAGCCCATCCTGGGATCTGTGACAGTTTTTGACAGCTTCCTGAAAAGGAGCTAGAGCTAAGGGGAGAAAGAACATCCCACAGCAGACTATTGCAGGTTGTGTCTTGAGGGACCACTTCCCCTGCTGAGGTGCCTTCAGCCCCTTTTAAATCTGCACAGAGAGAGCTCTCTTCGTGAATAGAAATCTGTGGTGTGGTGTGAAGGAATGGAATTCCCCCATCAGCTCTAACAGTGGCTTCTTAGGAGTCCTCTGGATCAGGTCAGCAACTTGTGCATCTCCAGCAAACCTCTTGCTCCATCTCAACTGTCTTTAATTACCAGCTGCAGTGGCATTCCCACAGACACTCCTCAGGACCTGAAAATGCCCATTGTGAGATGCTCTGGTCAGTCCTTTATCCCATATCCGATGGTGTCCAGCTGCAGTGAACTTTTCCAGAGTGGGATTATGTTGAAATGATCTATTTCAAAATGGAACATATGCTTCTGAATAGGAATGTCTCTTTAAAAAAAAAAGAAAAAAAAATCTACATTGAAGGAATTTTGGTTTTTTATGTGCTGTACCAGATAAAAGTTTCTTACAGTCATTTTTCATGCCTGCTGGAAAGCCAAGGGATTATTATGGAGAGTGGTGTCCTTTGGAAAACTCCAAATGAAAGACTGGAATAGTTGTTGTTTTTGCAGTAAAATCTGGCTTCCCTGCACATGTTGTCAGTACAGAGATAATCCTTAAAAACTTCTGAAGTTTACACAAGGCAAATTTTTTGCGTTTCTGGGGGCACTGCAGCACAGCTGTGCTCTGGTGTGCAGACCTGGTGACTGGGCTGGGATGCTGTGGCTTTCACCTTCCTTTTGGGGACATTCCTGTGTGTCCTTGGGCTGGCTCTGCCCTGGAGCCTGTCTGCCCTGCTGCAGGATGCCAGGGTGTGAAGCTCAGGCATCCCTGCAGGTCTCTGTTCTCATTGTGCTGGTGGGGTTTGTGTGCTGGGTGCCTGTGCAGGTTTGTGCAGTGAGCTGCCCCACCACGACAGCAGCCCAGCATCGATGTGCCTGAGCCTGCTGGCCCTGCTGCCTCAGGAGCAGCCTCACGGCAGCGGCACAGCGCTTGGTGTGGGTTTTGCTGTCAAGGAGAACACTTGGGCACAGCCTAGCCCAGGCTAGCATCAGCCTGGTCCTGGCTGGCAGGCCTGGGTCAGGCTGCGGATGTGTCCCGGGGTCCTGACTGCAGCTTGCTGGTACT
Source organism: Origma solitaria (assembly GCA_013397895.1). Taxonomy (NCBI): domain Eukaryota; kingdom Metazoa; phylum Chordata; class Aves; order Passeriformes; family Acanthizidae; genus Origma; species Origma solitaria. Next base: position 924,959 of record VZRL01000553.1, read on the forward strand.
CAGTGCTGTTGGCTTGCTTTCAGAAGCAGCAGCATTAGTGACTTCTCTGCTGCTAGCTCGTGCAGATGCTTCACCTGAACATCTGTGCTGCTCCCCCTGCTCGCAGCAGCTGCTGTGTTTAGCACTAACAGTTCTGTTTGTTTAGGAGGCTTTCTCCAGGGTGAAACTAATGTCTGCTCTCAGTTCTAAATCTCCAAACCCAAAATAACTTGATATACCAAAATAGACTTCTTTTTATATCTCTGCCACCATCAGCGGAGTCTGGCCTTTTGCAGCTATGCACAACTGAGCTGAATAAATGGTCCTAAGTCCCCATCTCCAGCAGAAGGTTTCAGCCTGGACATAGCTCAGCCTCCAAGGCTTGTAGAGAGAGCAGTGTCAGCAGCTGCTTTCCTCTCCTCTCTCCATCTCATATCTCATGAGAGCATCTTTCCACCTGGGACTGTGCAGGGGCTTGGAGTAGCTGAGTTCAGAGGATGTGCTGCTGGAAATCAGGCTGGATCCTATGACCAACAGACCGTGTTGCAGTGACTTGGTCTGGCTCTCAGCTCTTCCCATTGTATGGGGCTTTCCTCTCAATTCAGCTGTTTTCCTTAGCCTCTGCATTCAGGTTTTCCTTGGTCGTCGCATCATTTCCCAGTCCAGTGGTGTCAAAACGATGTCAGAGGGTGCAGCATAAACTGCTGTGTTGTTCTTCCTTCATCACCAACCTCACTTGCTCTTCCTTACCTTGTTGTTGCAGCTGAACAAGCTGGAGGAGGCGGCAAATGCAGCTCACACCTTCTTCATGGCCAACCCTGAGCACATGGAGATACAGCAGGACCTCGAGAACTACAAGAGCACAGCAGGGAAGGTCAGCTTGATTGACTGGGAGGCCAGGCAGCACATGGTGAGTCTGAGCTGAAGAGGTGCCCAGCCTGAGTATCAGGCAGTCTGGAGAGGAGAAATTTAGGAGGCCAAGAGACATTAATTTATAAATGGGGATATCCTTACCAATACAGCAAAACAAACTCTCAGAATTTTCCCTTAAGGCAAGCCTGCTCCTGGCTTCTCAAGGCATTTGCTCTTTGTTTGATTGCTACATGCCCAGCCTGGTCCCTCTCTTCAGAGAGCTCTGGGGTTATCCATGGCTGTGAGCACACACCAGCAGACAGCTTTGATGGATGCCCCCGTGACATCCTGGCTCCTGTGTGCTTCTTTTGAGCTGAGTTCTTCCACCTGGGCAGGGTACACGCACATGAGTGGCTGTGCTGGTGAGGGTGCAGGGTGGCAGGCAGGAGAGTGTCAGCTTTTTCCATCTCCCCAAAGCAAAAGCCCAAGACAAATGAAACTGCCCAGTTTCACAAGACTCAAGGAAGCAGGAGTGGCTGTTTGGTGTAATTAATGGAGGCTCATTAGGGGCCATTCTAAGAAAGATCCTCTTAGGTCAGGACCAATCTTTTCCCTTGGCATTCAGTGTTGTTGTTTGGTGGGAGGATAAAAACGAAAAACAAAAAACCAAAACAACCAAAACAAAAAAACCCCCAAAAATCCACAAAACAAACACCCCCCCAAAAAAAAAAAAAAAAAAAAAACCTCTCAAAATTTTTTTTTTCACATGTGCTTAATCTAGGAGTGGCACTGAGGATTCCCTAAGTATGGAGGAGTTAAGAGGAGCATTTAGGCAGGTTTATTAAGTTCCAGTGGTCCAAAAGTCCTCTGATCTTTAAACATGGTTTGGTACGAGTGGTTGTATCTGGTAGGTGTCCAAGAGGTTGTCCTGTCCCTGCCCCCTTGTCCCATGTTTTGAGAAGGCCCTGCAGGTGACACGGACAGGATGCTGAGCTCCAGGCAGCATGGCCTGCTGACGGTTTGTGTTCTGCCTGCCTACTTTGCAGGAGGACTACAGTGCTGGGGTGAGGCACTATGACAAGGAGGAGTACGAGCTGGCCATTGAGTTCTTGGAGCGTGCCTTGAAAGGATACTACTCCGAGGATGAGGATTGCCAGGTCATGTGCGAGGGACCGCAGAGATTTGAGGAGCACGAGTACCTGGATTACAAGGCTGGTCTCTACGAAGCTATTGCAGGTGAGATCTTTTTGCATTTTTAGAGTTCTGATGCTTGGCCTGGAAATGTTTTGAATGATTGAGTTTGGGCCTTTGGCTGGATTTGGTGAAGTGTCTTCCCTTCCATCTCGGCTGCTGGTGAGTAACACTGCAGGAGGCACCTGGAAGCCCAGAAAGTGCAAACTCAGAGAACGGTGAACTAGAACATCTCATTTTGGTCCTGAATAGAAGCTGGGCTAGAAGAATTGCATTTCCAGATGCGTGGAGCATTTGCAGCTTTCCATTAGAGCTGGAAATTTAGGTGCTTTATCATAAACTGCTTCCGTTTCCCTGTGCACCATCTCGCACACCTCCCTGGAATCTAGACATTGCTGGCCTCTGTTTATGTTTTCTGTTTCTGAGAGCATATGAAGAGAGCAGCAGAGTTCTCTTGGCCATGCTCCAGGTAGCCAGGAAAGTTGCCAAAAAGGCTCGTAACATGGATTTTCTCCCCATCCAAAAGGATGGATTTGTCATTAGTGGAGGCCCACCTAATTATGATCTTGACTGAAATCTCTGGAGAGAATTGAACGTTGCTGTGTAATCTTTGGATTTGCATGTGTGGCTCCGAGCCAGAGGGGATTAAAACAGTTCATTCTCAGTAGAAATGAGATTACATTTATTTAGTCGTAAGGGAAGGAAGAGCAATAAATTAAGGTTTGTTTGGTGACAGAAATCTTATTTATCTGCTTATGGTCTTGGAGTCGCATCAAGCCCTGGAATCTTGCTTCTTGTGTGGAAAATACTTCACTCAGATGCAGACTGCTCTTTGGGTTTGCATAATTCTGTTTGTGTCGAGACAGGAAATCTAATTGAAACAACCAAGAGGAGAAACCACCGGCATACCGGATGAGAAGCTGCCTTTGCCGGGTTTGTTTACCCATGCGAAAAATAGGAGTGTTGGAAGGGCTGACTGGGTACCAGTGTGGCTGTCAGCTGATCAGGCCTGAATTTAGAGCCTTGAGCAGGACACTGGGGGCCACATCGTGAGAGCAGCCTTCAGTGGCCAAGGAACCCCCCCGGCCTTCTCACTGAAATAATAGAATAAAAACTGTTCCTGTGCTCTGCAAGTTGAGCACAGCCCCAGTGAGCAGAGGTGTTCCTGTGCTGGACCGTGCTGAGCACAGGCAGGTTCATGGTATGGTGCTGCTCAGAGCAGGGAGGGACAACAAGCCAGATGGTCCCTGCAGCTGCTGTGGCTTGGCCAGGGGTGCCTGGCCATAAAAACTCCAAGCCTCAGGGCCATTCAGGTACCTGACAAAATAGGGAACTGAGGGCACGTGGAAGGAAATAAAATATGTGATTCAACTGCTTTTCTGTAGGGAGTTAGGTGGTTCCTTCCAGGACAGCATAATCCAAAGTTCACCCCTGGTCCAAGGCACTCAGGCCCTGATGTTTCAACAGGGAGTGGGAACACGAATATGCCAAGAAAAGAGTTTGGGTTTCTTCAAGACTCATTTCTCTTTTCAGTCCCAAATTGATTTGCTGTGCTGCTGCTTGGGGTTGAAACAGTCTCACCTTTTCTCCCCAGGGACAGATATATTTCTGTGAATTGATTCTAGTCTATATGGCCTATTTCTAGGGCACTTTGACAGCACCATGAAAAAGAAGTGCTTCTCAGTGATGGATTGATTATTTCAGATGTAGGATGCTTAAATGAGTTTAAATTACAGCAATATGATTTATGTCCTTTCCCTTCTTGCTTTCCTTAATGTAATACCCTGGATGTGTAGGGTAGTCAGGTAACTACTCAGACTATCTGTCAAGAGCAAATAGACACTATTCTGAGTTTCTACTTGATTTCATTGCAAATTTCTCAGGTGGTTTTTATGGCAGCTCTAAGAAATGCTTTGGTAGCTGAGCACGTGGTTATTTTCAAGCCTCTGTTTGTTTCTTAAGGTTTTTAATGGTGTGCAGAGGCAGAGCAAGCAAAGTAGATTTGTAAGTACATTGCAGCAAAGGCTCCAAAATGGAATCAGATGTCAGTGTTGGCTTTGAAATTGTACCGCTGGTACAACGCCTATACTGTGGACTCCCACCAATTAAGAAAGTTTGTTAATGGCAGATGTTTACCATGTGCTTGTGATTCCCTGGCAGATACCCCATGTCTGAGAAGCAGCAAACATGGGGATTTCTGCTGCCCCAATTTGCAGCTCAGACCCTTCAGACTGGTGGTGCACCAGCCCCTCTTAGCTAAACCTCCCTGTGCCCTCACAGGAGCTTTCTCGCGGCAGGAAAGGACAGGATTAAAGGTGAAGGAAGGGAGTCTGGAGATGGATTTCATGTGGCAGCACATGTGGCCACCTTGTCTTCACATCTCTGCTTGCCTTGTGGGTTTGCCTCTTGGGGTTGCAGTGCTACCTGCCACCTGCAGTCCTGCACGCCGCCAGCTTCCCTGGGCAGAAACTGCGGCTCCTGCCACTCAAAAGAGATGCTCAAGCTCCCTCTACAGTTGACAGAAGGAGGAAGGCGTTTCTCAAGGGGGGCAAAAATGTAAATGCAATTCTCCATTGGCTCTGGGGAGGAGCCTGAGCTCTTTCTGTGCAGAGTCACCTGCTGGACCAGAGCAGTATGAGTTGCACATCCTTCAGCTCAGAGTTTTAAGCTCTATCTGTCCTTGTCTCAGCACCATCACCATCCTTCTCAGCTCAGGGCACCTTCTCCCTCTTTTCTTGGCAGATCACTACATGCAAGTGCTGGCCTGCAAACACGACTGTGTCCGAGAGCTCGCCACGCGTTCGGGCCGGATCTCGCCCATAGAGAATTTCCTTCCCCTGCATTACGACTACTTGCAGTTTGCCTATTACAGAGGTAAAGGCTCTTGTACTGTCCCCCACAGCACCTGCTGAGTTTTGTTCATTTTGTGTGAGTTTGAGTTGTTCCATGTGGGAGTGAGGGTTTTTCCCCCTGATGTCTGCCCTACAGTGATGCGGAGGTATGGTCCGAAAGAGTTGGGAAACAAAGGACATTGGAAATCGCCTCTTCAGAAGTTAGGTTGACTGAAAAACAATGAAGTAGTTTTGTGAAGGTGTTTTAGATCATCGGTCAGGTTTTAAAAGCCCAACCTTTCGCTTAAACATTACTATTCTTTAAATAAATCATTCTTTTTCAGGATCCTTTCATTTGCTTTTTCACATTAAAATTCTAGGGGTTTATATGTTTCATATTGTCGGAAATGAACTGATACATTTTCTATATTAATGTATTACAGATAATAGGACTTAGCTTAAGCTTATCAGAAGATGCCAATTTTTGCTAATTACCAAATATTTTAAGACTCGCAGTAAAGTTGCAGGAGCTGGCAGCATGACAAAATGTCAGGAGTTGGCAGTTCTAAAAAATAATGCCAGTTGTGTGGTTCTGTGTGCTACTTTATTATATTCTGTTACATAAAAGAAAATAGAAGTCTGCAGAAATCTGCTCTCTCAGGCTTCTGCAAAGAACTTTTTCCTGAAATGGCAGACTGCTTGAGGGTCTAAATTTCTACTCAAACATAAAGATTCTCCATTCATCAGCACAATGGGAAGAAATCAGGAGGAGTCAGCAGCATTTCATGTGTGGTGTACAGGCTTCTTTATTCCTCTGCCCAGTTAGAGGTTTAATGTGGTGGCTAAAACCCCCCTGGGCCCTGAGGGATGCTGCACAGATGAGAAGCAGTTTGATGCCAGATAGTATCCAGTTGGACACAATTTGGATTCCGTCTGATCTGTGCATGATGGCAGAAAGCTCTTGTCTCTGTGCCTCAGTCTCCTTGCTGGTGAAAAGGAGTGCTCAAGACAAAGTGAAATCGAAAGAGCCCTGTGAAGTGCTGGGCTGCCTCTTCAGCTGATGGGGAGCTCAGGCTGTGCCTCCCTCCCTGCAGAGTCCCCTCCTGGGCTCTGTGTGTCCCCCTGTGCCCCCCTGACCCCTGTTGTGTTGTCCCCCAGTCGGTGACTATGTGAAAGCCCTAGAGTGTGCCAAGTCCTACCTGCTCTTCCACCCGGACGATGAGGATGTCCTGGAGAACGCAGGGTATTACGAGGGTCTCCTGGAAGGTGCAGTGGATCCAGCCACCATCAAACCCAGAAAGGTGAGACTGATGGACTGCTGACAGCTCCTGCTGGGAGGCTTTAACAAAAGCATCTGCTGGAAATAAAAGCAGCTGGACAGCTTTCCCCCAGCAGGACCACTTTGAAAAGAGAAGTGGGAGTGCTGGGCTCGCTGGTGATGCTGAGGTGGTGATTTTCAGGGTGCAGGTTCAGAGTCACTGGTGAGGGGGAGAAGCTGGTGGACAGGATCTGCTTTAAATGGGGACTTAGTGAAGCCTGAGCAAGGGCAGGGAGGGCAGGGACCAACAGTGTAAACCCTCCTCTTGTCCAGGGCTCCAGAGGAGATGCAGAGCAGGAATGCAGTGAAGCACTGAGCAAAGGGCAGCATCTCTTCAGGGAGGGCCGAGGAATATTTTCCCAGGGGAGGCTGAGATCTCAGTGTTGCTCTCAAGCCTCTTAGCTTGGAGTTCAGGGCTCAGCCTGTTCTGCAGGGAGCTGCCTTGCTGTCCCAGGGTTAGGCTGGGGTCAAATAACCAAACTCTGTGTGTTCCATCACCCAGCAGGACAGGCTTCATCTGGGAGGCCTTTATCTGTGGCCCTGGGGCTGCCTTGCTCACCATGCAGAACTTCCTCCCACCCCATCACAGCCCTGCTCATTCCCCTTGCACCATAAGTAGAGTGTTGGCAGGAATTGATTTTTTCATTCCTTTGGGAATTCCTTGACTTCCAGGCAAATCAAAGTGAATTTGGTAAAGTACTAAAAAATAGAAGTGAAATGATAAAAAGGAAAACAAAGTAATTGTTGTTTTTCCTCACAAAATGAATCAACCTGAAGTTGACAAAAACATTTAATTGTTTAGAGTGCTTTGAAGTTTTCTGTAAAAAAATGATTTTTGCTTTGCAAAGGAATATTCTATGAGAAGTCACAGTGTTTTGTTTACAAATTTTTCATTCAAAATAAAGCCCTCTGATGGACAATTTCCAGCTGGCCATGCTTTGTGGTCCCCATCCGAGCCCTCTGAGTGCCTTCCAGGGCCAGGCCATGGGCTCCATGAGGGAAACTGAGGCACAGCCCAGCCATTCTGCAGCTGGGGCTTCTCTGGCCAGCCTTTTGCCCAAATATTTGGGGGCTCCCCAAGGTGCTCTGCAGTTTTTGCCAGCTGTGGACACGTGTTTTGGGGATCCAGGCTTCCCAAAGGAGTTGCTGAACACCTTCCGTCATGTACTGAGTGCCTCAGCCTCCTGTCTGGGGTTGCTCCAAGCATCCCTCACCCCACAGGAGTCTGAAAACCAAACCCCTCTGAAGAGAGGGCCATTACCAGTGTCTTGCAGAAGCTTTCCATGTGCAACTCCTCCTGTTTTTCTTCTCTCTTCAGGAAGCAAGAGCGCTGCTGCGGCGCCACAAGCTGGAGTCTCACCTTCTGCAGGTGGCTGCAGCCGGCCTGGGATACGCCTACACGGAGCCGGTAATGCCCTGGGACCAGCACCTTTAGGGCTTCACAGCTGTACGACCAACTTCCCCCTCCCCTCTGCTCTAAAGCCAGTCCTGCCTAGGTGGCTCAGGAGCTGCGTCCTGGCCTGGTTTGTTCCCTGCAGGAAAATAGGGATGGCGGTCAAAGGAGGCAGGTGTTCCTGCGGGGAAGGAGAGGCACACACAGCCCAGTCCAGCTTTTCTGCTGTGGTGTCTGAGTCTCAGGCACTGCCATGGGGATGGGGTGAGACAGAGGAGGCTGGGCAGGCTGGGCTTCCTAGGAACTCATCACACTGTGCCATTTTGGGTCCACTTTTTCAATCACCACCCAAAGTTATGTGGGGTGGATCCACAGAGGCTGGCTGCTGTCCCTGGGAGTCAGGCAGGGCAGGTGATGCCCTGGCTTTGTCTGGAGCATTAAATGAAGAAGTTTGGCCTCTCTCTTTTCCCACAGAACTACTGGAACAGGTACGGCGCCCGCCAGGACGAGCACAGGTGAGCCTGGGTCAGCCCAGCTGAGCTGCAGCTGCACCTGCACCGTGCCCATGGTGGGATCAAGGGGATGTGCTCATGGTGGGGTACCAGCCTGACTCTCAGGGTTACTGCCCATCCACCCAGCACACCGTCATGGTGGAATTACCTCTTACCATTGGAAATGTTGCCACAAGAACTTTATTTTAGCTGAGTGCCTCAAAACCAGCGATGTTCTAGAGGGAGTTTGATTGGTGAGGCAAGTGGTGCTGGTCAGATTTATTGGTGTCTTTGCTTTGCTGGTGGGAACTGTTGCTCCCATTACTGGAAAAGCAATGTTTGCCGCAGGACAGGATGAGGGTTTCAGGTTGCGACATTTGTACAAAGTACTGATTTGCTTGGGTTTTTTGTGTATTAGTTTCCAAAGAGTGCAAAAGTGCAAGCCCAAGAACTGGAGACCTCTGGCCAAAATCATGATGTTCCTCTTCTCTCTTGCTCCTCAGTGTCCCATCAAGTATCAGCAGTGAGCCAGAGGATGGGCCGCGGCTGTCCCTGACAAAGAAACCCATGCCAAAGCCAGATCGAGAGCTCAAGGAGGGTAAGTCTGGTGAAGATGTTTCAACAAAATCAGGGGATTTTTTTCCTGTTGCTAGAGACTGCAGACTGCAAAAGCTGGCCACTGAGCAATGAGAGCCACTCCTATTTAAGGGAGTTCAAGTTTCATTTAAGAGACAGAGGAGTCTTCAGTGCTGCCAGAGCATTTCTGGGTCTGGATCCCTAGGCACTGCTCTGCCCTTGGACTTGTTTTTCCCACCTGCTGAGCTGCTCAGGACAGAGCCCTGAGATGTGGAGCTGGGTCTTCCTCACCATGGGGAAAGTGACTCCAGCAAACACTAATCTGTCCTCCAGGTACTTCAAAAATCGAGTGTTGTCCAGGCTGCAGAATGATGGATGCTGGAAGCATCTGGTCCTGATGCTTTGCTAAGTGTGCTGGATCACACCATATTAACAACCACTTCTCTTTGCAGACTGGCTTATGATTTCATGTCTTAGCTCACATGAAATCACTTGTTTATACGCCTGTCAGCAGACATTTCAACTGATTTCAGCACATTTTCAGCAACCGCAGAAAATACCATAACATCTTTTGCTAAAGACAGGATCTTTCGCCTTAACAATTTTGAAAAACAATATTGTAGCCAAGCACCAAAGCAGAGTCCTTGCTGCAAAACAACAGGGTCTCAAGCCAGGAGGTGTCTTGTGTCTCTAGCGAGCCTGCTCCACAGCAGCAGGCAATTAATCCTCCTGTAATGCAATGGGTGGTAGTGCTTTTTGGGGAATTTCATAGCTTTCCCCAGCCCAAGTTGTCTCCAGCTGCTCAGTGTTGTGATCAGAGTGTTGTTGTTCCTTCTCTAGCCATATGTAAAATAGGCAAATACCACAGGAAGATCCCGAAGATCTTGCTTAAGCCAAGAGCTGGTGGAATTATATTTGTTGGCCTGTTTGGCATTGATAACTGAGTAATTTCAGAGTCCTTCTTTCTGTTTTTATTTCTTTCTGTGCTCTTATTCTGGTTTACTTGCAGAATGTTTTTGTTTACAAAGAAGACTGAAACCATTCAAAAAGAAAATGGGATTTTTGTCCATCCAACTGCTGCCTTTCTCTGTTGTCTTTTTTTTCTTTCCCTGTTTTTACTTGGGAAGAGAAAAGGCCGAAAGAGAAAAGTCTATTTTAATTTTGTACTCTTCTATACTGATGCCCTTCCCCCCTTCCTCCTTCCTGCCAATTCCTCCACTCCCAAAAGTCCAAAGAATTCCTTGGTTTCTTTGGGGTGTTTTTCACAGAGCACAGACACAGGGAACAGGTCTCTCTCTGCTGGTGTTTAGAGAGAGAGAGGCTGGCAGAGGCAAGGAAAGCAGGTGGGAGCACACTGTCAGTCCCCCTCTAGTTCCCTGGGAGGAACAGAAGAAATGGTGGAAATGGTGAGTGATGCCTTTCATGTTCATCCCTCTCATGCCTATGGCTGGGGAAGAACAACATCCAAGCTGGAAAACTCAGCAATGAGTTGGAGAGTGCCAGGAGTTTGGATTTGATAGTCCTGTTTCTGTTCCAGCTGCATTTGCAGTAAGTGCAGTTATCAAGCAGCAAATCAGCACAGTGAACATCAGAAACATTCCATCTTTTCCATCTCCAAGAAACCTAACTTTTCAGAAATAAAGCTGTGGGCTGATGACAGGGCTCTGTGGGGGTTACATGTCCTCCATAGGCCACGGAGACCTTCCAAAAACACACAGTGTGCCTCAATAGACAGGAAAAGTAAAAATTATAGAAGCGGTGTCACAGAGAAGTTTCCTTGTGCCACATGGTGAGAGGAATTCTTTGGCTCTGTTTCCTCTATTTCATTGCCTATCTGTGACAACAGATAATTCCCCCCACAGTTTAGATGTATTTCACTTTTCTCCTGAAGAAACATCTGGTCTAGGCTTTTATTGTTACCATTTCTTTCCTTCTCTCTCTTGGAGGAGATGCGAGGAAGAGGCTTCAAAAGATGGTGGTTTAGGGGCCTTGCTCTGGTTTTTGATCAAATTTGATGGGGATGGATTGAAACCTCTTATAAAAAGCTTGTGGGCAGAGGGAGGCAGCTCAGAGGCAGGATGTGAGGGGTGGCAGGGACAGCCACGGCAGCTCCTGTGCCTCAGTGGAGGAGGATTGTCCTCAGAGTGCTCTGGCTCACCCTCTCCCTGCCCTATTCTTGGAGGAGAGCAGTGCTTGCTGCGAGCTCAGCACCACGTGGGGCTTCCTCTGTGTGTAAAAGACAAAAACTCACTGATGACAGCTGCAGAGAGCAGCTTTGCATGCCAAGCCAGCAGGATCCACACAGCACAGATGCAGTGGGAACCTACAGCCCTGATGGTGTTGACAGCTGGGCAGGAGAGCCAGGTCAGCCTCTGCCCGTGTCTCTCCCCGTGTCCCACAGGGGTTTGGTGTTTTCAGGCTGTGGTCCCTGCTGTTGAGAAGGTGGAAAATGCTGATGCTCCTGCAGCAAATTGATTTCATCTCCACATGTTCCCATTGCTTCTGTTTCTTTGGTTACTGGTGGGGGGCCAGGCTCTGCTCACCTGGGTGACTTCAGCTGGCCTCCAGTCACTGTATGAGATGTCCACAAGGCCAGGGCACGTTCAGCAGAATGGTTTTGTGTTTCTCCTCAGGGGGTCCTCTCCTCTACAGCGATGTGAAGTTTGTCTACAACTCGCAGCAGCTGAATGGCACCCAGCGAGTGCTGCTGGACAACGTCATCTCGGAGGAGCAGTGCCGGGAGCTGCACAGGGTGGCCAGCGTGAGTGGGCAGTGGCCCTGGGCTGGGGGCCTGGTGCTCTCTCTGCATCAGGCTTGTGACAGCTGAATGTGGGATCAGCCTCTGGAGAGCTTCTGTGTTCATGCCTTGCTCCTGAGTGTCACACCTGATGCCAGGATGCCTGTGGAGGGCAGGTGGATGCTGATCCCCACGGCACAGCCATAACTACAGCACAGGAGCTGCTGCTCCATCCTGGGCTGTGCTCATGAGCCCATTTCCAGGCAGCCTGTGCAAAAAAAGAGCTTTCCCCATGTCATACACAACTCCAAGGGATGCTCATCCATCCACAAGTCTGGTGGAACGTTCTCATTCACCATTAACTGAGCCTGGGAAGGGGCTGAGGATGCCTGAACATCCCACAGGAGGATGGGTGGTTAATATTCAGCATCTGTGTTCACAGAGAGCTGCAGCTCACCTAGAACAGTGCATGCAGCCCTGGGGGATTTGGGGAAGAGGGTGCCATATGCTGCCATTGCTGATCCCTCTCTCCTGATGAACCAGCTCACCTCTCATCTGTGTTTGTGTCTTCCAGGGGATCATGTTGGCTGGAGATGGTTACAGGGGCAAAACCTCCCCCCACACCCCGAATGAAAGATTTGAAGGAGCCACTGTGCTCAAAGCCCTCAAGGTACAGCTCCATCGTCCTGTCCCATGCCCTCCCTCTCAGTCTGCAGGTGACACTGACCCTCTGGCCCTTTCCTTGCCCAGTATGGCTACGAGGGCCGTGTCCCGCTGAAGAGTGCCCGGCTGTTCTACGACATCAGCGAGAAGGCTCGCAGGATTGTGCAGTCCTACTTCCTGCTCAACTCCACGCTCTACTTCTCCTACACACACCTGGTGTGCCGCACCGCCCTCTCCGGTGAGGAATCGGGGCCGGCGGTGGAGCAGGGGGCACGGGAGGGGTTTGGGGTTGATGAGTGGGGGTCCCAAGCTCAGGGTAGCTCTGTTTTACTCGATGCTTAGACTGGTGGCCAAGGGCTGGGCAAAGTCAGCATCCCCACAGCAGCAAGGCGTGGGCACTGCTGTCTCAAAGGAACTAATTTCTGGGAAGTCTCTTGAGTCTCATGTCTGCAACTCTTCGTATTTTCTCTTCTATTGCCTCCCCTCCTTGTCCCTTCTTCTTTCCACCCACCCCCAGCTCTCCATCTCGCTTCCCTGCAGTAAGGAACAGGCAGAGCTGGGCAGATCTGAGTCCTCAGATGTTGCCTTTTGTCCCCAGCCCTTCCTTTCCTCCTCTCACCTGTGAACACTACCCGAAGTGGGCTCGGGGTAGGCTCCCATCCCATGATGAGACCCCACAGAGCATGGCATTTCCATCTCATGCACCCCTTCTCCTTCCCCCTTCCTCCACATGGTCCTGCCTAGGCCAGCAGGAGAGAAGGAATGATCTGAGCCATCCCATCCACGCTGACAACTGCCTCTTGGACCCGGAGGCCAACGAGTGCTGGAAGGAGCCTCCTGCCTACACCTTTCGGGATTACAGGTAGGAAGGAAAGGAGGGAGGGGATCTCCCTAGGGACTTCTCTCCCTCTGGCTGTCCCCCACCCGTGTCTTAGTGGAGCAATGTGGGATCTGTTCAGGTGGGGGTCAGCCCTGAGACCTCCCCAGTGTTCCCCTCACGGGGATCTCCTGCTTCCTCCCCCAGTGCCCTCCTGTACATGAATGCAGATTTCGAAGGCGGCGAGTTCATTTTCACCGAGATGGATGCCAAAACTGTCACGGTGAGTTGGTGCTGGGGGCCAAAAGCTGTTCCTCATCATCTGTTCTCAGGGCTCTGAGCTTCCCCGGGCAGCCTGTGGCTCCTACCTTGCAAAGAGCCCGTACAAAATCCTGCTGCAGAGGTGCACAGACTGTCTGTTCCCTTCCTAGAGGCTGTGCCAAGCAGGAAACCTGCGGATCAGGGGTTCTCCCTGCTGCCACTGCAGGCACAGGGATGGCTGGCACTTGTCCCCGCAGGACTGCTGAGCTGCCAACCCATCTCATGGTCAAACACGAGCTGGTGCCTCCACAGAGATGCAGTGCCTGATCCAGGCCTCTTGTTCCAGGGTGGGTCACAGTGGTGGACATCAGACCCTGAGAGGGATGTGGCTCAGGCACGAGCCCTCACCTCTGTTTGGGGCCATTAGGGAAGCTGGGCACCCACACTGTGGTTGGACAGAGGTTTGGGTACCATGCTGGGGTCTCTGGAGGTGCTGGTGATCCCAGTGATTTTTGTCTTTTCTTTTTATACCCTTTTTATACATTTTTATACTCTTTCCCTTCCCTGGTACCCTCTATACGCACTCCTTGTACCCTGCACATACACTCCTTGTACTTTAGCCCCACATGTTCGTAATTCTTGTAGTCTGATATTTAGCTTAGTTTGGGGTCTTGCAAAGCAAAGAAGACCAAACATTTTTACTATCTCAGAACTAGAGGCTCCAACCTTGGACAGAGCCTTCTCTCTGGAACATGTTTCTGTAAACTAAGCTGTAGTCTCATTTAGGGGGGTAATTAGAATAGGGGGACAATTACTTCATTTATTAGGTTTCTTATTGGGGGATTTTCGGTAGATATGCTCATTTTATGAGGTCTGTAAAAATTCGATATGCATTGTACGGGGGCTCTCTCTCTCGTGCTTCTCAGCATGTTTCTACCTTAGAGGAGTTGAGCACCTAGGGTCCTATTAGACCGAGGTAAATTCCCTTTTCCCTTTACTGCTGTGTCTACTTCCTGTTTTTAGCAGCTGATAAGGCATCACTGGAGGGTAGATTGTGTCTACCTAAGTGCCTGAGGATTGATTTGGCACTTCTGCTCCTGAGGTCCTGCAGGATAGCTCTTGTGGACTCTGCCAGGAGAAGAAATAAAGAGGTTTCACGGCTGTTACAGCTTAGCCTGAGCCTCCCTGGAATTAGGCCATGGCCCCATTTTGCTCCAGATGCTCACCTGTAGTTTTGCAGACTCCATTATGCCGCTATGTCCTTTCTGCATGATGTCTGCTCAGCAGGAGCAAGTTTCATGCCTTCCAGTTTACCCCACACATTTTCCAGCCATGCCCAGAGCTCTGTCTGTCCCCAGAGCAGCTCTCCAGGTGCTGGGGCGATGCAGTGCGATGCCCAGTGAGGTCCCAGGCACTGGAGCATGGTGAGCCCAGGCACAGCCTTGCTGCTCCTGGCCAGCCTGGCTCTGCTGTTTCCCTGCAGGCCTCCATCAAGCCCAAGTGCGGGAGGATGATCAGCTTCTCCTCAGGCGGCGAGAACCCCCATGGCGTGAAGGCAGTCACCAAAGGCCAGCGCTGCGCCGTGGCTCTCTGGTTCACTTTGGACCCTCTTTACAGAGAGCTGGTGAGTCCCTCCACCGGGGTGAGGGGACTTGGGGGGTGCAGCATCCTGCAGGAACCAGGGCCATCTTATTTTTCAGTCCCAGTACACCCCTTTTCCTCCCAGTACACCCCCCACAGCAGCATTCCCATGATAAGAGCTGGTGGACCTGGGACGGGTTTTTCCTGCCAGTTCTGCTCCTGGGCACACATTGCCCTGGGCCCGTGGGGTGCAGTGCTGGGCTGGGGTGCAGAGTGGGGTGTGGAAGGGCTCCATGCAGGGCTGGGCTGGCCATTTCTCACAGCTAGTGGCCACAGCCTGATGGATGGGGAGCTCCTCCGGAGCCATCCAGAGCTCTGAGTGCTGGCTAAGTCCTGCTGCTAAGTCCCCATACGCATTTTGGCAACCTGAAATCCACAGGTCTGGGCACCCAAGATGCCGTGGAAGATCTGGGCTGTGATGCCTTTCACCAGGCACCCTCCAGATTCTGTTTTAAGAAGTTGCTGTACCAGCCCCTGCCTCCCTTTGGTAGCAATTCTGGTCTGTAAGAATAAGAGATACCAGACTAAGCAAAACTAAATGCAGGGAGAGTGGCAAATGCTCGTGTCTTTGCCTTGTGATGCAGGTGGGCTGCGAGGTTTGGGGAAAGACTTATTTTCAGACATGTGCTTTAATGTCTCTCAGGTTTTTTGCACTAGCAGAAATTCCTTCAGGTTTGGTGCCTGTATGGCAGGAGATCAGCCCTGCCCAGGGAGCTGGAAATCAGCCTCAGGTGGAGGGGACAGGAGGAGGGTGTGCTGTGGCAGTGGCTGCTGGTGGAGCGTGATAAGAACATCAGCTCTGCCCCAACCATGGCAGCCCTGCAGGGAGGAGGGAATCAGGTATTGAGGTGGAAAGGGATTTGATTAATTTTGCCCAGCAAATTCCCAGCTCAAGTCCCAGGCTGTTCCCCATCCTCTCACCTACACTGCTGGCTCTTGGATAAAATCCTTGCTGTGTGTCCTCCCAGCAGCCTGAACCTCACTGAATTAGCTGAGAGCAGGCACTGAAGCTCTGCTGTTTCCATTCCTTCCCTTCCCCTCTTGCAGGAACGAATCCAGGCAGATGAAGTGATTGCAATGTTGGACCAGGAGCATCTAGGACCCAGTGAAATGAACATCAACCCAAAGGATGAGCTATGAACTAGGCCAAAGACTTTTTCTATTAAATATTTATTTAATATTGTTAATCTTATTAGAACCATTCTATTTTTGTACAGAGATGCTGTATAAATTAACAGGTTAATATGATTGTGGAGTTTCAGGAGTGCCTTTTCTGTGTTTAGCACAGCTTTTGCTGGAACCCTCATCCCTGTGCCAGCATCTCCTCGTGGGGCTGACTCTGCTTCCAGCATTCCCTCTTCTTCTCTAGCACTTCTCAGGACTCACTCAGGCCCACTCTACCCCCTTGGAGAACCTATTTTTTTTCTTTCTCAACCAAAAATAGCTGCTTCTCTTTAGCATCTGCTGGAGAAATGTCTCAGGTGTGCTAATGCAGCAGTCTTCCCTCTCGTGCTTCCTGTAAGGGGAAACTGGAGCACAAAAACTGGAGTAATGGCTGACCCTCACCATTTGAAATATGCTTTTCAGGGGAAAAAACAAAGGAAAACACAAGTTCTAGCAAAATGGAGATACCTCTGTAGCCATGCAAAGCTGGTGTTTGGGCATTGCTCTTTAGAGCAGAGCTTCCAGAAATCAGCTGCTGAGCAGGGGCATGAGCTGTGCACAGGCATGAAGGGTGTGATTTGCAGCTGACTCTGGGGAAACAGGGTCTGTTCAGTCTCATGTTCAGTCCCTTCTCTTGCTAATGGCCTGGGAACATGAAGGAAGCTGCTTCACACTGCATCCTTTGAGCTTCCTGCACAGTCTGCTGCTGGTAGAACCCAAAGTTTATAGTCGTAATTGCCAGGTCCCTGTTGGAAAGTGCCATGGTGTGGGATGGTCACGGTGCACTGCTCCCACAGTTATCTCCCTTCCTCACAGATTGCTGAAATGATTCATCATGTTGGCTCCCCAAAGAGCTGCCCACAGGTCTCCTTCAGAGACCCTTCCCTCCTCAAGTGCCTCCTCTGTGAATGCTTAACCCCCTCCCCGTTTTCAGCACAGCCAGAGCAAAAGCTGGCGGGAAGAAGGGGAAGGCAACTGTTCAGTTTGGAGAGCTGACACCCATTTCATTGTCCCTCCACGTGCACCACGCTGCTGCACCCAAGGCTTGGCTCTGAATGCTGCACCTTCCCTGTGGGTCTGTGCTGCCCTCCCCCAAGAACCCCTGCCCAAGTGCATCCTGCAGAGCTGCCCTCGCTGCAGCCCCAGCCCTCGCAGGGATCCCACAGCTGGTTCTCCTGCAGGGGATGAGGAGGTGCAGGGGCTGGCACAGGTCACGGTTTGTTTGCTGCTGTGGTGGCTAGCCAGAGCTGTGTCTAAATCCAAGGAAAATAAACTAAACACATCTGGGCCTGTCTTTGTCTTTCTTCAGCCAAATATTAGAAGGAGCAGCCGGAGAATTTGGGGTCTGCTTCATGATGGTACCTGTGCCTTTGAGGTTTCCTGCCTTAGACCTTAGAGCACAGCCTCCTCTCCATGCTGGAGGAGTGTGGATTGTGTCTGTGTGTGCTTTTGGCTTCCTGTCCTTGTCCTGTGCTCTGTTCCCAGCTGTGCAGACCTTCCACACCCTCACATGCAGTTGGGTGAGCAGGAGGCAGTGGCAGCCCCTGTGCTGGGGTGTGCAGGGCCACAGACACCTTGGGGGACACAGCTTCGGTGCAGGGCCGTGGAGCAGCCTCAGGGGGATGCAGCATTTCAGGACTCAGTTGCAGACACGGCCCCTCAATCCCCAAGAAGGGAAAAGACTCTGGGCTGCCTGGGCCATGCCGTTCACCTTGCTGCTCTGCCAGTGACACCTGCTGGCACCCCGAGCCAGGCTGAAGCCAGGAAAAAGGAATGCACGGAGTCAAAGGCACTTTTCCTCTTTGATTGTTTTTCCAGATCTCTGCTCTGGCAAAGTCTAGCTCAGAAGTGGATTTGTATTTCTGCTGCAACAGCAGAGGTGGGTGCCAAGTTTATTGGCACTCTATAGCCTCCCAGGGGCAAGTGGCAGAGCTCTCTGGGATATGCACCAAAATACAGTGTAGGTTTTCGGGTCTCTTCAAGTGGGATGGGTTGCCACCAAGACCTCTGAGAAATGACTTTCAACTCTTAAATTTGATGTAGGGGCCTGGCATCTGCCAGGGCTGTCAGGGTCACATCCAGAGTGCCTGCAGGGCACCTGCATCCCTCCAAAAATAAAGCTGCCAGCAATACTGAATGTATACACTCCTCCCAGGTCAAATATGCCCCAGGGACAGCCTGGTGCATGTACGTTCTTACTTCCTCCCACTTGGGGTCACGTTGTTATTCCTCTCTTGACCTGCCAGTCTGGTAATTGCTGCTTCCCAAAGCCCCAGCACTAAGCAGCTCCCCAGGGAAGCAGTGCCTGCAGTCCCAGCACTGAGCACAAAGCTGGTGTGCATTTTAGAGCACACTCCATGGCTCCCAGGCCAGCTCCGAGCTCCTCTAGCCAAGGCTTGGCCACCAAAGGGAAGCACAACCCACTTAGGTGCTGGCCATGTGTTATACATAGGAGCCTTCTGGAGATGGAGGTGGTTCCTTGTTCACCCTGCCATGACCTTCCCAATAATAATACACGTAGAGTGGGATTAGCAGGGTTGATTTATGACAGTCAACGAGGGGAAAAAAAAAAGAAAACTACCCATAGAGGAAACGTAGTGGAATTTTTAAAAGTATTTAAAACAACAACTGAGGTGGTTGTGTATATGTGTGCATTTGGGTGTGGATGTGGTTTTGAAAGTGAAGCCCTGCGTGGTGTTTACTCCATGCCAGGGGACCTTTACTACCAAGGAGCTTTGTTTTGTTTTGATGTTCGAGTTCACTTGCCCCTTGCATGTGACTGGGGGGGCACGGGGGGAGCCTGCTCTGTGCCACAGGCATGTCATATTTCAGGACAATACAGATGAAATTACACCTTCATTAAGGACAAGATGAATAATTGCATTTTGCAGTCAGGGACGCAGCAGCAGAGGATGAAGAGCCAGTGGCAGTGAAAGCACCAAGGCTTGGGGAGCAGTGGCTAACAGGAGTCCTGAGAGCCCAGCAAGGCACCTGATGCCTCATGCAGAGGGTAGGAGCATGGAAAACACCTTGTTTAAGTAAAGAACCTCCAAGGTTCTCCTTGTGTAAGTAAAGAGCCTGAGGCTGAGCCCCTTTGGGCTGTAAATTCCTTGTTCCAAGTGACTGCTGAAAGCTTCTCTTCGGCCAAAAGCTCACCCCTGAAACCTCACCTGAAAATAAAGTCTTGTGGGTATTTACAAATTCCTGAATCTATAATCAAGGCTGAAATACCTAAAGCTCTTCATGTCCAGTGGCTACAGTTTAAAGAAACCTGGACATTCCACAAGCATTAGCCTGAGGGACTTTCTGAGGCATTACTTTTAATCAACTGAACCTCGCCAATATTGTTGTGGAGGCTTAGGGCCATGTGGACAGTCTGCACCAGCTCCACTGGATGATGACTAATCTCCATTATTTCCAAGGTGGGGTATGATAAACTTACAAAATATGGTGTATTTGGACTTTTTGTATGTCTTCTTTAGTTCTCTGAGCACTCACAGGCAGCTGAACATCTTCCCATGAAAAACTGTCATTAAAAAAAAAAAGTCATTTCCTCCTGTCCACACCCTTGCCCAGCCTGGGGGAAAAAAGAACAAAACAGCTGGCAGTGAGATAAAAATGGGCTAGTCCTGCTTTGGGGAAGAACTATATTAAAAAAGGGAAAGAACTATGTATGTCTTTTGTTTCCACAACTGCTCCTCATGTCCACACCCCACTGTAAGAGTCACCTTTTCCTGCGGGAAGTGTTCCTGCTTGTCTGTGCATTGGGGTATGACCCTGGCCAGGTCCCAAACACTGTGCTCTTCCCCACAGGTGAATGGCCCCATGTATTTGTGTGCTTCTGCCACCATGCCATTTCCACACCAGCACACAGATGGACGAATGTCCTCTGGGAGCACATTGTAGTGGGTGTGGGTCCATCCCCCAGTGGAAACTGCTGTCTCTGCAGGTCTAGTGGATACCATAGCCAGCCCAGAATTGCTTTTATCTTGTTTTAACACATGGCAAAAGCGGGCACTGAGTTTGTTTCCTTCTCATTTAGCAAAAGTCTGGTTATGCAGGAAGAAAAGTCATAAATGTCAGCACATCCCAACTTTCTAGCCTCACCAAACCCCAATCCACCCCCACCAAAAATAAGTGCAGCACACTAGAGGAACCTGAGAAAGTGAAACAGGTGGCTCAGAGAGCTGCCTGGCCATCCTCACCTTGTTTGAGGATGAAAGCACTCCAGGGAAGGGGATCTGGCCATGCAGCTGTGTGTGGGGCCGTGGTGGCAGAGCACAAGGGCAGGAGCCTTCAGTGTGTGCCATGGTGGGAGCAGGCACCGTGGGGACCCTGTGGACCAGCAGAGCAGGCTGGTGAGTGGCCACACTTGGCAGAGGTGCAAGTCAGCTCATGATCGTCTCCAGGGACGGTTTGGGTAATGAGAATGGCAATTCTAGTAGGTATTTCCTGAAGCTGAGCAGGGCAGGGCAGGGCAGGCGGAATTAATACGAGCTCAGTTCAGCCTCTACTCCTCCTTTATTTGTAATGAGATTAGCAGCAGAGATGGCAGCGGCACCCTGGCTGCTGCCGTGATGGGGTGAGCCGATAAGCAGCTCCTGCCCAGCCTCGCGTGCGAGCCCAACAGCTGAGCCACAAGGGGAAAAACACCAGGGAAAACCACCCTTCCATCACACAGGGCTTCTGTGCAATGGTCCTAAATTCAGGGGTAAAATGTTGCATCTTATCCATATATATATATATATATATAGCCTTATCCTGGCACTGCCAGGGGTGTTACTGATATCCCAGCACAGCCCAGAGTCACCATCCCCTCCTTGTAGTGCATCTGCACCTGATATCAGCTGAAAGGATCAGGTTAAATGCTTGTCCCTGCTTCATTGGTGAGATATGAGGCCACCGTTTGCCACCAAAATGCTTTGTGCAGCCCCAGTGCAAGAAATGGGAGTGGCTGATCTGATTGCATGGAGGCAGAAGCTGTGAAGGAGTGTGAGTGCCCTGCAGAGCATCTCCCAGCTGCTCACGGTGCTGTAACTGGACTGCAGCAAAGATGAAGAAGAAGCTGTGTTGTGATTCCCCCACCCAGAGAGGAGGATGTGGATCCCCTGATAGATTTTGAAAAAATCTTCATTACACCCATGACAAGGTCTATTCATGGCAAACCCAGAGCCACCTCTGAGACGACATAGCTCTAAGTAGGGGAATTTTGCCTGGAAAACCACTGAAATCCCCCCCACCTGTGTTTTAAAGACTTACCTTAGTCACTTAACCAAACACACATGGGCCAAGTGTGTGCCCATCTGGGGCAGGAGCTCCAGCTGCTGTGGGGCACCTTGGCACCTGGCTTGTCCTTGCAGGGCTCCCTGCGACCATTGGGCACATCTGAGGTGTCCCTTCAGCACGTTGTCACTGGCTGCATTGCCCCAAGCCAGGATGTCCATGAGAACCACCTGTGGTGACGTGCATTTTTCACAAAGCCCTTTTCCTTGTGCCAAATCAATGTGTGCCCATAGCCCAGGGGTGGCCGAGTGCTTTAGGGGGCAGTTGCCAGTTATGGGGTGATTGTGGGGTGCTGCTCCCACCACCACACAGGAAAAAAACAACCCACCAGCATCTTAAAACCAGTTTGCAGCCCCCAGGCACCTGGGGGTTGTTTGTTCATCTCCTTGCATTTCAACACCTCATGTGAGAGGCTGGGAGCTGGCATTCACCGCTCCTGTGATGCCAGCTCGGAGATTGTTTTATTTGATTTGCCGGCCAAAATGGGTGGAAGGGTGGAGGCTGTATTTTCCCCTTTATTTTTGTTTTCAAAAAACCCTTCTGGCCCTGGGTGAGGCAGAAGAAGCTGAGCAGTTTCACGTCTATCTACTCTGTGACAGTTACCTGCCTACAGCATCAGGGCACAGCCTGGCTCCTCTGAGCAGAACTGGGTGTGGGTGACAGGCTCTCTGTCTAGGTGGGGAAAGCCCTCAGCCACCTCCCACAGCATTTTTTCCCCTCACTAAGCACACTGGAAAAAGCTCTGTGAGTCGCTCCTTCCTTCCTCTGGCCAGCAAGTCAAAGGAAAAATACAGTCTTTTTTTCGGTCAGCCCACGGCACTGGGAGAGGATGGGGCAGGTTGTGAACTCCTCACAGCAGTGGGGTGATTGCTGAGCTCGTTCTGCACAGCTGCAGGGAAGGGTTTGTCACTGAAGGTCCCCAGGGAAAGCCCTGAGCTGTGTGTGGTTGACACCCTGAGGTGCTCCGAGCAAACCCTTTCAGAATTCCCAACCCCACACCGAAATGTGTCCCTGACAGTGACATTCAGGGATGGGATCAAGTGCACGCGGACTTTCTCTGGAGCCTGGCTGCACCCTGTGCTTCCCCAGGTCACTCACACAGCCTTCTCAGCATCTCTGCAAGTAGAGCAGCCCGGGAGGGCTTTCCATCTCTCTCATGGCTGTGAAGAGAAGGATGTTCACATGCACCTTCCAAAATTTCAGCCATGAGCAAATGATGTGCTGTTCTTGCCTGTGCCCAGCAACCTGCCAGGCCCGCCCTGCCAGCCACAAGCCCACGGTGCTGCCACCAAGCTTTCCTGGCAGCTTGGGCTTGCCCACCCTTCTGGAGCCTCCCGAGAGGCCGCGGGGAAAGTAAACGTACTTGCACCAAAGCCAGGCGCTGCAGGCAGTGAGAAATCCTGGCTGGTGAGCACACCCTGCCCTGCTGGGCTGGCACCGAGCAGTCCCTCCCTGTTTGCTGCGGCGCTGCCCCTGCAGCCACCACCTGCACCCTGCTAATGAGATTGAGGTGGAAGATGCCACATCCTTTCTCCCTTCTCACACTAATTACACTGAAACAAAAGTGGGGCTACACCATACCAGGAATACTACCAAGCCTGTGGGTCCCCCGCCCAGCGGGATAAGGTGGGAGCTCCGGATGGCACGGGTACAGGAGCCAGAAGCCAGCCTCCCACTCCTCTTGCTCAACTGCTGGCGCCACCAGACAAAAGATAACAAACATCGCTCCTGCTCTTGTGATGGGCCTAGCAGCAAAAGAAAATTTCCAGGTCAGAAGCTCCTGCTGGATAGCCCATGCTCCAGGCTATGGGGAAGAGCTGCAATCCCAATTTGCTCCCACTGTGAGCACTGAATAGTGCTGGGGATAAATGGTGTAAACAGGGATAAATGCACCCAAGGGACCATCCTGTTCTACCCCAGGAGGGGGAAAAGGGCAAAGTGCTATCTGGGAGCACAGGCCAGCTCTGAGAGCATCACCTTGACCTTTTCACTCCTTGTCATGCCTGGCCACCCCAGTCAGCACTGCTGTTCTCTCACTTGCAGTGGGGATGCTCACAACCAGCTAAAGCAGCATGAAGAAGATCAGGCTTAGGAAATTCGCCTGTGTTAGTAGAGATGTCTGTCTTGGGCATCCTTTTTTGCAGCCACACTGGGTTTGATTTGCCTGTCTCAGCTAGCTGAGAACCTTGTCAGAGTTATTCCAGATGCCCTGGCCTAGCCAGGCGTGCAAGGGTTAACCTGTGTGCTCCTCAGGCCCAGCATCACCTCACTCCAGATGGAGATGTGAAAGTCAAGAGCTACAGTTTCTTCCCAGATAAATTATCTTGCTGGGCTTCACCTCATTTGAAACACCTTGGCAGCTCTGTTCTGCTTCCTGGCCATGTGGACACTCCTACAAGAAAAAAATAGCAAACAAACAAAAAACTAACAAAACAAAACACAAAAAACAAAACAACATCAAAAAACCCTAGAAATACCCCCCAAAACCAAAAAACCTCCAAAACCCAAAAAAACCCCCAACAGCCCCCCAAAAAACCTAAAAAACCCCAAACCAAAACAAACAAAAAAACCCCAAACAAACAAACAAAAATCAAAAAAACCCACCAAAAAACAAACAAATGAAAAAAACCCAACCAAAAAAATCCGATTTCAGTCAACTCTCTGATTCCTGGGGCATCTTCAGGCAGCAGCTGGTCACTGCCTGTGTACGATCCAGGGTGCCTTCACCTCCTCACCTGCCCATGTTCGTGTGGCTGCTGGCAACCCTGGCAGGGCTTTCAGTCACGTCCGATTTCCTCACCTCCAAGGCAAGGCTGAAATAATCTGAGACAGCTGCTGCCCATGGCCTGACTGTAATGTACTTGGCTCAATGGTTACTCGCTAATATTTTACCCTTGGGTGAAATGATAAGGTTCTGGGCCAGGTGGAACACATTCAGCCATCTCTTCTTCAGGGTAAGCTGAGTCACTGCTGTTAGAGTTGTGCAAAATCAAGTTTGTGTGTGGTTTTGGTGCATGTGTTTTACTGTGAGCCCTTAACCTCCAGTGCACAGCACAGTCCTGCCCGCTGATAGCTCCTAAACACTGACTTCCTTCTGTTCAAGTCACTAATTAAGCAGCAGGAAAACCAGAATACAAACCATAACAGAAGTAACTGTATTGCTACCCAGTCACTTAAAGCTGGAAATAAAACTTTTCTCTAAGGAGATCAAATCACCCTCAGTGGCAGGCAGGAATCACCACAGGCTGCTCCTCCAGCTAAGGGAAGTCCCGCTCAGAATTTTCAAAAGATGCTGTGGGTTTGAGGCTCAGGCCAGGGGGAGAGGACTGGCTCCTACACACCAGTGCTCAGGGCTGAGTATTTGCTGAGTATTTGCTCAGCATCAGCCTCGAGAGGCCAAGTACTGCCCTGAGGGGAGGGCACTGGGCATTGCTTCCTACACATGGGCATTACAGAATTCTAGGCACAGCATGGTGGAGGCAATCCATTACCTCCCATTTCTGTGAAAAACACCTCCATGAAAATGCTCATATTTACCTTCAGACTGGCAATTCTCTGCAGGCTCAGCACGGCTGCTTGACTGTGTCCTTGGAATAAGAAATCAATGCCTTTATCTCGCATTTCGCCACGGCGCGTGGATAATTTGATGCAATTGTGTAGCTGCCCACGCCTTTAATTAATCAAGGAGTTTTTCACGCAGCACTGTGCAATATTTTATTTCCTAACATCCCTGCTGCAGTGTACTAGGGTCTGTCGTAACATTTCTTACCCAATTCCAGCACTGAGGGCTACACAGCCAAGAAGAAGATGGATCACATGTGTAGAAATCTTCAGTGTTGCCTCCAGAGGTGACTGCCAAGGAATCAGAAGCTGAATTAATCAGAGGCTTAAGAAGAGATTTGGGAAAACAAAACAAAAATAAAAAAGCCAGCCAACAAATGAAAACAACCTCAGGAAGAAAACAGGAAGAAGTCAGCAGATTTCCTGGGATTCCACTCAGGAAAAACTGGAGGACATCAGAGGTTCTCCTAAAAAACTGTGAAACTCCTAGCTAGAGTCCACTGTTCTAGGACAGAACTGAAAATCCCTTCCAAGGGGCCACCCCAACATCTTCCCCTTCAGACCTGCTTCTGCCCAGCTTCATGGTGGTGCTGCTGATGGGAAGGGCAGGTAAAGCCTGGAGATGGTTGGGCTGAATGCTAAATATCTGAACAGAAGTGCCTGAAAAATGCCTGTCCACACCTGAAAGCTGAGCACCACACCCACAGCTTTGAGTGCAAAGGTGTGGTTTGGACTCCCTGCAGAACATGCGACCCCAGCCAGGAAAACGGACCTGGAGCTTGAGGTGGGGTGAGCAGTGGGGGTGATTGCTGCCGAGCAGAGATGGCCCCACACGAGCACTGCCCACGGCTGCCACACAGCACCACTCTCCACCTGCCACCCAAACTGGGTGCCACCCTCTCCAGCTTCTCCTTGGGAGCTGCAGACCTTCTCCATGGCTCAGCCCCGAGCTGCAGAGGCTGCCTGCCCAGCACTGGGGCTCTCCTCACACTTGGCCTCCCCGGAGCAGGACCCACAGGGTGAACTTTGAAAGATGCACCACCAAGCCGAGCCGCAGGCAGCTCGCATCCCCCGGGCCAGCATCACCCGGGAGCAGCATCCCTCGGGAGCAGCATCCTCCGGGTCAGCATCCCCCGGGCCAGCATTCCCCGGGAGCACCATCCCCCGGGAGCAGCACCCCCCCGGGNCCCCGGGCCAGCATCACCCGGGAGCAGCATCCCTCGGGAGCAGCATCCTCCGGGTCAGCATTCCCCGGGAGCAGCACCCCCCCGGGCCAGCATCCCTCGGGAGCAGCACCCCCGGAGCAGCACCCCCCCGGGCCAGCATCCCTCGGGAGCAGCACCCCCGGAGCAGCACAGGTGCACACGGGGTGCCGGAGCGGGCGGGGCAGCCCTGGCGAGGTGCCGGGCTCCGCACCCAGACTGGCTGGGCCGCCTGCCGTGGGAGCTGCGCCGGCCGCCGCTGCTCCAACCAGCTGCTGCTGTGGGAGTTGCTGGCTGCGGCGGGTGCTCTCTGCAAAATACCTGGTGGTGTTTTCTCAGCTGGGAGAAGCGATGTGTATCGCTCTGGCAGGGAGGACTTGTGCAGCCGAGGCTCTGTGTGTGTGCGCGAAGGGCAGGTGGAGCGCCTCTCCTGCCCTGGGGCAGGGCACGCACGGTGCTGGGGCACACTGGCTTTGGGGTGTTGCAGCACGGGGCACCCATGCAGGGCTGCTGCCTCCAGTGTGCCTCCTGGGGTGGGTAGGCTCTCCTCTGAAGGCATCTCTGGGTAGAGGTTCACCAACGGAGGGCACAGCTTCAGGCTTTTTGCACCCAAGGGCTGCCTGGGATGAGAGCAGCCATCTCCCCTGGTTTCGCAGGTGATGCTTTTTGGTCTTCCTCTTCTGAATTTCTCATTTGTGTCGGTGTGGGGCGGTATGGGCACAACACGGGGGATCCCCTGCGTGCCCGGCCAAGGGCAGGACAGCAGCAGATCTCCCAAGAGGCAGCTGCAGTCAGATCTGCTCTGCAACGCCAACAGGTCACTCGCATATTCCACCATGCAAAACAAACCATCAGGAGCCGCTGCTGCCCTTGCGGGTGGGATGAAAGGGGTAAGAAGAAGCGGGTTGCTAGCCTCGTGCCCACGCCGTGAGCACAGGAAGCGGTCGGGGTGACACTGAGCTCTCCCGGGGCTGGAGCACAGCCCCGCGCCCCGGGCGGAGGCTGCGGCGCCGCGCGGCACCGCCAGGGGGCAGTGGCTGCCCGGCCATGCTTCGGGCGCTTCCCGCTGTTTGTGATCCTGGCTCCGCACAGCCCCGCGGCACGACAGGAGGGGCTGGGGACAGCCCTGGCTTTGGATTTGTATTCTTCTCTTCTTCTCTCCTTCTTACCTTTTTTTTTTATTTTTCTTTTTTTTCTTTTTCTTTTTTTTTTTTTGTTGTTTTGGTTTGTTTTGGTTTTGTTTTCTTCACAATTGGTGCTAGACACTCATTTCGAGAGTGGTAGCAGTTGAACAGTAGAGGAAAAGCACCATCTCTTCCCCAGGCCTGCTAATTTGTTTTGTTTCATTTCTCCCCCTTTTTCCTTTCAGCCCCTGCACGAGTTTCTTTGCTGCACGCAGCTGTGCCGTGACAGGGCAGCCACCAGCTTTAGAAACTCAGCAAAGCTGATTGTAAAGACAGAGCCACCCTGCTAAACATTAACAAACGAGCTTAGTCTTCCCTTGGCCTTCATGCAGGCAATAATGAGACCGCATCTTCGAGGGCATGATTCAGAGTGGGAATCTTAACACGCTCTGAATGGCTCCCCAGGGACTTTGTTGCCACTGATGATGCAGGGAGCCTAATCTCCTACCTTAGGCTGTTGGGAGAGACAATGTAAGCATCTGCCTTGCATGCTGTAATGGCTGGTATCAGCCCAGCTGCTGGTGAGTAATTGCTGAGCGTGCCAGCAGGCACACACCTCCTGTTGGAGCACGTATCCCATCATCCGGGGAATGGCACAGCCAAAACGCCACTGGCTGCTGTGCCCGCACTGCCACAAAGGCAAAGGGCAGCACACTGCAGCAGCAGTGAGGAAATCAGCCGAATGGTGCACGGAGACCCTCACCAAACAGCCTTAGAGCACTCAGATTGAAATCCATTCGTCCATGAGCCTCATACGGATATTGCTGTGGGAACAGGGTGAGGTGTGGCACTGCTGTGACTGCAGTCACCAAGGCAGAAGCACACTGAGCACAGTCAATGTCCTTCAAGCCTTGGCTTCAGCACTACAGGCACACAGTCACACCCCCAGTGATGTCCCTTGGTGCTTATCCATGCCCTGGACCTGCAGCTGCAGGCCCTTTGTCCTGCCCCAAATCCTGCATCTCCTGCCCCTTAATCCCACAAAGTCTTTCCTCTACTCACCTGTGGCCCCAGGCACCCAGCCCATTTCATGAAGGCAGAGCTGATGTTCCTGAGAATAAAACATAAATAAAACATATGACACTAGGAGTGTTTGCAAGGAAGTCAAAACATTTTAACAAAAGCAGTTGATCCCCCCAACACCCCAAAAAAGAAGGCTTTGACCAGTTTGAGCCAAGGAAGCCCAGAGCCACACTCACCCAGCAGCGGGGCATGGCTGCGATGGGCAGCCCTGCAACATCCTCAGGCAGACAGATGGGGTGCAGAGGGGCTCTGACTCCTCACCTACATACAAAACTAAAACTTTTTTTCACGGCACTGATGTTAAGACCTTGTGGGAAGGAATCCATATACAATTGGAGAGGCTAGGCATATAAGGAAAAGGGATCAGTCGATGGGGGCCAGATCAGGATAGCAAGGATGTAGCAAAGGACAACAACCATACACCTCTGAAAGAAATTTTGGCTTTTTAATCTTAGGGAAGCAAGTTGGGAGAAAGCCACAACCAGTCCTTGCCAATAGAGCATAAAGATAAGCTTCCTTCCTGTTTATTTGACCTTCATGACCAGTGTATCCAAATACCAACAATAAGGCTCCAAAACTCCAGCCTCTACTTTTTGCTATGTGCTCAGGAAGACAATTCTGCCATGGGTCACAGAGAGGCAAAACAACTCAGGACCCAGAAACCACGGGCTGGAGCCTGGCAGGCAGACAGAGCTGTTTGCCAAAGCTCCCTGGCACAGGTACAGCCCACAGGGGACCAGGCAGGGCAGCTCTGCAGGGCCTGCCACAGCTCCTCACAGCAAACAACACGAGTTATACATGCCATAGCTCAGTAAATCAGAACGGCAAACAGCCCGAGCTCGGACTGTGCTAGGGCTGGGCTGCCCACATGGTTTTCCCACAGAGAAACAACTTGGGGAGAGGCAGAGTGGGATGCCAGGTCCTGCAATCCTTCCGATGGCACAGGCAGTCGCTCTGCTGTCAGAAGGGGT
Organism: Origma solitaria; assembly: GCA_013397895.1. Classification (NCBI taxonomy): domain Eukaryota; kingdom Metazoa; phylum Chordata; class Aves; order Passeriformes; family Acanthizidae; genus Origma; species Origma solitaria. The sequence goes on from VZRL01000553.1 coordinate 954,097, forward strand.
TTTGCTAAAGCACACAGGACAGGAAGAACGCGATGAGCAAGACACCCTCCACAGGCTCCACTCAGACACTTGCCAAGTTCTGCTGTGTCCGGGTAAGTTTCATTCCAGGGGACTGCTAGCTTCAGCACACTCAGGACTAACAGCAGAGAAGGGCATGCACGTCCTCAGAGGTCCACCCAGGCTTGCAAAACACAGCTGGAAGCTTGTAATGGATCCCTGCGCCCTGAAAACTTCATGCCTGCATATAAAGCATCCCAATATCCAAAGAAAAAATTCCAATGGGTATGGGTGGAGGGCAAAAGAGAGAGCACCAGCTTGGGATTTCTAAGCACTGAAATCCTTGCTATAACCTAAGCAATGTAGAGGTTCCCCACTTCAGCAATGGATCAGAGCAGTCAGAAATTGCAACTATATTTCAAGCCTACCTGGTTCATGGAAACTGAAATCTTATTTTACCTGATGCAATTTGCTCATCTAGAGGCAGAGCCCATCAGCTGGAACAGCAATTTCTCATAGCACTTTTCTCCTTTGAGAACATACTAATATTTAACACCACATTCAGGCAATCCCCAACAGCCAAAGTGCAACCAGGGTACCGATACCTCTGGATGTTGATATCTGGAGTCAACTACTTCTCTAATCACTTGGCAAAAGGGAAAACAAGCAGCAATGAGAACCAAAGAAATCACTCAGGCACTCTCTACCCAAATTAAACCAGCTCCCAAGGGAAGCTATGGCAGCCTCTTCTTCTAAGATCCTTGAGGGATTTTCTTTTGACTCACCCCATTCCTGAGCATCCTTCCCCAACCACAACCCAAGAAAACTGTAAGACACAGCCATGGGGCCCCTGAGAGAAACCAGCGATGAAGCTGGGCTGTTAGTGTGGTGGTGGTCCATGGAGAGAATGTCCCCAGCTGATGGAGGCCACTCCCATCACCTTCAGGAGAGCCACCCCTCTGCCTCTGAGCTGCTCTTCCTTCAAATCCTTGGAAGAAGAACTGAGATGCAAAGGAGAAGGAAATGGCTTTGCTAGGAGAGAGGATGCACAGTGTGATGCACAAAGCCTTTGGTGCAAAGCCATTTCCCAAGTGTGGAGGTAGAAGGGCAGCACGGACCCTGCCTGCTCCAAGCACACACTCCCTTGCTCCAGCAGCACATGGAATGTGACACCTCATGCCCTGCTCAGAAACAAAATAAAGAAACCTGATGAAAGAGCAAAAAAGAGCCATGCTAAAGGCAGAAGACTTCAGAGTTCAGCAAGAGGCTTACGGAGCTGACCTGCTGCATCTGCCAGAAAGGCAGCCGATGGACGTGTGATGACAACTTGTTAACACACCCTCATGACGTGGATTCTGTGGGGACAGAAAACTGCACCCATGGGCAAAGCTGACACCAAACCCTCAGAGGAGGACACAGCAGCAAAGACTCCTGCCCATTTCTAAGGCGGCGCACAGGCAAGAAAAGAAGTTGTTTGGGAATTCAGTGTCATTTTCAGTTTTGGCTTTTATTTTCATTCACTTCCACAACAAGGTGTTCCAAAACACACCGAGGGCTTGGTGCAGGCAACACTGTCATTGCTACAAGCATTGGCAGATTCTCAGCTCAATTAAGCCATAACACTTTGATGCATCAAAACAAAACAAAATCACAGCTCTACAGGAGAGGGTAAAAGCTACAGCAGTTCAAACTCACTTGAAGATTCCAGTTAAACAGAAGTGGGCTCCATAGTGGCATACAGTAGAAAGAAGGTTTTCACAGCATATATTTGAATCATTAGTGATGCAGCAGAAAAGCTCCATCTCGCTGCTGAGTTGAAAAGCAGATACTTAAGTTCTTGTACCCAGAATCTGGGCACAGCATTAACTGCATTAACCTTTATAGTCAGAAGCTCCCTAGTTCCTAAAAATGACGGTGTCTCTGGCATCAATGTATGTACAATACTGAAGCAGCTCAGAAGGACTACACAATGGAGATGCAAAACCTCAGAGGTGAGAAGGGCACAGCCTAATTCACCTCCAGGGATTTGTAGAGTATCTGCACTAACACTTTCCCCCCACTAACATTGCCCTGCTGAATTAATCATTGCATCAAGTCAAGAGCAGGATGACTTGCTTCTTTTGTACCATGTAGAAAAAAAATAAAGAGATATAGTAAGTTCTCGCACTGAGCATGTTAAATACTTTGAAATCTAGGACACTGCTCTTTGAAGTGTTACAAAATAAAATGATAAAACAGGCTTTCAGTACCTGCACCCTCCCCCCTCAACTGCAAAGTAACACAGGAATCTCAGTATGAAAAATACAAATATATTCACCCAGTGACTAGTTGTTTGTTACACGGTATACTGTAAGCATTCTGCATAAAAATAATAATTAAAAAACAGAAAAACAAACAACATTTCATTGTGGTTCTGTCAGACCCAGTAGCCCATGAAGAAATAAAAATTGTCATGATATGCTGTAGGAAAACAAAAATTACACATACAAAAAAACCATTTATATACAGACTTTACAGTGTAACCATCAGGCATTACCATTTATAGCTAACCAAAACAGGCTTGCACAGCTACCAAAAGGCAGTCTTTGAATGCAACACAGACCTGGCACAACAGACAGATGGAGGATGCTAACCATACTGGACTTAAATGAAATATGTGGCACAGAGCAGGGCTCACAAAACAGTCCCTGCATTGAAACGAGACTATTCCACTGTAGCAAGGTAGGAAACAAGTAATTTAAAGCTGCTTTTTTCATCTTCCTCCAGCCAAAAAGAAAAACCCCAAAAAAACTAGTCAGGCTTACTGTTAAAAAGAGCAAGCCAACTTGAAAGCAGCTGTGCTGAGCCTTGCTCCTCAGCTTAGGATTGTTTAGTATACTTTAGAGTCTCACTACCTTGGCCAATAAAAATGTGAAAACACACATTGTTCAGTTATTTGTCCACAGGACCACCGGCAGTCAGAGGAAATGCCTAAGCGCACAACTGTCATAGAACCAATAAAGAAAAAAACAGAGAAAAATCAATTTCTCATGTAAACATGGCTTACTGCAGTAACAACACTCGTAGTACCAGGAACTGGTCCTTGTTTTAAGGCAGTTGGCAGTTCTTTTTTAAGTCTCCACTTCTAGCTCCTTGTCACTTAACCTATAGCAACAAACACAACAGGTTCCAACCTATTACAGATATATCTAAAGACAGTTCTACTTTACTTGCGAGGAAACCAATCTAGCCTGGTCTAAACAAAAGATTGTCTGAGTTTAGGATAGCTGAAGCCCTACAAACCAGTGTGCAGCTCTTGCTCCTCCATTCAACTGGAGGCTAGGTGGACAAATCCTTACGCTAAACTAGCCAGGCTGCATGTGCGGCAAAGCCTAATTCTATGGCTTAAATATCAGTAGTATTACATCGGGATTAAAGGTTGGGTGGGGGCAGAATTCAAGAGTGACCAGTAGCATTATTTACACTTCGAGCCTGAAAGAAGCAAACCAGGACGTACACATGAATGTATATCCGAAACAAGAAGAGACAGCAGGCTTGGTTTTTCCAGAAAAGGTGAGGGAAAAGGAAAAAGTAGGATGCAGGTGCCATAAACGCTGGCCTGCCCAGCAAAGTGCATGTGCTGTCTCCGCTGGAGAATATTACACATGAACAGAGCACTCAGCTCCATGGGAAGATGCTGTTTAAGTGCAGCGTTCAGCAGACTGATTCCCATTTATTTTTCAGATAAACTGGCAGTTCAGGGATTGGTTGCTCTGGGCTTTTTGCATTTGATTTTGTTGTCAGGGTGGGTTTGGTTGCTTGAGGTTTTTTTTGGTTTTTTGGGTTTGGGGGGTTTTTTTTTGTTTGATTTTTTTTGCTTTTTAGAATTTTATTTTAACCTTCCTGCTTTTCAAAGTGGGATCGCTGGGTGAGAGAAACAAGTTTGCAGGTCAGGGCACCCACAAGGTGTGTGAGGATTCAAAAGTCAAGAAAAGAAGCCCTCTCCCCAAAGGAAAACACAAACCAAATTGGCCTTCTCAAGAAGGTCAACAGTTTTCAAGGAAATACCACCCGCCTTCTCCCTTTGCTCAGCTCTTCCCCTTGCAAGAGCTGGGGTGGAGGTTGCAGTCCAGGAGCACGACCCAGACGGCACCCAGGGCATGACCTAGCAGGAGTGAGCAAGAAGGTTCCCTCCGCCCTCCGTCCGGGGGTGCAGTACCAAGCAGAAGGAAGACAAATGAAGGGCTGAGCAGTTCGTGGCCGAGGCGGGGTGGAGGGGGGCCTGTGGCTCTCACTCCCCTTCCTCTTTGATGCGTTGCTGTTTGTTGCGCCGGGCATCCATGTCGAAGTTGAAGTCGTTCCACTCGTCGCGGGGCGGGAAGGAGATGGTCTGGCGCAGCGTGAAGCGCACGGCATCAATGACCCGCTCCCCGCGCGTCTCGCTCGAGCCCACGCTCACTGTGGAGGCGCCGCTGGGGGTGCGCAGCAGGTGGGGAGGGGAGGAGAAGTCATGGAGCTGCCGGTGGTCCAGGATGCCCTTCCAGATGGCATGGCGGAACTGCTCCGGGATCTTGAGGCTCACCAGATCCTGCAAGGCAAGGCGGAGGGCTTAGCAGGGCAATCCTGGGGCAAGCTGGGCTCCAGGAGTGAACACAGCCTCCAGGCCACCGAGAGCCACCAATGCTGCTAAAATCCAGGTGGCCACGATGCACAGCGGAAGACAAACCACTCACTGTGGAAGTGGTGGCTCACTCTGGAATAGGCACCTGTTTCCATGAGGCAGCAATGGCCCATTTTGAAGGCATAAAGTCTATTTTTATGTTGCACAAAACACTCATTCATGCATAAGATGTGTTGACCTTTACTAGAACTTTACTAGAACTAGAACCTTAACTGGACTGCAAGGCCTCCAAGGCAACCTCGGTGAGATCTGCTGGCTCTCAGTGGTGATGGATGCTGGGCTGCTGAAGGTCAATGGCTTTGAAATTTTCCATGTTTATTTCAAAGCCTGCAAAAGGGTTTTAGAATCCAAGCCTGAGCTCCACTATTCAAAGCTCAAGGTCTGACTCTATAGCTACTGTCTTAATTACTTGAACATAACTAAATTTAAAAACAGACACATAGCCTTAGAAAACTTGTACTTTGAGGCCCCATCATTTCTGGTGCAAAACCTGCAGGTTGCATTACCTAAACTCTGGGATACATGGTATCAGCTTCTGAAAAAATTAGCAACCAACTTCAGTTAATTTGGGTCAGTTTTCTAATTAGAGCAGCAGCAGAAGGAAGGCAACCCACGCTAGGGAGCAAAAGCACCACAGTCTCCCAAAATCTGGGGGGAAAAAAATGGGACAGCCAGCTCAGAAGAGAGCAGTGGCTCTGGAGAGGAAGCAGCAACCCTGCAGTAAAAGCCATGCAAGAGTAAAAAAAGGGAAAACAACAAACAGGGATGAGATGCCAGTGGCAAGGGAAGATGATTAAGCTAAGGTCAGAAAACAGAAGCAGGGAGGGAAAAATGCAGACCACTCCTACTTGTCTGCAGGCGAGTGAGGTGTAAACTGAAACCAAGCCTTGCAGAATTTACAGGCACATGGGCTGGGGCCTGTTCAGAGGCTCAAACAGAGCTGGGGAAGGGGAGACTCTCTTCCTCTGTGCCAGGCAAGGCACTTACAGTGCTGGCCCCGAGTCTAGCCTCTCTTCACCTCATGACATCACTTCTCTACATGCAATAGCTTTAAGTCAAACTAATCATGTAAAAATAAAAGTATACTGAGTCTGGATTTCTGACCTGTTCCTAAAGCAGGGCCAAGAGTGCAAACAAAGGAAATGGTGAGGAGTTACTTACATCCATGGAGTAATGCTCAATCTGATAGATGGTGGTCAGCCCCTGGGTCGTGAAATAATCCACACAGGATGAGCAGCCCAACCTCGCTAAGAAGCTGCAGAGGAGGAAGGAAGGAAGGAGAGAGAAAATAGGATCACCCTGGCTGCAACAGCCCAAACCACAGAAAAACCAAACACTCAGCCAATCTGCAGCAACAGGAAACAAAGCATTCACCCTTGGCTTGACCTCCTCCAAGACATCCCAGGCCAGCAAGCCGCATCGCTGCCACATCAAACGAACGAGGGAGTCCTTCAGCCCAGCAGACAGCCCTCGTGACAGCATCTTGCATTAAGATGTGCTGCACAGCCTGGGTATTGAGGCAGAAAGGATCACACAGACCCTCCTGCCAGGTCATGTCACCCAGAAGGTGGCTGTGCCCACAGCAGCCTGGTGCATGCACAGGTTTCAGCAAGGCATGGGGTCTGGGGCGCAGACACATCACGCACTTCCAATCAGCACATTCCTCCCTAAGTGTAAAGGATTCTTCATTCTGGAATTTTGCAGCATCTTTCAACTGGTTTGACCTCACGAAGGCCAGAGGGCTTCTGACCCCAGCCATGGCTTGTCAAGTGGCCAAAGGGGAAAAAAGAACACCACGAAATCTTTGCAAGACTGCCTGGTGCCCTCAAACTCCACCAGTCCTACAGATGCTGCATCCCTTGGCTTTCTTGCAGTCCTAATGTCCCTGTTTCTCTCAGCTGCTCAGAGGTGGGGATTTGAGGCTCAGTGCCAGCCTCAGGACTGCCAAGGGCCCAGGGGGATCCAGTGCTCCAGGATCATTCAGGCTCCTGACCCAAAGCTCCCTTTGGGTGAGAGAAGTGCCGGGCAGCCTGCTCCTGCTCACCTGACGATGCTGCAGTCTGAGGGGTATGGAGGAGGGGGAGTGCAGTGGGACGTTGAAGGCATGGAGAGGGGAGGAGGCAGCGCCTGCGTGGGGCTCAGGCCATTCATGTCACCGGTCATGGCCATGTGGGTGCCCATCATGGGAACTGGAGGAGAGAAGAAGGAGGAGCACATGGTTACCCAGGCATGCCCAGACCCTGGCTTCGCCCCCAAGGACAGCACCCACAGCCAAAGCAGCCTGAAATCCCCTCTAAAGCCCTGTGCAGGGTGAGCTCATGAGAAGTTTCAGGCAGGGCCAAGGACCAGACGGCAGACAGTCCTTCTGGAGCTCTCTCCTCACAGGAGAAAGCGCCACTGTCACGTCACCTTCCCTCCCAGACAGGCTGGATAGAAACCCTGGCTTGCCCTGCCACAGGAGAGGAGCAGGACAGAGCCAGCAGAATAACCCAATACAGCACCAAAGAGCTTTGTTTTCAGAGACAGCAAGAGCACCAGAAGAGGATCAGCAACAGGTGTGGGCAAGAGTCCAGCTGTTTTGAAATAAATTAACAAACAAAACACCAACCAAGAAAGCCCCAACAGAACTCAGCTCCCAGAACCATGTCTGTCATCCTGGATTTACAGGGCTGCTGAGCACACATCAGCAGCCAGGAGGAACAGAGCTGCAAGACGTTTCCTTTGAAATTAAGAACTGTCTTAATTGAACTGAGCGAAAAAACATTGCCAACATTTGCATCTCCTCCACTGGGAAAGGAAGAAGAAACAAGTCTCGAAAGCCAGAGGACAGTGCAGCCAGCTAGATCTGTAGCAAGAAGCAGCTCTGTTCATCCTGTGAGGCTCTGAGCAGGATGCTGAAGCCTTGCCCCGTGGCACACCAGCAAGCAGTATTTTTTTGGCTCTGTAGGTTCACAGTGAATGACTCCAGGCTCTCCGACTTAACACCAGCCACTTGGAGATGCCAAGTCTCCTTGTCCAGACTAGCAGGGAGCACGCAGGGAACAGGAGAAGGAGGAATAAGAGTTTCTTACTGTTGGTTCCCATGCTGTCGGGGATGGTGGTTGGGGTCAGGGCATTGCGCTGCTGGGGGTTGATGAGTTGGCTGACCGAGGGCAGCTTGTTCATGCTGTTCATTTTGCTGAGTGGTGGAGAGTTGGAGCCATACGAGGACTGCGACTGCATGGAGGTCCTGCAAACCAAGGAGATGTTAGGACAGGAATCAAAGCAGCTGGTTGTCCAGAGTGTATATCCAAGGGGCTACATGGCCAGTGAAATCACTGACACCACAGGAGCATCATAGATAAAGATCATTGGAGAATGAGTCAACAAGAAATAAGAAGTTTCCCAGATATTCTCAGCACTTAAAAAAAAAAAAAAAGTGAAATACCAAAAAAAGGAAAGCTTTACTTTTGGTTGAAACTTTTTATTTAAGGAGAAGTGTCTATGCAAGTTTTTCAGTTAAAAAGAGTACATGGAAAGCCAGCAAACAGCTGCCAAGATTTAAAGAATATTTTTAAGTTAAACTCTCCTCATGGTCAAGGACTTTTTCATAAGAACAAGAACTAAGGAAGCCATCTCAAACCATCCTAAATATCCCTGAAACCCTGCCACAGAAACAAGTTTCAGATTGAGTCATAGTTACCACCTTGGTTTCTCCAAAATTCCTAGTTATCAGGCTGTTCTCAGGTGTATATTTAACAGCCAGAGGCTCTTTGCTCAAGACAGATTCCATGCACTTTAGGGACCACTGCTGAGATGGTCAGAGCTGCCTGGGATGCCGACAGGCAGCTTTTGCTGGTGTTAAGGCAAACCTGGTATCCAAACCCCGCAGGCTGCTTGCAAAGAGGATCAGGTTCCTACTAGCACCTGACAACAGCACTACCCTCCCTCAAGTCCATCCAGCCCCAAACTCCATCCAGCACATGCATGGGGTGGGCCAGAGAGGCTTGCCAGAGCTCCCTGCTGCCCAGCCCCGAGGGTCCCAGCTGCAATCCTGCCATGTGAGCGATCCAGACTGCCAAGGCTGGGCTGCTTCTGAACGGCAGCCCAGCGCCCAGCTCGAGTTACGGCCGCGGCATCCCATCTGGAGTGGGGTCTTATGTGGGTATGCAGAAAATGATCATTAAAGCTGGTCCAACAGCACAATTGGCACAGCACCACTGTGCCACAAGGGAGCAGGTTTCTCTCTCTCTGACACCAGGGGCATTTGTAGGACTGGGCAAATATTCGGGAAATGTGCCTACTTCCCAAACACAAGTGCCCTCAAGCCATGGTCACCCTGCAGAGCAGAGGTCGCCCAGCTCCTCACAGAGCCCAGCACTCATATCAAGTGACCCCATGAGGAATGTCCATGGGACATTCCCATCTTATTTCCCGTTGGGAACCTCGTTCCCATCGGGGTATAACTGGTTACACACCGATTCCTGGGAACTGGCTTTTCTTCTATGCAAATAGAATGATTATTACTCCAAATAAGCAAAGTGTAAAAGGAAAGAAAAGGCTTATTCCTAGATAATTTATTAAAACCTACAGCACTCAAGGTCAAGTTCCATACAATTACATTGTCTCCAGCTTCCTGCACTTTCAAGACTTGCAGTGTTGGGTGGAGAAAACATCTATGCTAACAGGCTAGAGTATCTAAGGCCCTGAAGAAATGTTACCTAATTACACAATTACAGGAGGTACAGAAGGGTGTGAACTGTCCTTTGGCAGTGAAGATGCAGGACAAGATCCAGCAAACTTCACAGACTCAAGGAAGTGGAAAGCACAAGAAGCTTCACAAATTAATATTAACAATGGCAGCAACTCCCAAGGGGAAGTGAAACGGAGCCATGAAGTTCAGACCCAACTTTTCAGAGTGAAGGGAGTGATTCAGATCTGAGGTTTCAATTCCCCAATTATGGAAGTTGAGGCCAGCCATGAAATTCAAGTCAGGTTGACACTACCCTTAGCCTAGAAGGCTTCTGGATTTAGGACCAATGAGTATCTCTACTTCATGGGTTCAGGTACTTATCTTAACAGAGCTTCAGCTGAAATTAATATACACCTGAAGAGCCTCTTATGGCAAAATCTGCATGATCTGCAAGTGAGGAGGTCACCACGAACACAGTGAATTCCAAATCAAATCAACAAAAGCTTCCCAAAAGAGACTGAGTTACATTGTTTGAGGTCAGTAGAGGGCCTATTTTTGCTTCCTCTCCACCACCAACAGAGCTAATTAGGAGACTACAAAATACTTTGGGGATGAAAGAAAAACAAAAACCAATCAAACACAAGCCAACCCAAAGCTTTAGAAAACACTTTAGAAAACAAATGCATTTAAAGTATAGCTTAGGGACTCCATTCTTATCTCATTCATACTCATAAGAGTCAAGAAGAAAAGCAAGTTCAAGAGAATAAAACAGAAAACAAAAGCATTTTTCTTTGTACCCATAGCAGTTTCAACTAAGCTATTCCATCACATGAGCAGATGTTTACAAGGCCTACAGAAAGCCATCTAGCCAAAGAAAAGCCGCAAGATAAACCAAGATGCAAAATTTTATTGAAAATTCATGTCACACATCAATATAGCAAGAGCCTTAGAAACACAAGAAAATGTTTTTGGTATTAAGCACAAGGACTACATGGTGTTTGAGGATTCATTTAAAAGATATTGCTTTTTTCCTTGATTTTTAAAAACAGATATAAGAATGTCATGCACAGTGATTTTCATTAAAATTGTACTTACTACGTCTCAAGAAAGATTAGAAGTCAGAGCATTAACATTTCTTTGATATCAATGCCAATGAAATGCATTTTAATATCAAGGTATAAGGACTTCAATTAAGAGACTATTATACTTCTTGGAACAGTCTGATACAAAAGGCACTGAGTCACATTCTGCAACTGAGTTTTCTCTTTTCAAGAGGCTATGTAATTATTTAGCAAATAATATTTGTAGTTATGCAAGCTCATATGACGGCAATCAGTCTCTCATGCTTCAAGGCATATACTGATCATCTCAAAAGGTCAGGAAGGAACTTCCTTCTTCTCCCATATATGAACAAAGTTCAGTTCACAGGTTACCTTGTACAACTCTATGCTTTCCCAGCTCACTGGACACCAGCCCTTCACCAGAAGTAGCAAACTGCTGGGATAGACCAATTGCCTGACTGAGCAGATCAGATTCCTCATTCACTAGAGGAGCACACAGCCATGTAAGCAGCCTTAATGCAAATGACATCAAAAGTTCATTAAATGCAACTGGGCAGCTCAGGCTCAGAGCTTAAGATTTCACCCAAGCCCCTGGGCCTACAGTTTGCTGTCCCTGAAGTCCCAGAGCCAGTCAGTGCAGAGACACAACAAGTCGAATCAGAGCTGTCCAGTTCTGTGTCTGCCTTCCTTTTCAGCAACCGCTCCAAGGATCATATCCCAGGTTCACACAAGGCCAACGTGCTTTGACAATGGTTTTAAAGCAACATTTCCAACAGGGCTGCACAACACTGGGGTGTCACTGATGTAGTCTAATAATGGCACACAAGTGACAGAGGTGATGCTCAGTTGCACTCACCTGCTTTGCAGGCCTGTGAAGCAGCAGGACACTAAAAAGCAGAGAGATGCCCTTGCTCCCCACATCCCAAACAGCTGCTATTCTACAGCAAGCAACAGTGCATCTTTACAATCACACCAGTGGTTTGTAGGCTTGGTACCTCACTGGGAGCATGGGAAGGAGGAACTCCAACAGTGACTGGGCAGACAGGAACTACAGCACAGGGACAGGGGTGGCAATAATGACTCCCCTTAGATTTGAGGTATGGGAATTTCTCAAGGCAGGCCTTGGATGCAATCTGTTCTCCAGGGAATGAAGCTGTAATACAGGGAGTGGATATACATCAAGTAGTTGACACAGACTGATATGACCTGACTGACTGATAAGGCCCAGTTAGTCCATTCAGTTATTCCTTGAAAGGAAAAGGCTTACTTTCCTGAAGACATGGAGATGGCAAAGAAGCAATGAAAATACAGCTGGGAAAAAGTTTTTGTTTTATCTGCAGAGGACAGACTACAAAGCAACTCAAATTGCTTTCAGCTCCAGGTATTTGATAAAAGAATAAAAGAGTAGCACCTTCTAATATAACCACCTCGTAGTTGGAAAGCAAATCAAGTCACGACTAAGATCAGCCTCACAATTACCATCCTCTGAAGAAGGAAAAATCAGAAAAACTTTCCAGAAAACAATAGGATCCAAATAATTTACGTTCTTGTTTAGTGGAAGTCTGAGATGTTGTATTGCCCATGACAGTATAAGGGATTTCCTAGTGGTCACACCAAATGATGTACTGCAATCTCCCAGTGCAAGCTGTGGATGCCTTCTGTTGGACTGCTTCCTCAAACTTGCTGCTGCACAGGCCCAGGAGCAGAGCTCTAGATACAGATCAGTGTTTCTCTGTCACAGCATTTCCATACTGCCATCCAGAAGCAGACAAGACCAAAATCCAGGAATAAAACTTCACAGGAAGGACAGACAACAGTGCCAAGCATAATCCTACGTCTGGGCTGCATTTACAGTTCAGATTCCCACCTCTCACAGGGAAAGGAATCACAGTGCCTTTCTTCTCCCAAAATAAAAAGGCACATAAAAATAGTGACCTGCTTTGTGATCTCAAAGAACTTCCTGGAATTTCCAGGCAAGGTAAAGAGGCACTTGGTTTTGATCAGCTTTACACAAGGAACAATGGCAGAGCTACAACTGTATGAAACAGGCACTGCTAGTGTTTAATTAGCTATTTATATACTTAATCTGAATTCTGGGGGCTCTTTTCCAAACTGCCCTCCTCCAAACTGCTATGGTAGAGCAAGTCCTGCTAAGACATATCCCAGAGATGGGATATGGCTCTCAAAGGAGATGCTAGTATGAGCCATTGCCTGCTCAGATCCCAGCTCTGCTGCCTGGACACAGATGATGTGATGTTCAGAGATAAGCGTCTTCTCCGACTGCATCAGGCTTTTTGCCTTGGTGGGTGGCCAGCAGGCCTGCTCTGCATTTGGGAGGCACCTTCTCTTCATGTTGCCTAATCACAAGTTTGTCAGAGCTGGGTATGCATCCGCCCCAAATCAATCCAGCACAGACTGCACTGCAGGGGCACACAGGTCCCCAGCAGGACTCATACAGCCTCCTGAGTTTCTCAAGAGCTGCTGATCACTGGCACTTGCAACCGAGCTCTGCTGGTGTACCTTCAGTAACTTCTTCGCATTTCTATTTCTTGCTGCTCTGAACATCGCAGGGTTCCTCAGAAGCAATGCCCAAGAGTGTGGGTTGAAGGACACTTCCCTACCAGCATTAGGGGCTGCTCTTCATGTAAAGATGTTTGAGCACCTCTCAGTGGGCAAAATGCCCACCCTCAACTCCCTCCTCCTTCATTGCCAGTATCCACACCCAGTGCCACACTCGACATGGCCAGGTTAACTCCATGGCATGCCACTTGCCTGTTGATTGCTCCTCTTTTGGGACAGTCTGGGCTTGACACAGACCCCTCCTTGTCAAGCCCCACATGAATAGCTTTCAGAGACAGAGTTTGATAGAAGCAGTGCAAGAATTTACAAGTCCTTGCTGAGAAAAAGTCTTCTGTGCCAGAATTGCTAAACCCAGATGCACTTCACGGACACAATTCGCAAGACCCTCTGGTTGCAGGATTAATGGACAAGGTGGACATGGCCTGAGGCCAGTTGGCTGAGTCAACTGCAACATACACTGGCCCTGCTTTCCTTTGAACTATGAGGCTTGGAGAGAAGGGGCAAAACATAGTAGGGTTCATGAAAATGCCAAGGCAACATCTAATAACTTCTGAATATCTGTAGGGAGAGGGCAAAGTTCCCACCCCTTTTTCACAGGTACGGCACTAGGGAGTTTTGGACACTCTACACCCCGAGCTGCAAAGGGAAAGGACACTGGGCACACACGGATGTCATTACACTTCAACCATATATTCAACTTGTGCAGTTCAGCCCACCACTTGGATCGAGCCCACAGAGTCAGGAGGAACCCCCTAAGTTCAGTAAAGCCAGATCAATGCCAGTCTTCTTTATAATTTTGATGTACTTTAGATCAAACCCTTTAAGGTTGGAAATAAGTAGAAACAATTAATGATGCCAAAGCAGAGGGCATTCTACAGAAAAAATAAATTGATTTCTTAGCAGTGCCAGCTCATATAATTATTACCTCTCCCTGTCCAGCAGTACAAATACATCAGTTACTTGCACTATTAGTGCATGACCAGCATTAAAACAGGCCAAATTGACTATCACAGACCATTTAAACACACATCCTCTGCTTCCATCCCCCCAGTCTATGGACACATTTTTCAACTTAAACAGGACAAAAGGCATTTTAAAATTGAGACCTGCTCAGAGAAACCCTGCCAAGTTTCACAAATACAGAAGTAAGAAGAAAGAGTATCAACACATTACAAAAACAGAAAAAAAAGTTACATCATGACAGACAACATCGTGGTTCCTGACCTCGCAATGCTATGGGCTACAGCTAAGAGGTCTGTAGAAGTGTCTGTTGTTTTTGCAAAGTTTGAGTCCCTTCAGAAGTTTACTCTCACTATTCACTCTGCTGCTATCAGGCTGTGTATTTGCCCCACTGTTCCTAGTCCTGCCAGCTGGGCAGTGACCCTGCCAGCTCGGTTTATGGATATACTGATGGGTTTGGGGGGCTGGAATGTTTTAGGATGGCATCGGTCTGTTTGGGAGAGTCTCTCCTTGAGTCCGTGAGTTCACTCCTGAAGCAGGCCGAAAGGAGACTGTAAAGAAGGAACCAGAGAAAAGAAAAAGATGAATGTACAGGACCCTTTGCCAGCCACCAAGAGAGAAACAGTCACTTTCCACCTTCATGATCACAGTATGGGCTTTCAAAGAGGGAAAAAGCAGATGTCTTAGCACCTACAGTGAGGGTATGTAACAGGGAGATTTAGAAAGCTGGAAAGCCCCAGGCACAAGTGAGCACTTGGCAAGGAAGTGAAAACAACCACTTGATAGGGAAATCTGATTATGTCCTAGTCGCATGGGTACAAATAATGCCCTGATAATGTTTCCAGTGACAGATACAAGAGGAACAAAAGCATTCAGCCAAAAGGGAAAAGGAATGGCAGCTTCCATCGAGTCCACTTCTATCTACAGTCATTTCAAAACCAGAAGCTGCTGCTAGAGAGGGAGAATGGTGCCTATGTGCCATAGTGATTACAGCTCAACTACTCCCCTTTGTAAAGCCAAGGGGTCCTGGAGCCACCAGTTGATGCAGAGGGTACTGTATCCTCAGAGCCCACAAAGCACTTCTACTTGGTTCCTTCAATCTTGGCCATTCTGCAGTGAGAACACTATCCAGGTGCCTGGAGTTCACATGCAAGCATGGCACTACAAAACCAAACCACATCAAAAACCATGCAAAAATCCACTATAAGCTTTCATACCAAAAATGAGATTAATGAGGTGAAGGCACAAAGAGTGCCTTCCCCACCAGCCCCTTCCCACAACAGCAAGCACTGGGATCCTTGCAGCTCACAGCTCAGCTGGAGCACTCCAGGCACTGGATAGCTCAGTTCTGTCACAGCTCACTTCGGAGGTGAATTCCTTCTCATTTGGATAATGAGCTGTGCTGCTCACTAGATGGAAAGGCAGCCAGTGGGCTGGTAGCTGCAGCCCTGATGGTATGAAAGAAATGTTTGCTGGGGTACAAGATCCCACTTGGACATAAGAGCCCTCTTCTTGGTAACCATTGGAAGGCTTTGTGAAAACCCTTCAATCACAGGAGTTAGACTTGGTGGTCCTTATGAACTTCATGGATCCTTTACAACTTGGTATAGTCTGTGATTCTCTGCTGCAGGAAACTAAAATACAGGTAGTTCTGAAAACAGTGCTCAGCAGAGTAAAACCTACCACATGAAAAAGTGTTTTCTAGTGAAATCCTTAAAAACTGTGCAGGTAACTCCCTGGGAATATTGATGGTAAACATATTTCACACCAGGCTAATGAGGAAACATTCCCTCCCCAATAAAGCATGAGCCACCTCTGATACCTCTCGCAGCAGTAATCACATAGCAAATCTATGTTTTACACAAATGGTCATACACTATGAAAAGGAAGTCTTCTAAACAAACGTGTGTGCTGCTGTTCAAGTATGGGCTCCAGGATTTGGCAGTGAAAAAGGAAGAATAAAAACTGCAGGAAAAAACACCCAACAACTTCCCATCTATGATCATGAAGGTATTTGGCATAACAGTAAGTAAGAGAAAACCATGCACAAAGGAGCAAGCAGAGAGAGGAGATGAGACAGAGAAATACTGTGGTCTGGGCACAGTGTGGAGCATTGTGGTATTTTGGTAATCTAGTGGGACACAAGAATTCTGATCTTCACCAGATTTGTCCTTTTTATTCCAGAATAGCAAGACAGCTGCATCTGCTGGCCTGTCAAATGCAATGCTGGTCTGTATGTGCATGAGAGGAATTATACAGTTGTTTTCCAAAATTATTTATATTTTTGAAACTACCTTTCACCATTATAACCTCAACCTTGCTTTTCCTACTCTTCAAAGAAGATGAAGCTTCCTATGTTGTAGGAGTGAAAGGCAAAATTCTTTCCACACACCTAGATAGCTTTTCTTTGTTCATCAGAAAAGTAAACTGAAAAAACAAGCAATTCCTCTACCAAGGCTTGACTCTGGAGCACATGTGGATGCTGCTCCATTTTGAGAACAAAGAGCCAAAGGCAACTTTCAAGCATCCCAGTCCACAGAGCCCTGCTGGGACCTACAGCTTCCAACACATTCCAACTTCATCACAGCATACACACCTTGCCAGCTCCCACTCTTCACATGTGCATTGAACTAAAGGTGAACTAAAGCAGATCCCTACATACAGTGAAAGGCTAGAACAGACTCAAAAAGGAATCCCTGTGCTCCTGAGTTTGGCCAGCTTGACAAGGAAGCAGTGGCAAGACATCTCCCAGCAACCTGCTCACATGCAAGGCTGCTCTTATCTAAACCATTCCTTACATAGCAGCTGCTCTCCCCATTCTCACATTGAGACCTGAAGCTCCTCTACTATTCTTTTTTGAGGTGCAACTGCATCTTAGAGTCCTTTCAGTATAAACATCCCTTGCCCTGAACACATGCCTTCAGATATGAAGTCATACCCTGAATTACTGAGGAAAAAGAACCAAAACCCAAAGTGCAGCTAAGAAACTATTGCTCGAACATGTATTTCAGCACAGAGGACCCTGCTTGATGGCAGGCTTTCGGCAGAGACAACTGCAGCAGCTTTGGACAAACACTAGAGTTATTTTTCTCCCCACTCCTGGCACCCTTAAAAGCTCTTAATCTTTCTCCCCTGTATCTAAGCACACTCAGCAAATGAGAAAAATGAGTATATAACTGGACAAGTGCCAGGAGACATGCCAAAAAAAGTTTCATTAAATTAAATGGCTGGACTTCTACATGCTGGTCTTATAGGTAACACAAATACCAACCTCATTTGCCAGGAACCCATCCTACTGATATAGAAAGAACGAAAACAGCAATTATGGCAAAGCCAACTGTCAGCACCAAGGGAAAGCTGTCATCTGCTGCTGTTCATTTCTGCTTACAAAACCATTTCTCAGCTGAAATGGCTGTGGTTCAGGTGAAGCTTTGAAGGCAAGCAGCAGAGCACATGATGGCCACAATGCCTAGGAGCTAGTAAATACAAGCTACAGTATATACAAACAGTGCAGATGACTGATAAAAGTTAATAAAAATAATAATAATGAGATATTTAAGTGCCCCAAAAAAGAGTCCAGAGCCCCTGGATGCTCCAGACGTTTTGGCAGAAGGCTTTTTTCACACCTCCACAAGACTCCAGCTGACACTAAAAACACACGTTGAAATGCGAACACATGCAGAGATCTGGCAGAAAGCTGTGGTATTGCAGAAGTCCTGAGACAAGGCCAAGGCACTGAAATAAATCCCTACAGGCTCAAGTGGGACTTATGTGGTGCCTTGGCCCCATGCTAACCCCTGCAGAGGAATGAGTTATACCCACAGCCTCCTGACGCGAGAGCTTCCCAGCAGGAACACACGAGATCCAAAGCACTACCGCTGGCAGCCACCTACAGCCTGGGGGGCTATTTTCTGTCACCCGAGACAGCAGGTGAAGCAATGCTCATGAATGACACTGCTTACAGCCCATCTGGGAAGTCATTCTCTGCCCAAGACTCTGTAACTGCAAAGCTTTGGGAACCCAGAAGAATATGGAACCCAGACACATGTCTGGCCCTTCTTTTCCCTATCCTCCTTGTACTTACCAAAGCAGTCGCAGTGCAGCCCTGTCAGCTGAGTTCAGAGAGGACAGAAAATTTCTCGAGTCTGCTGGCAAAGTGCCGTTTTTGACAGCACTTTAAAAGTGTGTATGAAATCTGTTTTTGAAGTGCCCATTGGCCACAAAGGAAATCCTGCATGTTTCAACCTTGCTCGTATAGCTGAACAGCCTGAAGTACTGTTGCACCACTGAGACACCAGCCCTCCAATGCACCAGAGATGCACTACAGTGGGGCCCAAGCACTAGGCTGAGCTGGAGCTCACAGTCCCAGCTCTACATTCTCTTGGCAAGATGCTCAGATGGAAACCCTGGAGAAGGCATGGAGATGGCTCCACATTTGCTGCCATTCCCATGGAGCAGATGAAAGAGGAGTGCAGCCAGCCTTGGCTTCCCAGCTGGCCCAAGCACACACAGCAGGTTTCTGACCACAATGGCTCTGCCTCACCGTGCTACGCCTTGGGCTCTGGCTGAAAGTCAGAAATGAGGCACTGAGCCCATTCTCATTCACCCTCTGAGACGAAAAGGTGAAATGTGTGCGACAAGAGACTAGAGAGGGACCTTGCAAGCAGTTAGGTCATGCACTCAGGGAAGGAGGACTCTTCATCCCATTGCTTGGCTCTCATTTGAGCACCACATCCCTGTGAACAACCGTGCAGCAGCTTTCTGTGTCTCTCTCCTCTCTCCCCCTTCCTCACAGTCCCCAGGGCACTGACACTGCAAGCACACTGGTACTCACTGCTTCTGGAGCAAGTGCTGGTGCTGCTGCTGCTGCTGCTGTCGGTAGGTCTCAATCGTGTGCTGGGGAAGGTACTGCATCAACTCCAGGGACTCTTTGATCTTCAGAAGCATTTCATACGTCTCCCGTCCCCTCACCTGGATCACAGGAAAAGGAAAGGAGGTTCCGGGGAAAGAAAAGCTTTGAGGGGCTGCATTTGTAGTCCTTAGTGTAGTCACCTTAGAGAGTTTTAGGTAAAGTCAAGTAAACAGCCAGAGCAGGATGCAAATACTCTGTTTATACACTATGCACACAATAAAACTGCTAAGCCTTGTGCTAGAGGTGCAGCACATAATGTTGAAGAGTGATAATCTCACACTGAGGGTTGTCATATGGCTCAATGCGAATGTATGCCAGCCAAAAGCAACACTCTGATCCAACCTATTTACACAGAAAATGTCTTTACCTGCCTCAGATGTAAGCAGATCTGGTGCTGAATCTTACATGACTTCAGAAAAGACAGCACTTGAACTTGGGAGCTGGGTTTGGATATCCCTTCTCCTCCAAGCACACCATGGTTTGTGATTTATCCCACTAAACATGGCTCATGGGGAAGAACCTAAATGGCCAATTAGACATATTTCTTGCCCTTTCTGAGCCTACACTCAATACAGCATATTTCACTTCTGTCACTGCATTACAGTGGTGATACACATGAAAGCCACAGGAGCATCCACCTACCAGTAAGACAATACCCAGTATTTCTAGAGAAAGGTCATGTGTCACAGATCCAGAGGAGGAAACCTAGTTAGATCTCAAAGACAATGTTTCCACCAGGACAGATATTTCCTTGGAATATTCTCATATGCCTTGCATAAGCCACTCTTAGCACCTAATGGGATTTTTAATATTTTTTATTTGGAATACGTATTTAAAATAGGTAGCTCTTGGGATTAAAGAAAATAAAAATTATTCTTTCACACCCCAACCCATCCTCAGTTCTCACTGAAGTCTAGATGAGTCTCAAGTCACCAAGGAGGATACCAAACACAGGGTAAATACAAAGATAGAGAGAACTCACTGGCAAGTATAAGAGCTCATCATCTGGGGAACGTCTTTTTTTGATAGATGTCATCTGTATGCCATGAGTTCCTTGTCGAAAAGCTGGAAGAGAAACCCCAAAGGCATCCCATTAAAAAAAAAAAAANGGTGGAGAGCAGTGCACAAAGAAGAAAAAGGCAAGAAGAGAGATACAAAGGAGATATGAAGTGCATGGCCAGCTCAGACCTGCAATGCTCTGAAAGGATCTCTGCCTGAGCCACTCCAGAACTGTTCCTGCAGCTCCCTGTTCCTTAAGGCACACACAACTACAGATGCTGGTTGGCCATGTCACCTGGGTAAACATCAACCAGGGAGTGCCGGATACATGACAAATCCCCAGGACGCCATGCTTAGAACAAGCATTGGCTCTTTACAAGAAAGACCATGAGTTTTGGTATTACAGTGCTCACAAGCTGTTGGTGAATCAGTCATCCATGAATGTGAGACCATCGGCAGGGAGCAGAACTCACTGAGAAAACAAAGCCCCACTCCAGTCTGCCTCCCATCATAGCCTGTGCCCTGCTGCTCAGCCTGCTGCCCTCACTGGGCGTACAGGAGCAACCAAAGGTGGATTTCCACATCCTGTATGGCCAGTGAGTACTTGGCTCTCTTTAGAGCACATAGAGAGGCAGGGCTCGTGCACAGCTGCACTCTAGATCCCTGTGGCTGGCAGACACCTGCCACTGCACAAAACACTGGCTAGATGAAGCAAATAATAACAGCATGGCCCCAAACAAGCAGTAAAGGTTCAAAAGGTTAGAGTCCCAGACATACAATTGTAAGGTGGGAAATAAACACCCACTCCACCCACGGCTGGCAGGGCTAATCTAACACCAGCAGCGCTGCAAGGGAGCCCACAAACCCAGACTGTCCAACACTGCTTTGTGAACACCAGCTCACGTTTTAGGCTGATTCACCCTGGGAGAACAGACATCTAACGCCCTCCTGCCTCCAAGCCCATGCACAGCACCACAAGCACCCAGTGACAGCCCAGTTTGCAATCTGCCCAGCACTGCCAGCTACTTACGGCGCTTCGTACCATCACCATTCTTTGTGCTGTCGGACACTTGCTGCTTGCGGATGCTGTCCTCGTCTGCCTTGCGATCTCTGCCTGGGCAAGCACAAATACGGGCTTCGAAACATCGGCGGCCCAAGACTTGCCCACTGGGAAGAGAGGGGAGGAGAAACATCAGCTGGCATCTTGGATACAGGCCAGCAGCACACCTCAACTTTATACCACTGTGCACCTCCCGTTTCCCAGTCTGGATTTCCCGGGTGCTGGGCAACTCCCACCTGCAAAGATCTAAAAAAGTATCCTATGGCCCCTTGAATTAACCTGTCCCTAAGGATATGCAATGCTGCCCGAAGTGGAAGAGGAGTGAGTCAGAAGGGTTACACCCGTAATGTACAACTTACTCTCTGGTTTCCAGGGTCACAATGATAAGGATGGGGCGGCGGTTCATCCCTCCAACGCAGCTGCTGTTGCACATGAAATTGTACAAGACTGTAGTGAACTCAGTACCGACCTGGATGAGACAAAGGGCATGAGCAGAAGAGACAGTGGATGGAAAGCTCTGCTTTTTCCAAGCTCTCTTTTATTTCCCAAGCCGGGCTGAAATCAGACCACCATGAAACAGGCCCCCACTACAAAGCTTTCTTAAAAGAAATTAAGAACTCCTGCTCTTAAGGGATAAAGAGGGTGTTTCACAGCTCATTTCTGACAAAGAGGAAAAAGAGATTCACTGTGATGAGGATGGTGAAAGCCCAACATTCCAACTCCTTTGGCTAAGGTTACAACCCCCACCCCTTTGTGTGCCAGGATGCCACCAGCCCGAGCTCACAGCATACCTGGGGTGGCTCGTAGGGGACCAGCACACTCTGCCTCCCGGTGATGGGGTCTTCTACATACTGGGCGTGGCTGTTCCCTTCCACTCTGATCAGGTGGCTGGGAGGTGCAATCTGCCCTGCAAGGGCAAAGGGGCGAAGAACAAGAGACACTGTTCAGTGAAGCGAGGTCACACACAGGGTGGCAAGTTCTGCTGTCAAGGAACTCCTGCACGTGGCCCCAGAGGTCTATCAGAGCATGCAGGGGCTCCCACCCCTTAAAGCATCCCTTCCCCAATCCCTCCAATGCATATACAAAGCAAATTCCTTCAAGTCTCAATTCCTACTCTTTTTCCTATCAATTGCTAGCCCTTCCTCAGCTCCTTCCATCAGTCTTGATCCTAGAAAAAAAGATTCAAGTAGCAAGAGAAATATACACTTAATTAATGACCAGCTTGAAAAATCATTCTTGGTTACAGCAGAAGGGAACATGATCTTCTTGGTTCCTAGGCCACTTCCCAATAATTAAAAGCTCTCTTCCTGCAAATTTTCTTTGGTGTTTCTACAACATACAACTAAATTCTGAGGAGAGGAGTCTGCTATGGTTTCATATAAAGAATTTGTTTTGTGTATTAACTGTTCATTTCTTACTCAAAACACAGCCGCTTTCTGGAGAAACAATTATTTCAGAATACGAATTCATAATTTTATTTTTTCCTTTCTTAAAACTCCATTACTGAATGGTATCAGCTCTCAATAAATCCAGTTCTGTCAGAAAAGCACTTTCTAATACAAAAAACTGTTTTGAAGAACTGTCTCACTCCACTCTGATTTTACACTCCCAAGTCCTTGCTTGTTTTTGGGGATTGTCTAGCTGGCTGCACTGTAACCAGCAATGGGATCCAGGCTCCTAAGACATCCTGCTAACTGACACCAACAGGGTTTTTTTACAGTAGGAGATAAATAATGTACATAGAATAAAACAGATGCTCATCTGAACTTAAGTGAACCTAAGTGGCCAAGGCAAAATGGAACCCAGCCCACAAGCCTGCAGAAAACCACGGGACATTTTAAAAACAGCTGCATGAGAAGAAGCAAGTACAAGATTAAAACATTAATACTGAATCAAGAGTGTTAAATGTAGAAGAACGTTGCCTACAGTTGATGCTGGCACTTAGCATTATCCTGCCAGAGATAAACAGCCCCTCCGTCTTTGAGGCGTGGATTAAGGACTGGAGATGATATTGCATCCTGTTACTAGATCCCTGTCCCAGAGACATGGAAGCTCATTCCTGAGCACAAGAACAGCTGCTCCTCATTGCAGGAGCAAAAGCAGAGCAAAGAAAGGCTGCCAGAGGGGCACTGCCTGCCATGGGGACAGACATCCATCCATCCAACCTGGGCAGGCGTGAGGTTTATTTCAGTACTTTCCTCCCAAGGACGTGCTTACACAGGGACAGCTAAAGCTTTGCATGACGCCTCCTGCCAAGCACGGGAAACAGAAAGCTGTGCAGGGTGTCGCAGGGAGGTTTGCTTCCTGAAGGTTTGCTCTGAAGCTGCTGTCAAATCCCTCAGGGGCCACTCAGCCAAGCAGCTCTGGAGAGGGACTGCCAGCACAGCACTGCCCTCCTTACCCTCGTTGAACTCCCGGCTCAGCTCGTGGTTCGGGCAGCGTTTGACCACTTCGGTGACGTGCTCGGCTTTCTTGTAGACTGGCATAGCCCTGATGACAGCTCCCTGAGGTGGTGGGGTCATCACTTTGATCTGGATGGGACACGTCTTGGCGATCTGGCAGTAGAGCTTTTTCAGTTCGGTGGAATACTGCATGGGGAACAGACCGAGAGAGAGACAGGGAGTTCAGCTGGGGATGAAGGCACACCAGCAGGATGGAGATGGCTTTGCACATGTAACTGAAAGCACCAACTACTGCATGTGCACTGCATTTGTCTGCATGACAGCCACACTTCCAGAAAAGTGACAAAACACCTAGACCTTTACCTGCTGTAAAATAGCAGAGCATAAATTTACATTCTAGTTCTCCCAAAGGCAAAAATCTTCAGATAAAGAGCACTTTATTTACCTGAACAAATAAAGTCTTTATTTCTCTTGGGTACACACCCCCTCTTGCAAAGGACACCCATTACCACCTAACAAAACAGATGCTATTCTTTTCACAGAATCCTGTAATCCTGGAAGCACTCAAAACCACAGACAAAGTGTTTCATCCTGTTTTCTAAGAAGCTCTCCTACTCTTGCAGAGGGATTAAATAAAAGCATGAATCTTGGAACTGAACAGTACTTGAAAACAAGACCCTGCTCAATTTGGGAGTTGTACCAGATCTGATATTTCAAAAATGTCTTTTAAAACCATCTCCTACATCTACTGAGAGCATCTCATCTCCTTACTTCTAAATTCAAAGCATTACATCCAAAAATGAGGGCTTTTTTTTTTCCCAAAGACCAGAAGAGTTGAATAGCCCAAGGATCAGGTTTATGGCGAGACTTAGAGCATAACCCAGCAACTGGCACCAAAAGGGAGGCTGTGACCATGCAATGAACACCTGGAACAGAACAGATGCTCTTATTCACTGTGCTAATTTGGAGCATATTAGATCTCTGTTAAGATACTCCCCACTAAAACAGCAAACTAATGCAGCAACTTCCTGAAGTGTGTTCACATCTGGAAACCTTTACTCAGCAAAACATCAAGGCTGAAGTTGGTAGTTTCTTTTCAAAATGCCTCACAGAAATAAAGGCATCTGCTTAGCAGGGAGGATGGCAAAGAAAGTCCCAGATGGTTCAGTACTGCACAACCTAAACCCATTTTCCTGGATGTCTCCCATGAAGGAGACACTCCAATCTCCCCTGCTGCTCAAGGCTACTCCAAAATACAGCAGTTTTTTTCAGTACCCCATGCCAGAGGCATTCAGTTTTCTCCCGGTATTCAGACATTTGTGAGTGCAGAGCTTTCCCTGTAACTCTTAACAACTTAACCCACAGGAATTGCTGGCATTTCCCCATGTCCATCTCCTCAGTTCTTGCACACAAAGAAAAGTGAAAGCCCCAAGGTGGTTGTTTCCTCACAAAACAAGGTCTCTAACAGCCATAAACCAATACAGCTCCATTGCCAGCTGTTCAAACAGAGCAGTGACAGGTTCGTACTGGTCAAGAGCACCCTGTGGCCATGGACCCCACGGGGACAGGGAAAGCCAGCGCGTGCACGGGTGGGTGGCACATGATGCAGCAGCAAAAGGATTAGCTAGTGATATTCAGGGATTATTTGCATTTCAAAGTGTACACACTGCTAACACAGGAAAAACCAAACTTGTGAGAGACACTGGGTAGGAGAGAGGGATTAAACATAAGCCAAGTCAGTTCCTTCCCTCCTCACTCAACACCATCCTGCCATGTGGCAGAGAAGATGCTACAGGTATTTAAGCTACGAAAAACGATTTCTTTAAAATGCAAAGGCCAAATTGTGCAATGTATTTTATGTGCCTGCAGGCTAGAGATTAAACCCACAAAGGATTTACCCAGCCCGTGGAAACAGGGAACATGCCAAACAATTACAAAAAAAAAAGTTGCGAAACAGATCTAGATGGTGATTTATATCATACATCTTTTAAACCTGAAATTCCTTATTGTTTTTTAATTAAAAAGCAATTCCTTACTGAAGGTAAGAGTGAGATCACCATGTTGTCTTTTCATCTCAAGAGGTAGAAAAAGAATCATTTATATTTAAAAAGGAAGAAAACCTGTAAAGCATTGTTTCCTTCAACAGATCAGTTTGCTCATAGCATTGTGAAGGTTTCAAGGACAAAAAGCCTCAAAAATCTCAAAAAGCCAATTAATTACCTGGATGCCTTAACATCATTGACGCATAAAGAAATTGGGCACCCAAAGGTGATGGGATGAAATGAAAGCATAAATATGGAAGAGCAGTGGTGCACAGAGGGCACAGCACATGCCAGGAGCCAATGTGTCCAGAGTCTGTAGGCATCCGGAGAATTGAACAAATGGAAGGAGATACACGCCCCTCGGCCAAAGATCAGGACTGCTGGTGCTGACTTATTTTACATATAATATCTTCAAAGACAGAAATCTGGGGTTACAAGGAAGGGGGAAAATAAAAATCCCTGCTTTCAGAAGGACTGAGAGGTACTCAACACTAGCATGAATACCAAGGCCCCTGATCAAGCAGCATGGCCCTTCTGCCAGCAGAGAAAGGGATCTGCTCCTCATCCACCCTTTGGCACTGGAACCTTCAGACTCCTTCGGCTACAACCAGCAAGGAAGGCACTGGACACACAGCTTAAATTCACAGAAATCAAAGAGCCAAGAGCTAATATATTATGATGAACAAGCATATCCAACAAAGAAACACAGGGCAGACTCAAGAGCTGCAGGTTCTGGCCAACAACTTGAACTTGGCATGTCAGAAAAGGAGGGTAACCAGGAGCCCACCTCTGCTTCGGGACACGGTCAGGGTACAGGGAGGTTACGCACCAGTGTCCAGCAGAGGCAAAAGAGGCAGCAGGGGGCTGAGCTGCCTTTTAGTCACCTGACTGTAAGAGCAGCTCAAGCCTCACAGGCACTGCACAGGGCTTGGGGACATGGCAAAGGGCCACGATTTCACATCCACCCCAGGCACAGCCACCTGCGAGCATGTAATCACTGAAGGGACAGTCATTTAACACCGGTGTAAATCTGTCCACGGGGTACCTGCTGTCAGACAGAGCGGGGCTCGAGTTTCCCACCCCACCAACTTTGTGGCAACCAGGGGTAACCTGATGCACTGCCATTTATTGGCATAAATAGATGCCAACAACTAGGTCATGGTGACTTCGTCCTGGATCAGCGATAATCGCTATATCCACAGAGCAAGACAGGATATTGTATATAGATTTCAAAGCAAAGGCGCTTCAAAAAGAAAACCTGAGGCAGGAGCTGTCTGTGCATTCAGATAGTGCCTGCAAGCATGGATCACCCTCTTGGCACAGGGGCTGCTCCTCAGTGGTCCCAAACCACCCTACCCTGCAGGAGGTTACAGTCCCCCTGCCCACCATTTTGCTGTGAACTGACACTCACTGTATAAGTGGTAAGATCATGAGATAAGCAATTCCCAGAAATCCAAAGCGTGACTATTAATCAACACACTTGAGCAGGAAAACTAAATTAATTAGGAGTACAAATATAAAAAATGAGTTTGACCCAACAAATAAGTCTATCAGTTAACAAGATGACAATAGCCATTATCTAGCAGTAGGAAAAAAGGTTCTGCCAAACAGCCCGAGGAGCGCAAACACCACTTCCACCAGACATACAGACCTGAAAGCCTTTTAAAACAAAAGAGTTGAGCCTGGAAATGTTATCTGTTCAAGACTGAGAGGAAAGAGCTTTGGCTCAGACTTTTCTTTGGAGTTCGACTGTTGCCTGTCATGAATTTAGTTTTTTGCTTAATAATACGTTTTAAAAGGAAAGACGAAAACATTCCATTGCCTGCAGCTCTGCTCCCCCCACCTGCCTGTGCAGACATACTGTATTACCCACTCTTGGCACCCTGGCTGGTAATTCAGTATCACAATACACACGCCAGTGACCATCAGGCAACACCTGTCTGATTTCTCAGTAAGCCCCTTCTACAGAAGGGGTGTCAACAAAGAGTTGAAAGGAAAAAACAAAACACTTTTCAACTCTCAAATGGAGAATTTTTGCTAGGAAGGACTGAAGTCTCCTGGAAGTAAGTGCTCAATGCAACACAAGCTGCAATGGCTTTTCACTGAGCATTCAATTCCTCTGCAAAACTGATGCAGTGCAATCCCCTAAACACTACTTTCAAAATCTACCTCTAATATCTGTTTTACCATCTGATCTAGCAGAGGGATTATGGCTCCTAAATCTTTAAAAGGAGTGGGGTTCAGTCAGCTCTACAAATGCTGATGGATGTTAGCTTGAAGGTGATCCCAGAGGTTGGCTTAAGGCATTATACAGCTCCTTGAGCCCCTCCTGCTCAGATCAACAGGTCTTTCAAATCTTTTGCAAACTTCTTTCAAGTAGTCATGTTTTAGTTCAGCTTAGCTAACCAGATTCATTTAGCTTGATGTTTTCAAAGCTGTCAGTCAGCTATGCCTTCTCCTGTCAAACTAACTCCCTAAAAAAGGGAAAAAAACCCCAACAGAAGAGTGGGAATGCAATAGTTACCTGCACCAGAGTATTCACAGGTGAAAACAAGGAAAGCCACAAAGAAGTAGAAAATAATCTGCATATGTTTTAATTATTTAGGAGAAAAAAAAGCAGTGGGAAGAAAGAAAGCTACCAACTAAGAATAAAAATTGGAATTTACACAAACACCTTAAAAACTTTTGCTATGCCAAACCATGATTTAACTTTTCATTTACAAAAAACTGCTGGAACTTGTGGGGTCACATCAGAAACACACGTGTGCACATGCACACACACTCTTCAGCACCAGTTTGTACCCAGAGGACACTCAGTGATCAAAGCTGTACCAGGAGTGCTGCACACATAGACATCTCCTTCCAGATCTAACCTTTAGCTCAGCATAACCTTAACCCCACGGCTTGCAAGCCAGCTCGCT
Source organism: Origma solitaria (assembly GCA_013397895.1). NCBI lineage: Eukaryota > Metazoa > Chordata > Aves > Passeriformes > Acanthizidae > Origma > Origma solitaria. Next base: position 982,363 of record VZRL01000553.1, read on the forward strand.
GCAGCTTCAGTCTGAAGTCCTTTGTCTCATCAGGCTCCAGACAAAAGTGGACAGCTCGCTGCTAGCGGGCACAGCCGGCAGTCAAGCCATGGGCACAGCCGACAGGTCCAGTGATACAGATCCACCATGCACGGCAACAATCCCCAGCCTCACAGCACCAGGGAGACACGCCTGTGAGCACCGCCCATCTGCAAGGGAAGCCACCGTGCGATGCCTGGGAGCATGGGAGCAGGAGGGGATGCTGATGCAGCCCCACCAGCGCTTTGCAGCCATTTACCAAATTTGTCCACCCCGGGGCAAAGGAAAAACCATGTCACAGTCTTTTCCCTCTTGAGGAAGGGCAGTGAATCACCCAAGGGCGTCCGCCTTTGCAAAGACTTAAACTTCATTTTCCCCTGAGGCTCCTCTGCCCCCTCCCCGCCGCCTCGCCAGGCGCTCACGAACGCTGCTGACGAGCTATTAAAATCCTTCCTCCGAGCGCTTTTCCCCGGGAGCCGCAGCCAAAGGCCGCCTGTTGCCACCTGTCAGTCGCGGGGATTAATTACCTGCGCCGGGCGGGGAGCGGCACATTCCTGCCGGCCTCGCCCGCCGGGATGTTGACATCAGGCAGGTGGGCCCCACGTCCCCCCGGCCGCCCGCGCCGAGAGGGACGGGACGCGACCCGCGGGTGCGTGGGGAGCGCGGCGCCCGCAGAGCAAGCGGGACACGCGGCCACGCTGCCCCGGGCGGGCGGCACTCCCAGCGCCCGCAGCTGCTGCGCCCTGGAAAGCTTAGCGAAAAAACAAATAGATGTGTGCGTGTGTGTGCTGACCTGCTTAGGTAAACGGGGAAGGGGAGGGGTGGCAGGGAGCGGAGAAACGTAGCCTGCGGACAGGCATTCATTCAAGGGCCGCTGCCCGGCCGCGGGCACCGCGGGGCGCAGCCCCCGAGCCGCTGAGCTCCTGCGCTGTGCCAGCGGAGGGGCCGAGGGGGAAAAAGTAGCTCTGCCCCTCTGGCAGAGGGCACGGCCACCCGCTCGCCTTGGCGGGCAGGGACAGCTCCGCGTTCCCACTCCCCGCAGGAGCTCCGGCGGGTCCCTGTGAGCCGCACCGCCGCCCCGCAAACACTCCCCGGAGGGTGCGGGAGAAGGGGACATGCAGACGTGGCCATGGTATAGGACACACCCTGAAATCCCCCAAAATAGCGAATTTAGAGCATCTGCTTAATTCTCACATCTTCAGCATAATGAGATAATTTCTTCCTGTGACAATATGCAGCATCTCACTTTGAGGCTCCCCAGGGGTTTTAATTCAAAACTACCTCGATCAGGAGGATGTATCCTCTCTACCACTGTCAGCAAAGCCACAACGATAAGAGAAGTAGCACCGATAATTTTCCACACTGCTTTTGAACTGTGAAACAGTTGTAAATTTGAAAACTTTACATATGAGAGCTTTTACATTTCTGTTTTTTATCTACAGACTTACTTTATCAACAAGCGAAAACCTCTTGAGGTTCAGCTTGAAAACCATTTTAAAAACAACAACAAAAAAGAATCAACTGGAAAGTATCCTGTTTCAAGGTTTTCAAAAACCTCCAATGGAAAACTTCGGAGGCAAGCTTTACACATTTTTGATACAAAGTGATTTGGTTTTGTGAGTTAAGTTCTGTTCCTTTGCTAGTCTATTATTTAAACCTTTTTTGAAATTAATTTATTTAAAAACCAAAATCATAAGACTCCTGCAGTCAAATGGCCTTAGCTTGTGAAGCCACCTCACACACTGCTTGTGTATTGTGTCCAGTTTCTCTGCCCGTTTCTAAACTGAAACTTGTGCAGTAGTTTCAGATACTAACAATGTCTAGTAATTTACATTTGTGATAGATTGCTTTGCATTCAGAAATTTTGTGAGGTAAAAGTATGAAATGAGAGCAAATCTGCTGAAAGGCAAAGCTGATCCAATGCTGAACATCTTCCTGATATCTACGTCTCCCAGTGACTTCTCTACTATGAATGCACAACAAATAAGCAGCCTGTTTGTCTACCACAGAAAATATATCATTAAGAAACATACACTATAGGAAGTTCACCCTCATTCTACTGAAACTCACCTAAAGAACATGATGTGTTAAATTCCAGCAGAATAATGCAGAGTGATCAAAGTTAGTCTAAAACCTTACTTAAAATTGGATTTGGAAAACATCCACTTCAATTATCAAGCACTAATTAGTAAGCCAACAAAATTCAACAGCAAAATTTTTAATCATTACAGTAACTGCCAAAGCAACTTTGGGAAAAACTCCGTTGCATTTCTTCCCTTCTTCCACAGCCTGGCTATTCTCAAAGACACATGGCTACATGACATCCTGCTAACAAGCACTACGCTGGAGTAACAAATATTTGCACCTCTATAAAATACACACACCTGCTTGCAGGTAATGCAAGTCAGTAGACAGCGCACATATGACCACGTTTGCCTACATGAGGCTAAGTTGATTGCATGACCTCAAGCGTCAGAGCAGCTAAACACTGCAACAGTGACATAACCAGCAATAGTCCTTTCAGGCAATTCTATTCATTACACCAAAATGTATACTCCAATGCTGCAGGCAAAAACCTCCAGGACTTGATTTAGCAAAGAAATCTTCAGCATATGCTTAACTTTTGGCAGCACTGTTAACCATTGCCTGGCTCAAGTCAGCGTGCCTCTGTGTAAGGGAATTTGTGAAGTTGAACTTAAGGAAGATATGATTAAACCTGCATTTGAAAGCAAATCCAATTTTTGTTAAAAAGGACTCCAGCAGTGAACTGAAAAGAACATATTCAGGCTCCCAACAGCAAACCCACCCCACCTCATACTGCTCCTGACTCACATGCCTCAGCCTCTGATTTTGAGCACCAGAACCTGTTCTGCTCATGGACTGCTTTCAAGTAAAGTCCAGGTTGTTCATTTCAAACCTCCTCCTAGCTTGGTTTGGGGGATTCAACTTTCTTACAGACATCTGTCCCAGGCTCAGCCAAAGAGGAAAGTGTGTTTCCTGTTAGCCTCCGAGATCTCACTTGTTTCAAGTTTGCATGTTGTAGCATGCTCGATCCTACCAGCCAAACTCCAAAAACTCTAATCAGCTAGAGGAAACATCATCTGGAGTAACCAGACACCGATTTTTAGTGCATCTCCCTGTCACTTTTGTCCCCTGCTGAAAGTCAAAGGGTGATGAACTCAACAGTTAGGCAGGAAGAAGCAGCACAGCAGTACATAAAGGTTGCTCAATTAAGACTAAGTAAATAGCAAAGCAAAAATCCCAAAGCTCTTCAAAATATGTCTGCTCCCACCAAATCTAACCTGGTTTCAAAAACGTGAGTCAGCAGTAAAAGTCCCACACAAGCAGGTCAGATCTTGCAGCCCCGTAGAGAGCTGATAGAGGCTTTGGGTCCTGTGCAATTTGGGATACAGCTACAGGTTCAGGTAGCTCCACACCAGCTGAAGATCAAGGGGAAGAAGCAGGGCACAAAAAAATGCCCAGTGTAAGACCTAAACGCAAAACTCCTTTTAGTTTCTTCATCTGTAAATAAGGGGATTTCATTAATAACTTGGAGGAAAGCGAATGACTCACTAGCAGAGTATCTGTTACCGCAGAAGGAAGCCAAGCTGGACAAGAGAACACATTAAATTTAAAAAAAAAGTACAACCAAAAACCACACACAACAAAGTTGGTCTGGCAACTTAAGTCTTTTCAATCAGCAACATCCTAAGCCTGCACATTAATGGCAGACTAAATCACAGAACTATCAGGCACTCTGCCACAGACTGCACCAGCCATTCAACACCCTGCAAAGCAGGACACTGTGCTAGATGGTGACAGATTTCCACCCAAATTCTGGCTCATGCCAAAGGACTGGCCTACTTATAAAATGCCACAGGGTCAGCACATTGCAAGGGTAAAAGTATTTACATCGAATACTGGCCCGTCTTCCTAGCTGAGGCATAGACAGGCTCACAGGAGATGCAAACTGGTCATCTTCGCATGTCCATTCTGATATAGAAAATAAAGTTCAAGCAATTCAAAGCTAAAACCAGGTTAAACGTCTTCTGACCTCTCATACTAAACAACTTCACCCAGATACACATTCTGTTCTGTTCATTCTTTCTTGACTTAGGGTTTAGATTCAATGGACTCTACAAAAAGGCCAAATAATCCCTGAAGAACTTCACACACAAATCAATTGTATTTTTTTCCTTGCCTTCCTACAGTGCTATTCCGCTGTTGTGCTGTGACCAAGTGCAGGACTGCTCCCTGACTGTTTCTGGAGTGGGGAACTGGCCAATGCACTCCATGGAGCAGGGCTAGTAGCTGACTGGGAGGCCAAGGAGATCAGCTGTGAGCTGGAATAAAATAAGGGGTGACCAGCCAAGACAGTCAATGAGTGCTCTTCTAGATGTGCACTCTCGACAAAGACCAAATGGCTCACATGGAAAAAGGTGATCCCCTTTCTTCTACTCACTTTGCTTCCCCTCCTGTTTATTCCACCTGAGGGAAGGTGCAGATACCTCTCCACTTCATCCTAACAGACTATTAATTACACCCTATGGGAGGCGATGGAAGGAAAGACAAAAAGTATTAAATCTGACAGGCTCTCAAAGTGGCAGTGCCAGTGAAATGCATCATTAAGGTGAGTAATTTTCCTGTTTACTTCATAGGCTCTGAGCCCCCCCGCTCCTTCCTCCCTGCCTAGGTGTGGGCAGGACCCATCAAGGCAAAGCTTTGGAAGCAAGCAGCAGCGTCCCCAATTTCTACATAAATGCTGCAGGCCAAAGAGCAAAGGCAAGTTTCAACTGAGTCCTTGACAGTAATCAAGCACTCCGGCGCCTCTGGTCTTGTCTTGTGCATACCTTGCAAGTAGCATCATGTCTTCCCAGGTAGATTTCACTGGCAGAGCACACAAGCGCCTTGTTCCTTGGCTTCTATCTCAGAAAAGAAAGTCCTGAAAACACACACATACACGCCCCTGCTTTTCTGCTCCAAGGGAGACCATTTCCCTTTAAATCTTCAGTGTAGTGTTAGAAGCTCTTTCAGAACAGATTTATGAATTTGCCAGAAATCTTTTGTTCCTGTGCAGAAAGGTTGGTGCCAGACCCTTGCCAAAACGGCATTGAGTCTTCTCTGTAAACATCCAGGAAACTATCCTGAGTCAGATCTTATTACATTTGAAACAATGTGCAAGTACCAGCAAGTCTCTTCCATGATAACAGCCAGGGCCTGTCCCATTTCCTGATCACATTACGCTCAATTTCCAGAATTACATCTATGCAAATATTGTTCTCCTGCTTGCCGAGCATTTCATTGATAATTAAAGTGAAAAGCTGGCAAAGCTCTTCTGGCCAGGATGGTAAAAGTGAGGCAACAAACAAACATTCAGACACCAAGCAGGGACAATTGCTCTTCCTCTGCATGAAGACCACCAGATAAGGGCCCTCTCATCCTCCTAGAGGACAGAGAATCCAAACTGAACCAAACCATTTCTGCAAACATCCCTCTGTTTTCTGGAATTACTGAGCCAACAAGGCCACACTCTAGCTCTGAGTCACAATGAAAACACAACGATTAGGAAAGACAAAAATTACACTTAACTGAGCAAGTCATAGTTTTACTGAGAACATAAAGATGCAGTAACTCAGATATAAGTTAGATCAATAAAGCATGACAGAATATTTAGGATGAATGTTGACTAAGTCAAACCTTTAAACCTTTTATTCATACAATTAAGCTTTGGGGATGAATGGCAAGGAAGTCAGACGAGAACACAGTCACTATTGCCAGCATTTGCAGGGTTCTGGGATCTGTACTTTACCCAGATTCTCCTCCTTCTCAGCCCTCTCCTTCCATCCTCAATGACCTAGCTAAGCACAGTCCTTGAGTCAACTCATGTGGTTTCTCCTGAGCCTACTTTCAAAGTCAAGACATGATTCAGCAAGGTGTTTAAGCAGATGCCTACCTTTAAGGTTGGGAGCAGCCTTGCTGACTCCAACAGAACCCAAGAGATTTCACTGGGAATATTCACGTGCTAGAGGTTATGCACTCACTCGAGTGCCTTACTGAACTGAGACCTTGATTTTCCTATGTACCGTGGGAAACAATTCATCAAGTTCCATGCTGAGGAACACAGCAGAGCTGCTGCTGCAGCCAATGGGACATTCCCTGCTCAAAAACACAGCACCTCACCCCCAGCCAGCCAGTGAGGTCAATGCTGTGGCATCTTCTCCGCTAGGAAGATCAACAAGCCCATACCAAGGTTTGGGGTACTCCTTCACTTTTTCTCATACTCCCTGAAGCTATACAACTGCAGCAGCTAAGGGAAGAAAGCTGTTCCATAAAGCAGCATTTAGAAAGGGAGGAAGGCTTGCAATGAGTTCAGAAAATCATAGCAGCAGTTCTTTTCATCCCTCAGAGAAATAACAAATCTTCAGTTTTGCATCTCTTGCCCCCTTAAGAGTAGAATATAAAACCATATCCCAGTGGACAGGCAAGCCAAAGGGAATTGTGCAGTAACACATCACAGAAGAAATGGAAGGCATGAACACAGCATAGGCCAGATCTCTGATTTTTAGGCTGCTTTGAAATTTCAGCAAGAAAGCACAAGTGCATAAAGCAAGCCTGCATGGACCTGGATGCACAGGCAAATCTATGAAAGCCAGCTAGGTAAACTTGAAAGGGATGACTGCCCAAATATGCCATGACACAGTAACAAATCTATAAATTATTGGAAACAGATTACATCAAGTCTCTCAGTACCTAGGAATTGGTTTCTTTCACTCAGTAGCAAAGATAATAATGCCATCTGTATGATCTGACCGGAAACATAATAGGAATGAATGTGGATTTAGATGCAAATCCTTGCAACCACAACCTGAAGAAGGCTTTCCAAGGAAAATACCAACCAGCCCTTTGTCGCTGCAGACCTCACTACTCTGCACTGCTTCATTTGCAAACTGCGAGCTCTGAAGACCCCAAGCAACAGATGCTTTGTGAGAAGACCTAGCCCATTCAAAGCAAGACTGCTTTCCCAACCAAAAAGCAGTCTTTGTTACTGGATAACAATGAGAACAAGAATAGCTCCCTGGGAAATAATTTTAAAGTCAGATTTCCCAATTAACCACACCCAATTAGTAAGTAATGCCATGTTTTTAAGTGATTATGGAATCCCAGCAGGTTTTTTACCAGTTTCAATTTTGTGATTTTCTCTATCTTCACGACAGAAAAAGGAAACAGAACCTCCTCAAGATCTTTTATAGGTGACAGATAACTAAAGGCAAGCTCCTTCCTCGCTAAAAAGGAATAAAACAAAATGGAACAAAACAAGACAGAGTTGCAACATCAGAAGTTATTCACTCACACTGTCTGGCACTCCCATTTTCCTTACAGCTCATATGTGGTGCATCAGAGAAAGGTGCAAAAGCTTCATGGATGGCACAGGCTGTTGCCCTCCATGATACTGTGCAGACAAATTCCTGCCCTAGCAGAAAGCAAGTTTTGTGCTGAGATAGCTCCCATGAACCTCATGAGCCTGCAGCACTGCAAGTGCTATCAAGGGTAACACTTAAAAGCATCCCCTTAGCAGCTCTGAATGTAATGCCATCCAAATGAAGAGTCAGGAGAAGGGCTGGGACTGACACTAGCAAGCCATTTGCCAGTGTAGCCCTTTGAAGAGAATCAACTGGTATCAAAGAAGTCAAGGACTTGGAACCTGCTGAAGTTCACTGCCTCTCCAGAATTTTATCAGCCACTATGTAGAGGAAGACACCATGAAACAATCAGCTCTTTCCATCCACCAGTTTCTCAACTGAACAACAGAAAAATGTCTACAGGGGAGTAAATATTTACCTCTCCAGCTGCAGACAGCAAAGTACCAGGAAGCAGAAAAACCCTAAATAGGATGAGAGATACTACAAAACACACCACAAGGATGTGACCATGCTACGGGCAGTAGTTCATTATTTTGTAAGGTAGACTTGCAAGACTCCTTTGCAAAAGCACTGGGTTAGAAGAAAAAAACACCCAATTTGACAAAGTGTGGAAGCAACAGATTGAAACACTCCAGAGGGCGACACTTCGGTAGAAGGAAGCTGGTGAGGGAAGAGAAGCTCTAGCCACAGCACACCAACTATCTGACCCTGAAAGGACAGCAATGGATAGAGGCCCAGCTAGACTGTAACTGTTGCCATGTATTTCTTACTTAAATGCAATTTGTTTAATCTCAAGTTGGATTCAACCATCAAAGGCTCTCTTCTGTAGCACACTGACAGTTTGCTCTAAATCTTTGCACCTTTAATCCTTTAATTAGCCAAGAAAAATGTGATCTCAATTCTTCCACCAACCTAAGCTAATTTTCTGCATGAAGCTTCCAACTCCTGTAGCTTACAGGTTTTAGCTGCTCGTGTAGCCAAGGGGAAAAATACAAAACAAAACACACACCCCCAACACCCCACTCACACGGAGGCTGATGTGTGCTTCTCCAAGGAGCAAGCTCCTTGAAAAGTCCTTGCAGAAGCAAGAAGGAACCATTTTCCCATTGCAGTAGTGGGCTGGGAGGCATAATTACATCACCCAATTAAAAGAAAGAGCCAACAGAGGCTTCTGGGAACAAGGCAATGTTTGCATAGGACAGGGATAAAACTGGAGTGTTCAGCCAATGCTTGGCTAAGAGAGTGCCATTAGTGGCTTTGGCCATCTTTCTCAGTGATTTTGGGATGGGAGCCCCTAAGCAAGCAAACAAAACCCCAGTCAGTCAATCACTTCGGAAACACTCTCCAAAAGAGGATTTCTCCAGAAATGAGCTCTGCTATTTCTCAAAGGTGTCACAAGCAAGCCATCTCTGAAGGAAGAAATGGAAGACTGTAAGAGTCACCAGAGCAGCAGGGCAGAGACCCATTTGGCCGGCTTGAAATACATAGCAGGCTCTTCATGCAGTCCCAGCAAGAGCAAACTCAAGGAAGGATGAGAAGACAACCTTAATTCTTGTCTGAAGTCCTAAGCATGGGGAAATGAGGTATAATCTGCACCTGAACACAACCCTAACTGTCTTGCCAGGCCAGGATGAGTCTTTGCAGGGCAAGGCAAAAGCAAACAGTGCTCCTGCTCAAGGCATGGTCATAGAGCAGCTACAGGGACTGCTGGCTGGCCACATGCTGTGTGACATGCAGGAAAAGAAGTTCAAGCACAGCCAAGCCATCTCTGCACACCCCCAAACCATCACATCCCAGCTGCAATGTGCCAGAGCCAATGACCCTGCCCATTGCTGCAGCACTACACAGACACAGCACATCTCTTTCTAGGCACAGCCTGCAAGTCCACACAATGCTGCATGGAGCCCAAGGCCATGCCTGCCATGTCTGTTTATCTGCCAAGCGTGGACAAGCTGTAGGAGGCCTTCCTGGTAGCTGGCCAGGGAACACATGTGAACAGCAGCACCAAGAGAGTCACCAGGGACTTGACAAAGATGTGAAGACACAGGAGTAAGAATAACCTCCCTCTGAAGAGCAAATGCACAGTGGAAGAACCCTGTCGACATCAAAGGCAGAGGACAGGCTTTTGTGCATCTAGCAGTTCTTTAATTTGCTTCTGTGTTGAGGTCTTGACAAAGATCAGCACATGATCAGGACTATCCTGCTTACACAAGCACCTTTGGCAAAGTCACAGCAGGATTTGGTTTGAGAAAAGGTGGGGGGGAAAAGCCCCAACAGTCTGCTGGTTTTAAGCACTGGCAAAATACTACCCAGGCAGTATTACAACCCCATCTCTACATAGAGGAGAGCACTTGGAATGTATGCCCCTTTCATCTGAAAAGATTTTAGAGGCACTGTGTTCACACTGTCCACCTTACTCAGTCAAAATCAGTTCCCCTCATCTCCTCAGCAAGGAATGCAGGCCATTAGACAAGCAAAAAGATCAGAGTAACAGTTGCTACATTCCACTGACAGCAGATCCCCATCACACATAGTCTGCACCTTCAACACTCACATTAGTTACACGGGCAAACCAGAAATTCAGCCGCATGTACATCTGTGGGGTTGTCTTACAAAAAACCTCCAAACCAAGGCAGAGCTCAATACGATAATGAGAACCATCAGCACAATGATAGGAGAACCTCAGCATGAGAGCCTCTATTGCCAACCTTGCCACTTCAGCTGCTCCTGAGTCATGTAACTGTTCTCCACTGCCACGGGCCTTCAGAAAGAGGCATTTCAAGTGCACAATTAAAGGCAAGCAAATGAACTCTGCAAGCTGCAGTTGCAAGATGTTCATGCTACATTCATGGATGGGAGTAGCTGGCAAGGAGCTTTGGAATGGGAAGCTGCATTCCGGGGTCCAGGCAGCCAGCCTGGTAACTGAATCTCTGCACTGCCTTTGATCAACGTATTACAGAACATCATTCCACCGACAGTCCTCAGGGTGAGTACAGAAAGGTAGCAAACAGTTAGCAGATTTGCTCCAAGTCACAAAGCAAGCTCATCTCACGGCACCAAGATGAGTAGATTCTTTTCTCTTTTAAGAAAGAAAAAAAAAGGAAAAATTCTACAATGCTCTGAGAGCAGCTAATCAGATTATTAAAACGCTTAAAAGTTTAATGAAGAAATCAAAGCTATTAAGCAAACATTCAGCTTGATGTCTCTTTTCCTTCTTACCCACCCTTCCTCAATGCATTCAAAACCTCTTTTTGCTGTGCTATAACATGTTTGAACAGGTATTGAGATACAAACAAGTCTTGGCCCCATCTCATACAGAATGGATTGGTTGCAGATGTTCTCCTGCAAGCTACATCTTGCCTCCTGCAAGAGCATTCATCTCCAAAACACATCATTTCACCTACTTTGCCTGAAGCCAAAACTCAAAGGTTATTTAATTTTAAATTTTTTTTTTATTAACTCTAACATACCTACAGCTGTGCAAGCAAAACCCCATCTGGTTTTTCAAGGCACAAAGAACCAAGCGACTAAGTTTAGATAAAAGTAACCAATTTGGGGCAGTCATCTTTCTGCTCACCTCTGCAGGAGCCAACAGCAATGTCAGGGGTGCAAAAAAACAAAAACCTGCTATATTTCAGAGAAGCCTGACATATTTCACTATCTTCCTAGGACAAGTCAGACATGAGCTCATACAGTGGCAGGTGAGTCAGTGACGAGTCAGACAAGAGCTCCTTAATTAAGCTTTAGGGGCAGATGATCCCTCGAAGGTGTAATCAGATTGGTATGGCCAGTGGAAAAAGGAGAAAGAAAAAAAAAAAGAAAAACATTAAAAAAAGCTGAGTGACCTGCTACACCCTTGCTGAGCCATGCTGGGCAGGCTGAAGGCAGCGGGCTGCCCTGAGCCCCCAGAATGCAGGAATAGCTGGCCATCCTGCACCACTCCCTGGCAGTCAGCACCTGCTCCTCCCACGAGCAGAGAAATGCTGACTTCCCCAGCAAGCAGGTCACACTGGGGTCACACTGCAGAGACCGTGCCATCCCGGGTGTCCAGTGTAAGGGGCATCCCAGGAGTTCCACTTTCAGAGGCAAGGGGGTTCCCAACAGCTCTGACCTGTCTGGTGGAGAGGGAAGAGGTCACGAGTGAGTCATTCCCCATCACTAACAGAATCAACCTTGGCCAGGTGATTTATCAATGTTTAAGATGCTGCCAAGCCATCTCACTTAAGAGAAAGATCCCATGAATTCTGTGTTTTGGAAGCTTCCCTGAAATAAGCTGCAACCACAATTCAGAGTATCAGTGCATTGAAACAAAATAGCCCTATTTAACAGATTGCGATCAGCAGGGTGACTAACAGCATCAGAGCATTTTTGTGCTCTTGACATCAGACAGGCAGCATGGAAATGGTTTTCTTCCAGCATGTGTCCCTGCAAATTCATCCTGGAACAAGTCTCACCCATGTAGCTGCTCTTCCTGTGCTGCAGTGCTCCCTCTGAATGCCAGCAGCATCAGTACAACCCAGCTCTCCCCATCTTTATCTTGCACAGATCAGTCTGCTGAAAAACAAGCTGAGAAAGACAGACTCCAACCTCTGCAGCCCTTTTGAGAGGCATGGCAAAGCAAATGGGCAAAAATGACTCAGAGAAGTCAGCACACAAAGAGAATGCCAAATAAGGGTAAAATTTAAGAATTCCTTATAGAAACTGATTGCAAAGCAATCAGTCCACAAACTTTGTCAAAACTTACAGAACTAATAGCACTTCTGAAGATTTTTCTAGGGCCTCACCACTTTTTTTGTGAGTGCCAATACCATAGGAGGTTTTAGTAGGATATCCAGAAGTATACAGATGCCTTTATGTTAAAGTCTTCTTTGCTCATACACCTACAAGAACTCACCGTGGATGGGTCAAAAAAAATGACTAAGAATGAGCTGTATGAAAGGTTTGCAGGAGAAGAGATGGGAGACAAGGAACTAATTGCAAAACCAGCCACCACCCTGCTGATTAATGAAGAGGGATCATTCAGTGCTCAGACATTGGACAAACAGCTCATGGGAAGACTTCTTCTCTCCCACCCATGGTGATGCTGATGCTCAAATGCAGACAGAGCAGATGCACTGCCTGCCCCGCTGCCGGCTCTGCAAACACCCTTCAGGCTGGGCACCAAGCCCAGTGGCACCGCTCCCATCCCTTCCCCATGGGAATCCCTTCCAGCTCTGTGTTTAAAGGGTGGGGGGTTCCAAGGAGCTCCGGGTGAAGGTCTGATAGCAAACCTGGGCTCACTATTCTTCTACTGTAAGGTCAGGAGAGAGGCAGCTCCCAGCCACAGCTCACACGGTGGAGCTAATGAGCCCTGACAGGTGGCAGGGTGAGTTTGTCGAGGCTCAGCATCACAGCTAACACAGCATTGGTACAGCACTGTGCTCTGCCTACAGAACAGGAACAGGCCGTCCCTCTAGCCATAGCCCCCAAATGGCCCGTGTGTCAGTAATTTTCACACCTGGTAGGCCCAGTGCTGCTAAAGCTTAGTATCTCAAACAGGGGAAGCTTCAGATTTCAGCCTGAAGACACGTTTTCATTGCCTTAAAACGTAGTTCGTAGAAAGACTCTGATGTCCTGTAAACAAATCAAAATAAGAGTCCTGAAAGCTAAGGCTGGTGATAGGGCACACACAGTAAGCAGCATCCTGTTGCCTTCCTCAAGCATTTCACATCAGAGGTCTAAGTGTTTTACAGCACGGGATCATCAATCCCAAATCTGACAGTGGGTACGTGGAAAGGGGGAAGAGGGGGAGCGGAGGCAGAGGGAATGTCTTGCACAACGTTACCCAGATCACATCTAAATCACAGGGCAGGAGCAGCTCCAAGGCAGGGCTGGGAGCCAAACGCAGGCAGTGCTGCTTCTGAACAGGGCATCTCCTGGCAGGGTGGCTGCTCTTCCCAAGAGAAGAGTGTGGTACACCCCAGGGCACAAAACATGGGGGGATGGGGGGAGGAGAACCCCAAGGCAGCATGGCCATCATGGGTAATGGGGAAAACAACAGGGCCACAAAATGTAGACCCAAGTCCTGTCTCATTTGTTTACAAAAGCCAAGTCAGCCTTCAGTGCTGTTTCCCTGTTTCCTCTAGCATGCTTTTCACCTTTCCACAAAGCTGAATTTAGATGGACTTCAGCAGCTAACATGTATCAGAAGATCATAAAAAACTTCTTATCAGACAAGTAATATTTTCCTCTGTTAAGAAAACACTCTCACAGAATACATCTTAAAAAAAACAAATGAGGGAGAAGTAGCACTCTCCTTCTGTGGCTCCATGAGTTTTGTTCTAATGTTTAAGTGTTATCTTGAACAACTGGAAACAGTAATGTTTGTATCAATACTCAGGTCTATTTGCAAGAGGATCTAAGCTCTTACTAGGGTAGCTATCCTGCTGTGTTTACAATAACAAATCTGGCACACCTGCACATAGCAAAACCTCATGAAAAGACTTCAATTGCATAATAAAGTTCATGCTCTTTCTACATAGAAGTCATCCCTACCCAGGACACTTCTTTTTAGAACAAAGTAGAAATTTCTTCACAGTATATGGTCTGCCAAGTAGTGCAGCTAAACCCTCAGCATACAGAGCACCACCAATGCAACACACAGAGAATTATTCTTGCTTCAGCACACCTCCAAACTGCTGTGTGCTCTGTACTGAGTTGGCAGGGACATAATACCTATGACAAATGTGGTATTTCAGATGACCAAAAGAAAGGAATGATCATCTCCAAGGGCAGTCTTTGTCTACACGGTGAGCAATACCTCTTGCACCAGCCTCCCTGAAAAAATTTACCCAAAAGCAACTTATTCAACAGCCACTCAAATAGTTTTTGCACAACCTTTTCTTTTTTTTCTTGTAGGGTTGAAATACCTTCCAACAGTGCTCAGTTGATGCAGTTTAAGTTATAGAGGTCAATGGTATGGGGGAAACTGGCAAGCTATTAGGAAACCCTCCTTGCCCTGGAGCTGCTACCTCCCTTCTGGGCCAGCAGCCGTGACCTTTGGAAAGGTAAGGAGGCAACTCTGCTGATGCCTCTTCCAGCTCTGCCAGGCTGCTTTGCATGCCTAGCACTTGTGAAATCCAGGAGAGCTCAGCAGCTTTTACACACTAGCCCAGAGGTAGTCCCCATGTTGAACGCTACAAAAAAAAAAAACCCCAAAGCATAAAAAGGAGAAAAAAAAATTCCGCTCCAAAAAACTGCTGGTTCAGAAACTTGGGCACTTCTGGGGCCTTGGTTTCCCTTCTCTAAAATGGCGACCACTCATGATTTGCCTACCAAGCAAAGGTGTTTGCTGATTAGGGAACTAATGTTTGTGCAGTACTTTGAAGATTTAAAGTACTACATTAATCCTACATGTTATTCTTAGTAGAAGCCAATTTTTAACTAAGAGGAAAAAAAAAAAAAGAAAAGCTGATTTAAATAGTGACCCTCCCCTACTTCAAGATGTTCACTCATCTCCCAGCATCAGCTATTCTTATCTGTAAATGTTTTTTTAACCCTTCCTTCTCACAGTTCTCAGAAACCACAAGTCTCATTCAGCTTTTATTTGAAAAATGGCTTCTTTCCAGGCTGTGGCTGTTTCTTGTAAAGTTAATTCCTTTGGTAATACTGCTGGAGGCACATTGGTATGTTTGGTGTGTGTATGTACACATATATATTTTCCCCCTTTTCACACGGTGTTGTTTTTATATATGTGTAGTGAAAGATACCTAATCCAGGATTATGATTCTCTTTATTCCTTTCTCATGAAAGTAGGTGGGGCCTTTTTTGTGCAAGTTGCATTGATGAAAATTATGTTTAATTAACACTTTTTCCTCTCCACATAGACAAAAAAAGTCTCCTTAAGAACCAAAAAAAGTTTCTTGCACTTAATTTTTTCCCTCTCAATTTTTCTTCAAAAATAGCTAAAACCTTAAAACAAATTTTCCAAAGGAAAAAAAAATTGCGATGCCAGTAAAACCAGAAATTGCTTGTACAAACCAGGAGAGAGCTCTTCTGCCCCTGTGGGAGACACAACCCCTCCCCATCCTATGTTCTAATGCCTCATGGTTTTTCACTTGCAGATCCTGGGAGACTTTCAGTGAGCACTAACTCATCTCCGGTTACAGCGGGAGATAATTAGCCACGAACATTGCCTCTAAGAGGCTAAATCCTAGTTGAGAGAGGAGGTCATTCACACCATCTGATGCCTGCTTTCTCCCAGCAGGGCAGACGTGCTGGGTGCCCTACACCGACCGTGCTGTTTGAAGATCACAGTACACACTCAAAGCAGGAGACCCACATTTTCAGTTCCCAGTGCTAACAAATACTAATTCATACAGTAAGTAAATATTTCCCTTCTCATCCTTCCTGAGCACCATGAGTTGCAAGGGGTACAGACTGTCCCTTACAGCATGGTTTTGCACCACAGTTCAGCTCTGTCACCATGGAGGGCACTGGTCTAACAGAGCATAGAGCAAAACTCCTCCTCATACAGAGAGGCCATAGTGTCTTGGCAGGATTTACAAAACAATCAGGGACACAAAAGAGGAAAAAGAAAAAAAGCAAGACAGCTCACATCGCAAGTCATTTTCTAGAAACTGCTCCACAGGTCCGTACAGCTGCTTGTAAGGAATAACAGAGGATGATAACTGGTAATAAAAACAAAATATACATGACAAAGGTATTATGGGAAAAAAACACAATTACATTCTAATGGGAACCTAATGCACTCAGATCTCATTTTACTCAAGCATAAAAACCCAAACAGAAGCCAGCAGTCCCCTCCTGGCTGGTTCTCACAGGTGAACTGGTTCTTCCCAGCTTTGTGAGCTTGGAAACACCTCCCTGCCGTGAGAAAGGCACCTCCTTCAAAGACAACAAGCCTGGCTCCTCTCTTTCCAGGTAGATGACCTAGGACAAATTACTTATGCTTCAACAGCCTTGCTGATAGGCCCTGTAATGTCACACAGAGGGAAACACACCTCAGAAGCTCCTCAAGCAGGAAAACACAATTGCCACCTCTCCCTGCATGAGAGCGACGGTGGCAAGTGACACCTGCCCTGAGCCAGGGGCCCACGCACACTGAAGGAGCCTCTTGAGGCAGGCACGGCTGCTGAGGGCTCGGAGAAGCCAAATCTGAGCCACTTCTGGCCTGAGACAAATGGCCAAGGAGGGCAACGCTGCTGATCCACCATGAAGGCCTCAGCTCAGAGCAGGGCCTCGGCCTGCAGCGCCTGCGTCCCAAACTGCAGCCCCATCTTCTCCTCTGCTGCCTTGTCCCCTCTGGATTACAGCATCTTTCACCTTCCTCTCTGCCTTAACGAGTGGGGGCTGTCACCAGTGGAATTAACTTTGCTGGGGAACCAGCCGGGCTGAAGACATTTGCTATCAGTGGGCCATGGGTAACCAATTTGTGTGAGTGTGGAGGGCTGCAAACCTCTGCAAAAAGGAGTCTCTCACAAGGACTCTCCTCAACCGCCCTGTGCAAACAGGCAAAGCCTGTACCACTGCTGACTAGGAGCCTCTGAGGACAAGAAAATCCAAAACCCTGTAACAAGGCCACCTCCAATCCCTCTATCCTGACAGCTTTAAATACAATGTTAAAGGGTAAAACTGGACAGCTCAAATTACACTGACCAACGCACCACCAAGGGATCACAAAGATTTCACAGGAACACTCAGTGCAGCCTTACATGCATATTCCATTGAGAAAGTCACCAATCTTTAAAGAAAGTTTTCACTTATGATACTGAGAGATAATCATCGGTCGGGACATACTAGACATGAACAGAGTTACTGAAATGATGCACAGTTTGAACAGATTATTTAAGAGAACACTGAACACATAATTAGGAACTGTTGAGTCAAAGCAATGTACACATCTAATTGCCCTCTGACTGCTTCACTGTGCTTATGTACAGTCCTCTAATTAATTTTATAGAGACTGGCAAAAAAATTCCCAAATTTACTAGATGGATCAGGACACAGAATGTATTTAAAATAACAATGGAATGAATCAATCTGAAATAGAAATACTCAGATAGCCCAGCCAAGGAATCTGTTCTCTCAACCACAAAAACCTGTTATTGCTTGTGTGGACTAACTTAAGTGCATTCTTTTCGGCTTCCTTAAAAAGCAGCTTTTCCGAATTCACTAACTCCAGCCAGCAAAATCCATTTAGCTGCTTTCATGCATGCTGTACAGACTATTATCTATCTTTGTTAGCAAAGAGAGTCTGAAATTTGAGCATTTTCTGATGGTTGTAGGTACAACTGAGTTTACTGAGAACAGGAAAACCAGTGAGCCTGCCTGGAACACGGACTGCAGCTTTGGAGAGCTCCATATTTCATAACAAACCCTGCAAGGACCAACCCAGCTCAGCTCCAACCTACTGCAGGGCATGAGAATAAACTGCTAAGTCAGGTATTGCCAACACCCGAATTATGCAAGTCTTGCAGGGCTGGGTGTCTTTCTTCAGCAGAATCAAAAATTTGCAAATAAATTTCAACTTTCATTTAAAAACTTAAAGCAATTTCTGCCTTCTTGTGACTATCAAGAAAAGTTTTAAAATATTTAGTAGATACACCCTAAAGACTCAAAAACCTGGGAGAGAATAAGAAGAACCTGTTTGTCCTTTAAAAAAGAGTCTCATAACTTATAAGGTGGTATCTTGCTTTTGGGGATGGGCGGATCAGATTCATTTTTTGATAGCTTGCATTTGGCAGTAACATTAACTTTTACTTACCTTGACATTGAATTTTTACTTTCCTACTGCAATCATGCTTTCCCCTATGTAACAGGTTCTGCTAGTGGCAGGTGATTGACAAATATTTTTTAGGGGGAAAAGGGAGTGCAGTTGTTTATTTATTTATTTGCACTCAAGAGTGGGTGGGGAAGGTCGGCACGCAACTTCCACAAAGAAAAAATCTGAGCTGGCACACTTTTGAAATGCCTTGTTTTCTTCTGCTGCAGAAACAGGAGGCGATCCTGTAATGCATGGGCATATGAGAATTCTCCCACAATAAATGAGACACTATTCTGCTTAAGTTTTTACTTCACCCAAATCAGAGGGCTTCTCCCTCAACCTCAACAACCTACTCTGTATCTCAGCATTACAAACAATAACTGCTTGTTCCTTTGCAGCACGGTTTTCAAGAAGCTTTTATTGCATGAGTATGCATGCGAGAAACTTTATTCAATTTAGACTGTAAAGGCTTTTGTTTTTAAACACTTCAATAAAGTTTCAATTGTTAAAGACTTTCCAATTGTTAAAGACTTTCCTTCTGAAAAGACTGATTAACCTGCTTACATTCTTACTTGCATTCTGAGGTCATTAATTAAAAAAATAATCAAGGATGCTTATAAAGTCCTCTGCAATCCAATCTCAATTTGTCATCATTAATTAGATCAACATTGCATACAAATGAGACCTAACCTGATTAGACAGCATGTTTTACTGGAATTCCTACTTAAGGTCATGAAAGACTTCAGAGAGAAAATTTGCAATATTTTCAAAGTGAACTCTCATACATATGGAATCACCCTGTCACCTAGCATCAGCTAGTGTTTCTCTTTGTAATTTTGGCTTTTTCTTTTTTTCCCCCTTTAATTAGGAGCCCATCACAAACCTGAGCAGAGAAGCTGTCACACTCAACTCCCTCCCAGCCTATACTACACAAATACTGCTCATTTTGCCAAGGGTGTCCACTGTCCTAGGACAATAAACCAGCCCCTCTGCAGAATTCGGAGAAGTAAAACAAAAGAAAAAGTTTTAAGAGAAAAAGTGATTCCAGGGCTGTTTTCAGAGACATAGAATTTAGGTAAGCAACAAGTACGCTCTCTACTTTCCCCTGCCTCCAACAGAAGTAACCTTGGGATCTAAACGCACAAAGTGGCTGAGAAATCTGAAGCAC
Organism: Origma solitaria; assembly: GCA_013397895.1. Lineage (NCBI taxonomy): Eukaryota > Metazoa > Chordata > Aves > Passeriformes > Acanthizidae > Origma > Origma solitaria. Next base: position 1,001,735 of record VZRL01000553.1, read on the forward strand.
CTTCAAAGGTCTCTAATCACTCCACGAAAGCAGCTCTTGCTTTTTGGAGAAATAATCTGTTCCTCTTACCAAGCTCACAGCCTTCGCTCCCATGACCAAATCTGACATGACTCAGCCCAGAAGCTCGGAGGAGCTCCAGTGCAGCACGCTCTCAGCCATGACAGCAGATTCCCTGCCAGACACCACCAACCCTTCCCAGCAGGACAAGGTGGGTCAGACTGGCTCATCCCTCCAAAAAGTGGGAAAGTGCAACACAATGGATTTCCTTACTTATTACTGTTACCTGGGGAACTGCAAGAGGGAAAACAGGGAAAAAAAAGAAAACCAAACCCAACAAACTAAGAAAACAAGGCTTTCAAGTTTTGGACTCTTAATAAGGGTGGGGCCATCAAGTAATTAAACTTTTAATAGGTCACTGCAGTGGAAGAAACTCTTCCAGTTCGGTAAGTTCCTAATCCATCATTAAAAAAGACGACAGGCATTAATCAAAGTGTATGAAGTCAACATGGGGGGGGCTGAGCAACTCCAAGAACTTGCTCTTGCTGAGAGGATGGGGCAATCACTCCTCCTTTCATCAACATTTCATGCGTGTTTCCACACTTCTCAGGACGACAGTGGGAAGGAGAGCCTTCATGTCCTTCCCCACCCACCCCACTGATAAAGCTGTCGAACACAGATTACCAACTGCTCAAGAGCTCATGTGAAATGAGTTGGTGGATTAATTAGCAGAGGGCAGAGCTCCGAAGATGGATAGATGCTCTACTTCGCAAGGTGTATTGATTGAAGGTCCCCAGCCACCACCACAGGACTGTCATAATCCAGTGTGAACATACAGCACACTGCGAGCTCCTGCACGAGCAGCTAAATCTGGGTCGCTTGGCTCACTGCAGGGACATCTGGACCATGCTCCCTCCTCCCTGGTCACAGAGAAGTTTAAGAGCCCACTACGTTAGGTAAAATACATGGACTTATACATGAACAGACTGCAACATGTACAGGGCACACCTTCATCTGCTGGTCTACATCAGGGTAATGGAAAAGGAGGGAAGGCTAAATGTGCCTTTTCCCAGGCTGCACACATCTGATGACTGTAGTCACCAAATAGTAATTTTATTTATTTTTTAAAGTCAGCATGTAATCTGATCTTTGACCACTACCTAGATCCACATTAAAATTCAGCCTTCACTTCTACCCCAAAAAACCACTATCGCTGAGGTGAAACATCTCATTTAAGCTTACTAGTAGCTCTCCTGCCTTCATCTCTGCTGGAACAACCTACTACATACGTTCAAGCCTCATTTCAAAAGACTGCTTTTCGTAGTTGAAAGAACAGCATCAAACACTCTGGTTCCTTGCAGCTGCATTAGATAATTCTTTGTAACATACGTATCAAAAGAGAAGGTCTTTTCATATCTCCTTCAAAGGACCCTCTCTAGAAGAGCTTGCAAAAATCCAAGCGAGTGTTTTCCTGCCCTGCAAAATGCAAAGTAGAACTGACCAACAGTTTCCTTACCTAATGGGAATTGAAAATAATATTGTGTGTAGTGTAATAGGAGAAACAAGGACATGAAAACAAGTGTGAACTACAGCAGAGCATCACTACCCAGGCAGATGAGTAAAAAATGCAATTTCAACCTCACTTAAAAATACTGCACCCTTTTATGCATAAACAAATAAAAATTTGGTTGTGACTGGACCGACCACATTTTAACCTCATTTAACACAATTTTCTGAACAGAGTTATTAATGTCAGCTCTAGACAAATTTTACCAGAAAAGGCTTTTAAAATGTAAGGGATGCAACCTTATTGTGATCTGTTATGTGACATCTTTTTCCAGAGGGAAGCACAAGGGCTCTGCTGCTTTACTGGCAGTAGTAGCTGGGAGTTTGTTTTTCAGTTGCATTTGTAGCTAGATTGTATCTGAGATCAAAGCAGTTCCTCAGATTAAAAAGAAAAATAAAAAACCCACACTATTTTAATGCTCTTGGCTTTTGGTTAAAAGTCTATCTATTTTGCTTAAAAAAAAAAAAAAAAAAAAAATCAAGTCATTGCTTCTATTTGGGTAGCATGTGGTCGGACATTATTCACTGCACCTATTCCAAGTGCCTGCAGGAGAGGAAGGCAAATATTAAACATCTTTAAGACAGCAATACTCTTCATTGTAAACGTCTCTACTCTAGAGCCCTAAATCACAACAGCTAAGACTTACAGCTACAGCAATGCTGTGTCCTGAGCTACAAAGTCTCTAGAGCAGGAACAATCAAGCCAGTGTCACCAAAAATCAAGAGCTGGGCTTCAGGTTTCAAGCTTCTACATTCTTTTGGAAAGTAGCGCTCTAACAGCAAAGTGTTAAATAAAAAAAACCCAAAACAACAAACCAACAACAAAACTCCACAACAAAACAACCCCACCCCCTTCAACAAAACCCCAAACACCACACAGGGCTGGCCCGAGCTGGTCACACACTGGGGTTCCCACAGCAGCTGCAAGAGGAGAAGGACACAGAGCAAATGACAGATTCACACTCCATGGGACTGTGCAAGGAGCACCCCACCTCCATCCTGCTTGCACAGCCCTGCGTGCCAATCCTCGTATGAATCCATGGGTGTTGAAGAAAGCCAAGGGAAGCACTGAAGCAATGCTAATGCCCACCTCAGATTTTACTCCAGAGAACCTGCTAGGACCAAAAGGAGAGCCACTCTGTCATCACGCATGGTCTTTCAGGTGATTGGTTTTTTGCAAGGCATTTTAGTCCCCTAGGATTTAGTGATATTATCGAGGGTTAAATTCCCACCACACCCTCTCAGAGCAACCAAGATAAATCTTTCCCTTCTGTGTGACACATCATGCTCTGCAGAAGACTTGGGGCACTTTGTTCTTGCACAAGCCTGGATATGTATCACGTGAATAATGTCACTAGGGGCAGGGGGACCAAAGCTGGTGCAGGAACAAAGGGATGCTGTGTCCTTACCGTCCATGTCGCTGACTTTGCTGTGCTGGATTGTTGAAATGATACATCGAAGCTGTGAGGTCCTGGGTAGTCTGTGTTGGAAGGGATGGCTGGGGAGGGAGAGAGGGCGTCAAAAGTTGAGCTGGGCTGGGCGTAGGGCGAGGGGGCCGTGACGCTGTTCTGCGCGTGCTCCGTGTTGTAAGGGCTGGTGGAGGAAGAGCCATTCTGGATCTGCTGGTCCATGCTGTTCAGGAGCCCCAGGTTTGTGTACTGTGGCTGCAGGCAGAGAGAGATGCACAGAACATTAGAGGAGCAGCATCAGCACAGGTTGGACAGACACGGCATGGCCTCCACCATGGAGGATGCAAAGCATCATCTCAGCACTGCCGTACATGTGGAAATCTTCCAGGAGGAAAATTTGCAAAGGATATTCCCCTTGACTGTAATAGAAAGGAGTACAGCTTCTCACAGTCACACAGCTGATCAACAGCAGAGCTGGGAAAAGAGCCTGTGCATAAGCAGGAGGCGATTTGCAGGGCAGAAAGCCATCACAAGGAGACAGGCTCGCTGTGTCTAGCAACACCCAGTCAGACCTTTTCAGAGGTACTGCTATAACCTGATAAAAATCAGCAGGCTCATTACAGTGCAACTGGGTCTAACTTGTACAAGGCTCCACCGTCTTCAACAGCCTCATGCTCTACACAAAGGCTGCTCCTCTACTTGTGGATCTGATCCTGCTACACAGGGGGACACTTAGGACCTCTGACTCAGACAGTAACTCTGCTGAGGTGTGACTCACTGGAAAAGAGGCTCATGGCACCTCACCAGTTTGCACCATGCACTCAATTCCCAGTAACCAGTCACAGAAGGTGGCAGAGAATTAAAGATCTCATCAGGTAGAATGGAAACAGTATAGAAGGTTTCTTCTCATGCTCAAGAAGTATAAGCTGCACAGTGCTTAGCACTTATGTAGACCGCAAGTACAAACCACATATGAAACAATGGAAAATATCAAAACCAAAAGATGAAGTCGAAATTAGAAGAAAAAACATATCTAATACCCTAAATTCAATGCACAGCTGTGAACCCCCACCTCAGAGATAAGAGGAACACAGCTTTGAAGAAGGTGGCAGGAGTAAGCAAATCCTTTTAATGCCTTCCTGTAATAGAGCAGTAGATGACAACTATGAGGAGAAAGGTGGAACTCAGTATGACAGAAGGGGATAAATTCCTAGACAACACAGAAAAAAGCAAATATGAAATGAATTTTCATATTCTCTTCGTAAAGGACTTGGGGAACAAGCCAACATCTTGAGCAGAATTTTGGTTTCGACACACACAGAATGATTCTTCACAAAACCCACAAATAAACATCACTTTTTTGGCCACAAAATGTCACAATACTAAATGCCTAAGTTCAAAAATGCAGGAGACCAGTTCTGCTTGATAAAAATCCATCAAGACAAGTATATCTGGTTTTAAAATTCTGAACTACCAACACTTGGAAGCTGGGAAAGTATTCTGGAGAAAGAGTTACACAACTGTCATACGTTTTTAATCCTCCAAAGGAGATGACACTGGCCAGAGTGACAGGGCAGCAGGCAGGTAGGATTCAGCCAGGTACAAAAGGTTCATGGCCTCATCCTTGTGCATGTCTAAAGGGCACTAACTGTGCTCAGCTTAGGGCAAGCAGCATCCCAACGGTTTGAGGTATCCATTCCCAACAGCTCTGGGCTCAGCCAGGAACATGCAGCATTCACAGCACCTGGTTCTGCTGTTAGCTGCTGACACAGCAGAAGGGACTCACTCAGGCTTTTCCTCTCCTCCAAGGCTCCAAGCAGCTCATGTCTCTCAACATCCTATAGTTCCAATCCCACTCAGAGCCACCAAGCTCACCTATCTCTCAGTATTTCAGCCAGTTTGCTCAAAACTTCCCTCATCTTTCCAACAGTTATTCCTCTTCTTATCAGCCACAAAGCAAAGGTTCCCTGAGTCAGAGCACGAACCACAAGATCCCTAACAAAAAGCTTTCTCAATACTGGGAATCCCAGCAGTCCTATCGAAGCTTCAAGCAGCAAATCGCTCCTCCAAAGACCTGGGAGGGAAGGGCACAAACCATCTGCTGAGCTCTCCTGAGACTTTGGACATGCTATTTACCACGCAGCTTTACCAGTCATTCCAGCAAGAGGAAAACAGGATGGTTCCTTTGAGGATGAAATGTCCTCCCTATGCCCAAAGACTCCACACTCTCAGCTGTACTTCAAGAATAGAAGAAGAGAAATTTAAAACACCCATTGCAGTCCTTCCTTTCTGTTTCACTGGAAGAGGTTAATATTTTCTGGGGTTTTCACTGAACACTCAAGGTGAGGCTGGTGCTCTGGGATCTTCAGTGAGGCACATGGGACACCCCAGAGACAGATCAGCTTGATACTATGAGCTTTGCTGTGAAGGAGAAGGTCCTGGAGGGAGGAAACAGCACAAGGAACTTCATTTTGGAAGCTGGGATAGGCTGCAGGGAGAAGGGAGAGCTGGTTCCCTCCCTCACTCTGTCAGCAACAACACACCATGTCCTTGGGCAAGGCACCTCTCCTCCCCCTCCACCCTCACCCTACTGCAGGCAGCAAGGTCTGCAGGGCAGGGATTGCTCCTCACCATGTAAAAGCTCTGCACTTAATGGGCCTCCGCTTTGTCTGAGGCCTGCAGGCAGCAGAGTAATAAAAGCAATTATATATTGAGTCCTAATCCTGGGTGAACCAGTGACTCAGGTTAGTCATTTGCCCTCTCTGCCTCAGTTTCCCCCTCTGGAGCAGCGTGGATGTTATAAGTGCCCAGCAACCCTGTGAGATGGAAGAGCTTGTATCTGTGATTGGACCCAAAGCTAAATAATTGATGAGGGAAGAGTGTGATCCAGACTGGTTCTTCTTCTCCAAAAGGAGATTGCAGCTTTGGCAACACAGATGACAGTTATGTCTCATCTCCTGCAGGCTATTCACTCAACCAAGACCTATTTAACGGACTTTTGGTACACGTCTTCCCTTGAGGCTAATTCCGTATGGAAAGAGCGAGAATCCTGACATACTGTACCAGGAAGAGTCTTTTACCTGCTCAGTAATTTTGCATTTCATCAAAAAACAGCCCTCCCGCCCCAGAATACCCTAGCAAGACCTGAGGACTCCACAAAAATGCTGAAGTATCACTCAATTGTTTAATTTCTCATGGAGATTAGCATCAGACACACTCCCTAACCAGCAAATGATGAGAAGACAGCTCTGATGAAAACAGTCTCCTAAACCAGCTCAGACATACAGACAGCAAAACAATAGTGTTTCAGCTTTCACTTAAAAACTATTCCTCTAATCCCAGGCCACTTAAGCTGATGGGGAAAGATGGCCAAACAAGCGGTCAGTGTTAACAAGACAGCACAGTCTGGAAATGCTGAAGGTGCTGCCTGAGAGTCAATTAAACAAAAATAATAAAACAAGTGCCCTATTAAAATGTAAGATATCCTTAAGATATTCAAAGATCCTTTTCATTCCTTTCAGTCCAGGGACCATCTGTCTAAATGTTATCAGCAGAGCAGCCATTCCACTGCATTTATACATTCACATGCCACAGCCGAATGCCGTGTCCCCATTTGCTCTTTAAATAACTATTAATCTCCTTGCACTTATCCTCACGCTGACACAAGCAGCTGTTGGACTCCCCTTCTCCCACTTCGAGTCCCACCAGCCTTTCACCTTCCCTGGCCCCTGGGTCCCCTCCCCAGGCAGGTGCTCCATTCCGGTGACAAAGCCACCAGGTCTGCACACACGAGCACTAAGCCCCGTCTCGAAGCTATGCCCCAAGGCGGGCGCAGAGTTGTTTGCGCTCAAGGGGTCAACATTTGAGCTGCCTGCAAGGTTTTGGAGGAATCAGATAAGACTTTGGGAGGCACACGCCTTCTGACAACAGGACAATTAGAGGGGCAGCAGGCCCGGGGAAGGCACACGCAGGAATTCACCCCCTTGGCCCCAGCAGTGCTGGGGATGGCGAGAACAAAGAGAGAGAGAGGCTGCAGACAGTCTGCAAGGTATTGCCCCCCAGGAGAGGGCTGCAGGGTGTGTGTTTGCACAAACACTGCTTCCTTTCACCATTCACAGAAAGGAACACAACAGCATGTAATCCAGAAATTAATTCTTGGCAGGTTGGTAGCCCAGAATTTAACACATGCTCATATTTTGCTGTGGGGTCGTTTTAAATGACTGCAGAATGTAGCCCGACCACCGATTCCTGATATAAAGAGAAAGCTATTTGGTGGAAAGAAATTAATTGCATGCAGAGCTGAAAGAATAGATTATCTAATTTTCAGTGCCTTTGTTTGCTATTTTGTTCCCTCCACCAAGTTTCTGAAACAGTATCACTGAAGCATCATAAAAACCTTCAGGCAAGCTTAACTGCAAATAATTCGAGAGCTACAATTAGACCTTAGACTATGGATTTCGGAACATTATTCCACTAACGCATCTTGAACTATCGGTTTCAGTTCCTGCATCCCATCAGCTTTCACTTCCAGATTTTCATGCTAACTCATGCTTCTGGATCAGGAAAAATATGGTTTTAACTGGAGGGATTGCTGAATGAAAACCAGACTGAAAACCGAAGGTTGTTTAAGCAGGGTTGCGGCGCCGGCAGGGTGGATCTCTCCCGGGAACACGGCGGACAAGGCACAGCGGAGCCTGTAGCCAGCGGCTCCGGGGAACTTGCCACCAGAGGGCAATGCAAATTCCAGCGCGGCAGAGCTGGAGTGCGGGGAGGATGCCCCAACCCACCCAAACTTGCGCCCTTCTCACCCTGCCTTGCCACAAGAACCCACCCCACTTCTCCGGCTTCAAGCCTGGTGTGTTAATTAATAGGGTTATGAGAGAGATCTACAAGGAGCCCCTCCACTTGAAAGGAAGTAACTAATGCAAGTCAAGAAAAGTTCTCAAGGGGACTTCCACACCAAAAATCCCCTAAAATACACAGCTCCAGCTATTAACTACCCAGCTACCAACATTTTCAGAGAGTTTTGAGAGTTTCTCCCCTTGAAAAAATATGAAGAAAAAGTTACCATCTTCAGGTGCAGAACATCTAGATGCCTCCACCCCATCAAAACCCTTCTCCCTAACTCCTAAAGTACTAGCATCTTTACCATGCACACCTACTGACTGCATTTTAATTTTCACCACTGGATCTACACAGCTCAAGAGCAGTGTCCAACTACTCAAAACGCCTTGCAAAACACCTGGTGCTTATTCTCCAAAGATATGAGATGATGAAATTAATAAACTACCATGGTTATTGGCAACAAGAAGATTTGCACAGCACTTTGGAAATTCTGTGCTTTGTCCTTAACTGCACCACAATGATGCACTAGGGCAAACACTTGTAGGACTAGTAAGGAACTTACAGCAATATTTCAGTGCTGGCCCAGGGAAATACTAAGATTCCTGCTGGAAAATAGCTATCTTAAAAGCAGCAGGATAAATGTTTCCCAGAGTGCTTGATGCCTATCTAAATCAGATGACAGACATCTCACATATACCCAGAAAGATTTAAATCCACCTAGGTTTTCAAACCTTCCTAGCAAAGGATTTTAGTAGGTGGAAATAAGTCACTTAAGCTCAATAGAAATGCTTCTATCACAATTATTAACCAAGATATTGCTGACTGCCAGTTGCTCAGAAGGCAGCTGATACAATACCCCATGTCAGCGCTCTGCTTGTGCCAAGAAATAAAAGGCTCCACCCATGGCCCTCAGCTAAGATCAGGGCCGAAGCAGAGATAGCTCACTCATCGCAATGAAAGCTGTGATTTGGTTTGCCTCTCTAGTCTGGTTTCTCATATAAAAAATGAAGGGGAAAAAAAGAAAAGAAAAAAAAAAGAGAAAGAGAGAGAGACTGAAAAATTAAATTTCTTTATGAGGAACAAAATTAGTCTGGACACTGCTCTGGTCCCCTCCAAGCCATGAGGGGAAGATGTGCACAGTCATTTCTACACCAGCTCAGCTGCACTCCTTCCAGCTCCAGTTCTAAAATGGAAACAAATCCTGTGGGTCTATTTTGAAGAGGTTTTTCCCCAGAGCTACCGTGCAGCTGAATACACCAAGCACTTGGAAACCCTCAGATGAAATGATAATGTGCACCATCTACTCAATGTGAAAAGCAAGGGAACAAATAACTTCGGTTGAACCAAAGTTATCAACAGTTACCAAGATTGATTTGTTCTAGTATAGTGCCTGGAAACCTATCTGATTTGAGTAATCTCACTGTTGGGTCACTGCTTTTCCCAGGAAGAGAGAAGGCTATTTCCCATCCCAGTGGTATAACAGGTTCCCAGTGCAATGGAGGGCATTGGAGTAGAAGAAGCCCTGGAGTCAGTCACTCCTGTCCTGGATATTGGACCTGCTGCAGCACAACCAAACAGCCTCTCCTCAGGCCAATCCCACCTGTAAGCAGGGGGCACAAACATTTCTGCACATTTTCTCCTGTGTTATTGAGAAGGCAATCTAATAGAGACCTACAGGGCTGTGCAATATGTGCAGCCACAGTAACTTTAAGGAACTAAATTCAAGACTAACAAAGAAAAAAACCACTCTTCTTCCAAGACGTATAAAAACCAAAACTCCATGAATGACACACACAATTGTCCTGCACAAGTATTTAATGTTAAGTAGTTAGATAACTCCAGCAGTTGCCTGGACAGCTTCCAACACCACCTAAATACATAAGGAAATCCTAAGGAAAACACTCTGTTTCAACTAGCTGGGGAGGAGAAAAAAACCGAAACAAAACCAAACCAACCCCAACAATTACCCTCTCCCCCAAGAAAACCCCACCATTAAATGACCAACTCAAATCACAATGCTATGTTTCAAGCTTAAAAACTTGACTGCTCTGCCCACTTTAACAGAGCATCCCTGCCCTCCCAGCCATCCCCATCAGCCCTATGGCCCATTTGGTGAACAACACACCACATAAACTGAACAGGAGAAATCAGCGCACATCAGTAATTTGCAAACACATCCCATCACACCTGAAAAACAACTGGTTTACATATTGGGGAGAGGGAGAAGGTCTGTGCCATTTTCACTGGGATGAGCTATTCCACAGCATACATTGTGCCACATCTACACCCTTTAGGTTCACAAAAGCAGCACAATTTTAAGAGCCATACCCTCTAAGGCTGCTGACCACGTGTTTCACTGAGACACAGTACTGTTGTACTCAACAGAACCTCATGTTCAAGTCAAAGTCCACATATGCAGGTATTTGTGGGCTCAGAGAATGAGACAAATTAATGAAAAGCAACATGAGGGTGAGCTTCTCTCCACCCACAAGGGCTGTTAGCTTTGAAGTCATCTCATTTCCTTCAGCTCTAACAGTTGTTTTTTTTAAGCTAAACTTTGAGTTTTGCCCCTTGGTTAATTCATTTAACTTAGCAAGAAGTGTTTTTCAGCCAGAAGCAGGGTGTCTTTTAAAACAAGCACAGCCCAAAGCAGGAATGCCTGTAATTCCTGACTCCTATCACCTGCCACAGGTTCATGTAAAAGACCTTGTCTAATTCCAGGATTATCAGAATGACAGTGCATCCCACCTCACAGAAACATTAAGGCTGGACACCCTACACTCTGTAAATACTTCTAAATATTTTCCAGTGCATATAAAAATAATACCCCTTACTTCCCTAGAGCAGCATTTGAGGCTCTAAAAATATTCTGAATTGGGCTCTTGAAAAAAGTTCTACTTGCATTGAAAACAATGGCATTTCTGAAAGTCAGACCATTTTAGGGATTTTAGACCATAAAGCTTTCATTAAAAAAAATTCCCTTTCATAAACATAAAACACTTTCATTAGAGTATCTCTGCTATGCTTAGTTATCTTGAAAATTCAGACAGTTTAAAACAGGAAAGTCCAAGATTCACCCTCACTGCACACAGTCATTTCTTGACCCAGAGCTTGTGCTCAGCAATTTATTTGATACGTAATTTGAAATCACATAAACAAAAGAGAGAGGAAGGAGATAAAAAAAGAAAATCATAGAATATCATCTCTATGCAATGCATGAAATCACAAGACATTAGAACTCCATGATCTTAAAAGAACTTGATTAATAATCCAAACACTCCACTTCCCAAAACTGTAAGAGAAGCCAACAGTTTCCTACATTCTCCCATTACCAGCTGGACAACACAACAAAGATCAACAAAGATCTGAAGAGCCATAAAGTACAGACAAATAGGAAAAGCACCCCCTCGCTCCCAAAAGCTGTAAATATAACTGAAGACAAAGACCTGCATCAGAAAAATCAGAAAAAGACTGCATGATCTCAGCAAGGCTTTTTTTGCCTGATTTCAGTGGCTGAGAAAAACTGTAAGATCACAGCTCAGCCAGCTGCCCAGAAATCCTATGTGCTGAGTTTGTACAATGTTGAAAAGTTGGACAAAAAATAAAAACAGAACTTTAAATGTTAACAGGAACCAATTAAAATACAAATGGGGAGGCGGGGAGGAGAAGCAGGGGCTGGAGAGGAAAACTCCAGTAGTTGATTAAAGCTGCCTTGTTTCTTGAACTCTTTACCGGACGGTAACCATTGATGTTATCAGTCATTTCAGACATGCAGCATTTTATTGTGTTGAGAGGGCAGCTTAGGCTGGACAGGATATCTGTGTGTCATCCACAGTGAAAGGCTGCAGGCACAGTAAGCACCAAAGTATGGCCAAAGGGCACGGGGATGGGGAATAATCAGGGTCAGAACAGAACCGGGAATTGAAGTTAGCTCCCAAATTCGTCATTATGCTCAATAAAATCCAAATGCATCATCTTTTAGACAGCAAAGTAAAATACTCCAGCTAGGTAGCATTTTAGTCAGAACAAGAAATTCAGATAGATCATCTGCAAGTTAAATAAGTCAAGCAGTTACACACACTCACACAAAAAAAAAAAAGAGAAAAAAAGAAAAAAAAAGCCACACCCCTAAACCCCCCACGCCCACTCTTTGAAGCATGGTGCAACTATGGAATATAAGAATTCATAAGAAGAGTTATAGGAGGGCAAAGGGCAAATTAAAACAAGTTAGAGCAAGCAGAGGAAAAGGGTTACACGGCAGCATCAGAGTCCTTATAGATTAAAAGGAATATCTACTGGATTTTCTAATGTATTTGGCCATTTCTTCTGTCCAAATCAGGCAAGAAAACGCCTGGATGGTGTTGTCAAAAGCCTGGACACCAAACAGCAGACTTTAGAGTTTTCAAGATTGAGGGGGGAGTCAAGAGCACTGGTTGCCAAATTCTGATTAGATCCCAACTGCAGAGAACAAAAGGAGGCAGGGCTTTGCCTTCCAACACTGTTTTTTATACGAGAACAGCTCCTGGCCTGCACCAAGCTGGCACTGCCTGCGCCCAAGTATCTGCTGGGGTTCAGTACAGCAGGACACACACAGCCAGGAGAGCCCCCTACCCATTCTGCCTCTGTAGGTCACATCAGAAACAGCTTCCCATCACTACTGCAACCTACTCAGAGGCAAGCAGGAACTTTATATGGTGTTTTCCAAAGATGCCAGGCTGGGCATAGAGCAGACCCAAAAGCTGGTCTTTGAGAGAGGGCAGTGTGAGTGTACACAGACACAACATGCATGCAGAGGCACTGCTTCTCCCACTGTGACTTCACCACCAGCTTTACAAACATCAAGAATATTTTCCCCAACTATTTAAATCACCTTGCCACATATTCTGCACGTGCAGGATTTCCAGTGGGCTCTCTGGCATGGGGCCTCCAATGTCTAACAGCACAACGAAACCCAGTTTTCAGTACTTCCCTCCCTGTTCAGTTCTACTGGCCACAGCAAACACCAGGACACATGGTGCCGTGGTCACTTATGCAAGGCACAGCTTCAGAGATTTACATCTGAGGTATTCAGCTGCACAGGCCTTTACCTATGCAGACAGAAAGGGGTTCTTCCAGATTCTTGAGTAAAAATATACCTACTAATTTCCATCCATTACTACATTAAACTCCCTACCCCTCCAGCTTGAACATTCACAATTCCTTTCAGTCACACAACACAGTGGACTGACCAAGGCTCATCTCAACATCTTTCCCACCTTAGCATCAAGCAATAGTTTCCAGTTCCCAAAGTATTAGGTGACACCTAGCCAGCTTATGTTCTGGTTTCCTTTCATATAACTTCTTGCACACTTTGCTGCTGCTGAAAGAAGGTGGAGGGAGATTTAATCATCTGTTTAGTTCTAGTCAGTGACCACCAGCACTCCTGAGGGAGCCAATTCTTAGACTATGGATGAAATGCAGCGTAAAACTGCAGCAGCGAGAAATCACAGTAGAGGCTTGCAGAGGCTACTGACAATCTCAGAGACATAACTTAAATCTGACGAATCCAAATTTTAGAGAGCAATCAGTCAGAACTTTTTTTTTGGTACACGTCACTGTCCAAAAAAGACTTTTGTGATTCCCAAAGCCATCATGACATTACCTAAAAAAGCCAAAACAAACAAGCAAAATGATTAAATATACTTTCAGTCATTTCCCAAACAGCATAGAGATCCAGCTGCTGACTCAACACTTCCTATTGTTCCATTCCCCTCCACTCCCGAGGCGCTGCGCTCCAGCCCTGTGCATCATCCCCTTACCCAGCTGGACCACGGCAGGCTCACAGCACAGGCATTTCTGCCTCAGCAGCACAGCCAAAAAGCCCAGCACCTCCTCCCCTCTCCCCAAAGTCAGCAAGATTCTTTGTATTTACTTCCTAGATGTGGATTAAAACTGAAAGATCCATATCTGCTGAGACACAATCCATCCTTTTCATTCCCAGACACTACCCCACCGTAAAGTATTTCCCTTTCCCTCCCTAAACTGGGCGTTTCCTCCCACTCTCTTGCCCTTGGTAAAAACATTCATCTTCTTGCCATCTTGAGGAAGTTGGATTCATCTCAAATTTCACCAGGTCCCCTTGTATACCACTTCCCAAAGTCCTTGGGGGGAAGTTTAATCCGGATCCAAACTCTGGAATCAATCCCAAGAGGCTGCTGGGCTCCAATCAATGCATTAATTTTCAAGCATGCTCAGCCTTGCCAGTTGGGTCCACTTCCAAAGAGAGCGGACGGCTGAGCACAAGCCCAGAAATACATCACACCTCGAGCCATCCATTCAAGATATCAACACACACATCCTGGTTAAAACACTGCTCCTTTAGTTGTTCCACTGAGACCCCAGGTGAAACAGCAGTGGCAGGGGATTTGCAAAAATACAAGATATCATTGAGCATTCTTGGATCAACTCCCAATTTACTCAAACCTAGTACAAATTAAAAAACAAAACCCAACAGGAATGAACAAAATAAAAAAGCAACCATCAAAAAGCTGCCCCTGAAAATCTCCCATGTTTTTGTTGTTTGCTTGCACATAGAGGTGTTAACAATGCTCTGTAATTTCAAATAAAATCAAGTTTATATTCAAGTTCCCAAAGAGCCAAAGAAGATCCAAGTTTATTTTGCCAGTGCCAAGGAACTAAAGCTTTCATGTGTCTCATCTGAGACTTCCTGAACAGTTGTTTCTTACTGGGTTTGCTCCTTATATTTGCAGACTTACAGATAAAATACCCTAATGACCTTAAACGTTACCCTGCTCTATTTGCTCCTTGCTCAAGTAGCCAAGCTAACCCTGGAAAGCCTCTCATGGGCTCTCCTCCTTCAGAAGAGAGCTGGGATTCTCCCCCAGGAGCCAGTGTGTTTATAGTAGTCCAGAGAAACATAGGGGTGAACCTTTCTTCTCAGCAGCTCACAGCCAAATCATCACTTGCAAAGCCTTTTGTGGTCTGGGCTGCTCTACAAAGCTCTACACCATGGTTTGCTCCTACTGAAAAGCAGCTCTTTAATCCATCTGACAATTACAGCCTCTTCTCCCAGCACAGCAAAGCTCTAATGGGAAGCTCTTGGGAGACTGAAGACTGGAAGATTTCTCAGAAATAATTTACTACGGTAACTGAAGAAGCCAAAACAAAACAGAAAGATTTTGAAGAACAGCAAGTTTATTCATTTGGAGAGACCCACCCGCATGCCTGACCATGGCTGAGCTCATGTGTCACTCCAAAGATCGTGGCCTTCGACAGTTGACAAGGGACAGAAAGGATCATGGCACTAAGACAGCAGAGAATCTAGAAAATGCGTGCAAGGGGAAAAAAAAAGTTGAACCTTAACACCCTTGGAGAGAAATTATTTTCATCTTAATTCTACTTGATACCAAAAATGACTTAACACTAATCCAGGCCAAGTGGCACAAAGAGCTTGAGCTCACTTCTCTGCTGGAGAGGATGGAGAGAGTGTTGCTGTTAAGAGTACAAGAAGCTCCTCTTCTTTCTCATGATTTATGCAACCTTGCTTTAAAAGAGTTGCATTCATTTTATTGCCTACTCTGCACATTCTCAAGAGGCGTTGGAGGCAGTGCCAGAAAAATAACAGGGTTTAACAATGTCTAGCACAAATCCATCGGTGCAAGAGCTCCTTTCTGAAGCGTTTCCAGATTTTTTTTTCAGTGGGAACATTTTGTAAATAGAATTTAAAATTTGCCTTGAGCCAGGCAACACCCGCTTTTATTCAGCCCTTCACGATAATGAAATAAGTAGTTTCTCCACTAGTTATAACTAATGCCTTCCAGAGGAAAAAGTGCAAAGCAAATGGTTTACACCCTCTCACATCCCACATCCACAGCTCTCCTGTTGCAGATGCCGTGTCTTCTTCATAGAACCACTGAAGCTTCTGTCTCACACTAAACAGAGCTGCAATCAGACATAAACCCTTCCACCACGCATAACTTGACAAATGAAACCAAAAGATTGCCACCAGATGGGCTGAAACACAAGGTAGAAAAAGTTCCTTTCTGTTGTTTCTCTATGCCCAGGGAGAAAAAAGAAAGCAATTTCACTCAAAGCCATTAGTTCATTATTTTTAAAAAAGTAAAAAAAGTAAAAAGAAAGGAAAAAAATAGCTCCTGAGGAAGCAATGCAGTAGCATAACTGGGCTCATGTTGGAAGAAATCAGAGAAATCAGGTGTTGGTGACACTGCCAAAGATTCAAACCATCAGACCAATAAAAATAACTGGTCAAAACAGCAGTTCTGGTCCCCAAGGAAAAATCATTACCAGACTACGGATATATTTAGATATATACATATACATGGCTAATTTCAACCAAGGTCAGCTTACAGCAAACAAAATGGATCATCAGTTGTAACCACTTAAAGACGTAAAACGTCCTGACCGCACTGCAATGGCAGCGCTGCTTCATCTCTCACACTGAAAAACTAAAAACTTTTCACACCAGAAAATACCTAGGTTTTTTTTTTTTTTTTGCCAAATGAAACCAGAAACTGAGAAGATCATCTGTCCTTGATTTCATACTGCTTACTAACCTTCCTTTTGAGCATGGAAAATTGTAAAACAGAGGCACAATTTCCAATCTGATGTCAAGTGCAATCACACTGCTGTGCAAACCCCAGAGCATGTATGTTACTGAGCAGTACCAGCACTTCACATGCAGCCAAACTGTCCTCATTTCTGCACAAGTACTGCACAGTTAAAGCTGTGCAGATGGTCGAGTATCATCAGGTTTAATTTTTGTGTAATAAAGCACACATTTCATTCTTTCCACCCACATACAGGTTACAATCACTCGTTTCTGAGCTACACCCATAGCCTTAGACTGCTGAGGTCCCATCCCTTCATCTTAAACAAGGAGAGGGTTTCTCCAGATAAAATCTCCCATTCACTGCTCAACATGGGGGTTACACTGCCTGCACTACCACAAAAAAATTTTGGTACCCTACAATAGAACAAAAGGCCCTCCATGGCATGACAAACCTGCTCCAGTGAGGGGCTGGATTTTTACTGGAAGCAAACTCAGCTCTTGCCCTTCCCTGTGCTTCTCCCGCAGCGCGATCCCCTTGTTTCAGCCGGGAGCAAGATGGGAGCACATGGCAAGAGGCAGGTCTTGGCTTTCCACTACCCATCTCTCTGGTTTACTTTACCCTCCTCACTGGCAAACCCAAACAGGGCAATAGCATCCACTTAGTCTCTCCAAACAAAAGATAAACACACATCTGACCTTAGGCTTTTCCACCTCAGGTTAAACCTTTGCAACTGGAATGCAGTTTGAAAATCGCTTGGAGAACAAGAAACCCGGTTATACACAGCCTCTACATCCTTGCAGAAGACCTCTGCAGCCCAAGGATAAGACACATGCCTATCAACCCTGCACAGATGTCATCACATGACAAAAATTTTAATCCCATAAGTGCAATTACAGCAAAATCGAAGGATGAATGCACAAGAAGCCTGGCTGGAATTGCAGGGATACCATCATGGAACACAACCTCCAATGCATCTCCCTATTTCTTGCTCCTAATGACAGACTGTGCCCAAACATGGGGGGTGCTGATACTATTTAAATAAAGAGAGGCCACTGGAAGGCATGGAACTCCCATCTGAATCCTGCACAGTTCAGGGAGAGAATTCCTCCCACAGCGACTGGGAATTGTTTGCCTGCTCAAAGCCAGCAGAACTCCGAAATATCACCACAAATAGGAAACCAGGAGAGAGGGTCAGGCTTAGCCAAAACCTTCTTCCTTGAGAAATAAATTAGGCTTTATATAGCATCTACCCAAGTGCTTTCATCTTGGGGTAGGACAAGACATGGGGTTCAGAGGGTACTGCACAGGCAACCCTTTCTTCCTGGTCCCTCCAGACAGGAGGAAGGGAGCAGCTGGGCAGCTCTCCTGGGCAGCGACCAGGCAGCATCCCTCAGAGATTGCTTCCTTTACCCGAGCTCTGGCTGAGGGCCACACGTAAGGGGCAGCAGGAAGGAAAGAACCTTTGTCAAATGCAGTCATGATGACTATGCCATGTGGCAAAATCAGCCAAGGAAAGCCACTGGCAGCTTTGTGCTCTGGTAGCTGCCAGCCAAATCCAGGCTGACAGCAAGGATGATAAGGCCTAGACACACTTTTACTGCACCACCAATGAAGCTGATGCTCAAATAACCAGTTACATCTCAATCCCCAGATTCCTTAAGCTTAAACTAAGGTTTGCTGAAGCAATATCCCAGACAGGTGCAAGAAACATTTCTCTCACTGAGGACGCCCAGCTCCCTCAGGACATCCTTCCGGGCCACCCCAGAGACCCATACACCCATTCCTGCAAAAAGAAAGGATTCACACCGAGAGCACTACAGCTTAAACACATGCATATGAATTATTATTTTAAAAGCTAAGAGGGAAAAGAAAGAAACAAAAATACACACTTCTGAAGAGGCTATCCTAACCCTCAAAGATATTTGCAGCCATGTGTATATAGCTTTTGTTAATTTTCAGTGTGAAGGAATGCTGCCAAAAACCCATAAAGCAATGCACAAGTTCTTTTAGTATAAAACCAGTTCCCCCCCCCNAAAACGATGATAAAAATCTTAACGGAAAGAGATTCTTTAATTTGTCTCCCACAAAGAGCAGGAAGATCTTTGGGAAGGATGACGGATATAATCAAAAGTCATGGCGCATATTTCTTATCAGTGTTTGAACAAGATGTGTTTATTCTTTTGGCAATGATTTAATTAGATTTTAGCATGCACTCCAAACACTGGATCATCACTCAGCCAAACTGCAGAAGAACCCAGAATCCCTAAAGGGAATCTCTATTGCTGTCATCTCCTCCCACCAGGACCCAGGAAACTTGGACAACACTGGACAAACTTGCAGACACTCTCCTTCACACCCAATTTTGCGCATGCTTCCCCACAAACGTTTGTATAACAGCACAAAATTCCACATGTAGAGGTGAGGCAGGAAGACACAACGAGATTCAAAGGGTTTCTGTTCATCAGCACCTCATCACCCTATTAATAACCACCCAAAGTCTCTCTGCTTTTAACATCTCCTACTCATAAACACACAGGAACAGATCTCCAGGGTCATCAAGTCCACTGCTTTGCCAACAAAGAGCTTAATTATTCTTACAGCTGACCCAGATCAAATGCTGGGATAGATTAAGCTGAAAAAGTGGTTGAAACAGGTTCCACTTCCAGCCTCTCAGGGCTGTGATTCACTTTAACACCCTTCTCCCCTCTCTCAGCCTTTCTCAAGCAGATTTGACCCATTTTGGACGAACACCCCATCCCACCGTGGGGTTCAGCACCACACTCACAGGCACGGGCGACCCAGGGCCGTGGGCGATGGTGTGAGCTCACTGCCCTGACCACACAGCCTGCACTGGGGCTTGTGCAACAGCCCCTTCCCAGGCTGGGAATGCACTCCCAGGGCGGAATGCACCGCACAGCCAGCGTGTGAGAACAGCAGGGACCAGCATCTGCCAGCGGGCAGCCAGCATCCTGCAAAGCACACCACAAAGCAGGCCTGGGAAGAGAGACTACTCTCTGCTCTTCATTTTAAGGCTTAATTTTAATGGGGGGGAGAAAAAATAATTACTCCCACCCCCCCCTTAAATAAGGTCCATTTCTAAACCCAAAAGCTGGTCTATACTAAGTTTTTCATGAGTTGGTATGGCTGCCTTGTGACCATCCCAGCAACAGCCCTAAAATGAGAACTGCAAGCACTAGTGACAACAAAGTGCTGCTTCTATTTGCACCCTGAGAGTTTTTTATTTTTCCTTTTTTTTTTAAGGAAACCATCCCAAAGCCTACTTCTTGTTTGCAAGCTTAAGATGGGCGATGTTCCTCATCACCGATATATTTTAATTGAGCATTAACAAGTCTCCCTCTCTTTTGAGATAAGTCATTAGCAAGGCTGCTCTTCCTCAGAAACGGAGCCAAGTCAATGCTAAGCAGGTTTTCCTTCCCCAGAGTACAATGCTTCACTGGATGAACAAAGTCAGCGCACCTTGCTCAAATCCAAGGAGGTAAGAAGGGAAGTGGTGGGGGGGAAACAAAATAAAAAAATCAGAGCTAAAGCCTTTTAAAAACCTCCCCTGACAGCAACAGTGATGAGTGGCATTTAAGCGGAGCGAGAACGCTCCTGAGCGCATCGCTTCTGACAGATGAGCCCAGCCAGTCAACCATAGGGACTCTGCAGCCCCACTGCTGCTATTCAGCGAAAGTTGATCAGATAGCAGCAGACAAATAACACCAAGCAAACACTCCAAGAAGTGCTCTCTCCACATTTAAGAGTTTATAATTAACCTAGCAAAAAAAAAAATAAAAAAAAAATCACCTATTTGGGTCTCCTGCACGGCGGCAGCAGAGGAATGATACGCACATGGGGGTTTGGGCTCCCTGCAGAGAAGGGACAGGGAGAGCGTGCTGGTTTCAGTTTACCCCTTGCTCTTCCCGAGTCACAAACCCGCCATCCCAGGCGTGCACACCTCGAGTATACCTTTAACACACTTCTCCTCACCAGCTCTCTCATCTCCTAGCTATGCTCTTGGCCTAACAATTTCTATTTTGTTTTCTCTTCCAAGTGGCTGAGCTGCTCTCTGCTTTGGGGCTCGTACCCCATGCCCTCCACTTGAAGCCTTTTCTCCAGGAATACACAGGCGCACACACACACACACACACAGCTTTGGCTGCTTTGCCATTCTGGCAAGTGTCAACACAGCTGCTGTCTCCGCTGGAATGTAAACCAATATTGTCGTTAGATCTCCCTCAACCCCTGTAACTTCCTCCAAGATTTGCACAGCGTGTGGCAGTTCTCTCCCCTGCCACCTTACAAAGCATACACCCAGCTGGTTAAAAGCAATTAAATAAATAATTTCTTAAAAAATGAAATCAAAGCTGCATCTGAAGTTTGCGTCCCACTCACAGCCATGAGGCGCAAAAGGCCGTGGAAAGCAAAATGCATCCATTGTACACACATTCATCCTTGTATAATACACTTACACAGACACCCTGTGCAAAATACCTCGCTGTTGCTAGTTATGAGGCAAGGTATTAACAGCGCTGAGTAAAAGGGGTATTGGTGCGGATGCTAACGCATTTGCAGCGGAGAACCTTTGTTAGCACATTATTGTACTTTAAAAAGTAACCTAAGAAGGGATTTATAACACATTTTTAGTTATTTCCTAGATACCATCCACTTTTAACCACAAGCAGCAATTTTGGCAATAAAAGACTCGTAAAAGAGTTACAATGCAGTCAACACAGATAGTATTCAGACTGCTACAGGAATGCAATCTGTGTGCATTGCCCCCCATAAACAACTGCCTTGCCTTGCTTCTCCAATGAAAGAAAATTATGTTTGGCTGATCAGGGTTCCCAAAACAAATTCACTGTCCCAAACATAAAGACTCGAAGTTCACTCTCATTCAGGTATTTAGCCCAGAAAACTCTGCTTCCCATTGTAAAATGCAAAGGTCTCACAAAAACAAGTGTCTATTCCACACCTAACTTCAGGGGTGAAGAAACTGCACGAATTCACTAAAAATAAAAATACAGTAGTGATATCACAGCTCAAACCTAGAGTCCTTACCTCGCTATACTGGGACTGGGCATTGTTTTCCAGGTACAACATGTTAGCAGTCAAATTGATCAACGCTGCTGTTCTTTCTTCTGGCTCCAGGATTTTGACAAACACCTCCCACCCCCTAGAAGACCCTAAAAATATGTGATGCTACTGTGAAGATAACAGGACTCGGAGTGTGCCTCTCTGCATAATTGAAGTTTCCCTTATATACCTAACTATAGGCGAGGAGGAGGAGGTGGGGCTCTCCTGCCTTACCTGTCCAATCTGTCAAAGTGCCACCTGGAGTCCTCCACTCCAATGGAGAGAGGCCTCTCCCAGCTCATTAAGTAGTTAGAATTCCTTATCACCAATCTCTAAAAAGCAAAGGGAAGGGAAGGGGGGGGGGAATGGCCAAAAAAAGAGAAAAGAAAAAAAGAAAGAGACAGACAAGGAAAAGAAAGGAAACAATAACTTTCCCCTGTCACTTTTCTACAAGTTTGGGAACTCAAAAGAGAGCCATGAAGTTGCTCTAAAAGAGCCACTCCAAGAAACATGTATTTATTTCTTTTTTGTGAAGATTCCAGGGCTTGTTTTTTTCCAGGCACAGGCTTTGCTACCAAGAACCAAAATATTCAGGAAAGAATCGAGATGCAGTGCTCGACACCGGTGGTGCAGTAATGCGGCCAAGTATCTGGCTGCTGCTGTGTGCAGACTTAGAACAAAACTCCCAATGAGCTTTCTGAGAATCAATCGCTGGTTTCATGCACCATAAATCTAGCTACATTCTCTGTCATCTGTGTGCGCCCATCCACACTCACAGCAAACACGTCCTGTGGTTTGCAGGGCATCACTGCAGCTACACTTTTTTCCCCTCGTTTGTATTCGCTTCTGACTTGTGCCCTGGATGAAAAACAAGCAAAAAACCCAACTCATCCAGAGGGACTCACGGTGTTGAATCAATACATGGGAGAAGTTTTTTGTTACCGCTGCGTAAAAACCACCTGGACACGATGCCCACGGCAAACTTCTCAACAGAGATAGGAAGAGCACTTAGCCGAGATCTACAGGAGAGAGCCCCACTGTGATTTCACCCTGGACAAGCAGACAAAAGCCCCTATCATGTCCTAGCGTCCCCAGGGAGCCCCCGGAGCGTGCGGGCGGAGCGGGCTGAGCGCACCCCGAGCGGAGCCGCCGGGCGAGCGGGATGCACGGCAGAACAAAAGGCAGCTGCTGCCGGAGCGCCAGCGAGCCACGAGAAACAGAACACCTTTCCAAAGGGCTGGGCAGGGGGGGGAGAGAGGAAACCTAACATCCAGATCAGAGCGCGCCCGCCCAGCCGAGGGACAGCGCTCCGAACTCTGTTTGAGGAGCAGTGGGCAGGCAGGGCTCTGCCGAAACGCGCAGCACGGACGGCGAGCCTGCCGGGGAGCACCGAGCCTCCCACTGCGGCGGGCAGCGACCGACCCACGGCGGCTGGGCTGGGGGAGAAGGGTCCTGGGCAGGGCTGACACTCACACTCGGCCTCAGCACCTCCCGCAGCCCCGCTTCTGCCCCGGAGCTGCTGCTGCTCCTGCCGCCCTGGCCCCGGGCATCGTTTAACCCCAGCTTCTCTGGGCACGCACGGAGCGACTCGGGCTCACGGGGAGATGGGAGCGAGCAGGCTGGGGCTGCCGGCGCTTGGGCTGCCTTCTGGGCACACGGCAGCTCTTGCAGATTAAAGGATACTGCAAGCTCACCAGCCTATTCCACGCTGGACACACGCAGGACATTCTTAAGGCTGTCACGAATAAAAAGGGGCAAAACCATCTTCAGGCAGGAAGCCAAGCAAGAACAGACACAGACCAGAGGGTTGGAGTGCCCTCCCTCCCCTGCAGCAGCCTCTCGCCACAGGAAGCAGGGTAAGGGTCTGACTGAGCTGTCACCCTGCAAGCACAGCTCACTGGAGGGCTGCTGGGCACAGGCACAAGGTTGCAAACATTTCCAGTGCACCTTCCCAGCTCCTCCTCGCAATGCAAGGAGGCAATTCCGAGAACAGGCTGCAGAGAGGAGCACGGAGCCCTCCCTCCCCAGCTAGTACCACCAGCAATATCCCCGCTCAGGCTGGGGCCACACACACCTCAGTGCTCCTGAGCTACCTGCAAGAGCCTGCTGAGCACACAGCAGACGTCCTACACCACAGGAACGACTCAACAGAGCACTGCCACAGCTCCTTGCCCTCCTCTCCACCTACCCCAGCACCGTCTCAGAGCAGGGACTGTGCCCAAAGTACCTATCTGATCTTACCCGATATGGGCACAAGCCAAAAAGCCACACCAGGGCTAATCTGGAGATCCAGGCGAAGTTTGCAGGGAGCAGCCACAGCACCGTTAGCCAAACAGGGCACTTTGCAGCACCACTGCAAAGCTTACACTGAGCTGGACGTGAAGCACGAAGTTACCCATGGGTTTTCTGTTGTTTAACAGTGAGGAAAAAATTATGCTGTGCTCAGATGACTATTTTGGTACCTAAATACTGTCAAGTTTTTGATACTGGCCCATGAGTTCAAACACTGTGGAGGGGAAGGAGAGAGGAGAAGGCACATACATAAATCTCCCAATCTCAGCAGGTAATTGCAAAAACCTCTTTCATAGCTATGCTATGAAACTCTGAAGATCCTCCTTTTCCAGGTCATTAATGCAGCACTGTTGTGTGAGGTAGCTGCCATCTTCTGCCCCACAGGTGGCTGGAGGAGGCTGTGGGTGAAGCAACACCCAGATACAGAGAGATACGTGGAAGTTTATCCAAAGAGATCTGCATGTCAAACACGAGGAGAGGTGTATATAGCATGAATAAATTGACATGTCAGCACAAATCCCTGCCCTCTGTACACAGAGCCCCAACCTGGCTCAGTATTTCAGATGCATTACCCTGTGCAGTCACCTCAAAGCAGGTGCTGGACAAGTGGCTTTTTGTAAATCAGTCATCCACAAGGGACACAGAGGAGGACACCACCACCGCCACCCCAGCAGAGGTGACAGGAGGTTACAGAGCACTTACCAGACACTGTGCACACCAACACTGCTGCAGCCCAGGCACAAGTATGTCCCTCTCATCACCCCAGTGACCCAAACTTATGCACTCTCCTCATAAGATGCTTCCCCGTCTCACAGCCTGGTGCCATGCCTTGGATATGCATACTGGCACCAGTGGCACAAAGGAAAAGTAAAGGCTTGAACCTTTCTAACCTTACCACAAGGAAAAAATGTTCCCAGACCCTCAATTGATTCTCTCCTTTTGTAGATAAAAATTTTCACATAGATGAGCCTCCAACAACCTAACAGCAGCCAGGCAGCAGCTCTTTGACGTTCTCAAAGGAAAACTTAATTTCCTGAAATACTGTATGCTTAAATGGCTGCGTCATAAAAGCAGAAGGACACCCCCACCTCCTCAGACTGCACACTCACTTTTCAGCCAAGGGACAAGTGAGAGTTTTAATTTGTCTGAGCCTTCTGGACAGGTCTCCAAGGGAAACATTAACTGTAATGGTCTAAAGTCATGGCAAGACAATCTTTGTAAACAGAGATTATACCTTATCACACCAATTAGCCTAATCAGAAAAAGCAAACAGATTCGGGCAAAGGCCCTCCTTTCACACGTTAGAAAGAATTACTTCATTCTCAGGCCAGATGAAGGTTTAACTCTATTTTTCTAGTCCAATGAGCTCTCTCCCACCACAAACAGAAAAAGAATAAAGTAGAAAGCAAAGAAATCAACTCAAAGCATTGAGCGAAAAGCCTGACACTTGTGCTCTGAATACTTAGTTGGATTGAAATTTTAAAAAGTAGCTCAGCCTCAGGAAAGGAAGTCTCCTTAAAGTAATTTACCTCCAATACTGTAGGAAACTAAGAATAATAATTGCTAGTTAGATTTGAAAGGTTCAGCTGCAACCCTCCCAGGTCTGACTCAGATATTCTAGAAAGCTCCTGGCAATGCTTTGTGGCTCCTGCCGGTATGCTGAGGAAAAAAATAAAACGCAAACAAGACCCCTACGTTTCCAAAATGAGCTGTCGGCCAAGGCAAACTGCTGATTCAGATTCTTCATTTGAATGCTCTTGCCCTGTGCTCTTACATGGCTCATCCCAGCCCCTCTCACAGTACCACATGCAATTCTCAATAACCCTTCCTGGTCACGAGGTAAGTGTGCAAAACTGTGATGAGTAAAAATGTCATTACCACAACTGCAGTGTTAATTGCAGATTGTGTAATTTCATGTAGACGGAGTGTGTGTGTGCATGCACACGTGCCTGCGTGTTAGGCAGTTCATGCAGAATTTCCTTAGCAAAGAGCAAAGAAAAAGAAAACTCTGTTCAGACCTCTCCACTTGTATGCAAATAGCATCTGGATCAACCACATTGTCATGGACTGTGACATTCACTTAACTCAGAAATATTTACTAATTAGGACTGAGATAACAGGAAGAGGAGAGAAAAAAATAAAACATAGTTTTTGGTGATTTTTTTTTTTAATGTTACCTCTGAGTAACTAACTGCTGAATGCTCAAAACAAAAGCCTCTGCCAATTGGTTTTGACAGTCTTCTCAGTGAAGATGTGACAAGAACAGATGTGTACTCTGTGATAGCAGGAAGCCAGGTTAAAGAGCAAAAAGAAAATACTTCCCAAAAAATGCAAAGATCAACCTCCCTTCTTAAAAATTCATGCAGAGCTGATCTTCATTGCTCAAACAACAAGGAAGAGAGGGAAAAACAACGTGGTCCCTGAAACAGCGACTCCCCTCTTTTTTTGTTATTAATCCAACCATTTATGGCAAGGCAGAACAAATAAAAGAAGAGCCGAGGTATAAAAGGCAGCATCCTGCCTGCTGCTGAGTGGATAGAGCCTTGTGTGCCTCCCAGGCAGGCTCTCCAGAGTACCGCACGGAACTGCGGCTGATCCATGTGCGAGAGAGGGACCAGGCACCTCACCTCTAGAGCAACCTCCCTGCTGCACCTGGGAGCACAAATTCGAATGTCCCTCACCCCGGACCCAGGGACAGGCCTGCAGCCCACAAATTCCTCTGAAATGCACTCAAATGTACGAGCCACAAAGTTAGAAATATGGCCCGGCTGTAAGTGTTCAGTACTGAGGATCAATCCCTTTTTCCAAGGGCTCCTAATTGCATTTTCCCCACATTTTAGAAGTGCAGGGTAAATAGCTGGACTTGCCAAAGGCAGGAGGGGAGCCCAGCTCCTCGCTCTGCCCATGGTGCAGGTCGGCTTCTCCATCCCAAGGAACATGCCCTCCCCAAGGCAATTGCCTGTCACAACAGCCCTGCCCTCCGACCCTGGGTAAACATCTGCGCACGCTGCTTATTTGAGCTCCTACAGCCTCCTTATCTCCCCCAGAACACCCCCAGGGCTAATTAGAGAGTTAATGGCATCATGTCAAGAGATAACGCTCTGCTCCGTGGTGGGGGAGCGGGGAGAGGGAAGGTGGAAAGGAATTGTGAAACAAAACCAGTTCCCTTCACAACCGCTGTGCAATATTGGTTTAGGAAGGGCACATGCAGCCCCTGGGGGCTCTGCCCTCCGGCTGCCGAGCTCCATTTAATGAGAGAGAGCAAGACACTCCTCCGGAGAGGTTCAGCTCTCCAGCCAAGGTGATGCAAGGTCCCCACCCCTTCCCCACCATCTGCACAACCAAAAACCCTGTAAGCAACCCCAGTATGGCTCATTCCCACCGCAGTGCAGCAGCATCTCACCTCCCACGGGCACAATATGACACAGGAGGCAGAAAAAGCATAGAGATCATTTACCAAAGAGTGTTTCTGTTTATTTCTGGTGCCCCTTTAATCTAATTTTCCCACTTTTACTGTACTCTCGTGATTCTTTTTAAAGAACAGCTGCTTTCACTATGAAAGCTTAGAGGTAAAATTGTCTGGACATAGATATTTTGGCAAGGCAGCACGTAAGCCCTCAAAACCACTGTCCAGCAGACACTTTAGCACTGATGAATGCAAAACCATGGGTCAGCAGACACTCAAGCATGGAAACAGGACCAGGGGAGTCTGGGGGTTCAAGCCAGGGCAGCTCTTTGGTTGGGGCAACAACCCTCAACATTCAAACTGCATATCTACCTCATGAGGATCTTTGGATGCTTAGCATAGCATGATTGACCACCCCCAACCCCCCACATTAATAAAATACCTTTCAAAAGTTGAGAGAGGAAGTTACACAAGAAAATCAATGAAAATTGCTCCTGATTGGCATAAGCAGTTCCATCCCTCCAGTTGGAGGTAGGACAGGGCCATGGCACAAACCTTCACCCCAGAGACCAAACTCTAGCCAGGGAAAGGGAGAAGGGGATAGCAACAGCTTGCAGAGCTTTTGTTTTCAGCTAGAGAAAGGAGCAACTGCTGACAGACCAGGGCTCTTGCGCAAGCAGCTGAAAGTGTTGCTCTTCCCTTATCTTATATAAACTACAGATTGCTCTCGTGAAATGCACAACTGTTTATAAGCTCACAATCACAGCAGCTCTTTCCAACCAGCCTGTGCTCTGCTGCCAACTCCCTCCCACCCAAGCCCTTTTACAATAATCCAGTATTTAAAAGAAAACCACCAGTTTGCAATAATTTGAGAAGAGTCTTCCAAACCTCTGGTTACACCCTGGCCCTGCAACCCGTGGCCATTCACACTTCTCCTATTAACACATTGCTGTTATCCGATACTGCCCAGGCGCTTTGGAATACAGCACACTTTCCAAGGCAGGAAGCCTGGAAGTCAGTTTTTGCCTCTTTTCCTATAAAGAAATGTTCTTTGTAGTGCTGGTCTTTCCCTGAAAACTGGTCACTTTTGGTTCAGACTTGCTTAATTTCAGTCCAGTCTGGACATCACCATGAGGTCCACCACATCCATCCATGCTCTGAAGGAGGAATAAGAGTGCTTGAGGGTACCTTTTCCTTGTGTTTAAGCAGGCTGGAGATAGAAATCCATGCTTTTAGAGTGACAGTTATATTTGCTACTGATAACTCCTTTGATCTTTCATTAATCTCTGCAAATTTAGCTGCTGATTAGAGAATTCAGTCAGCAGTGAGCAAACGAACCCAGGCCACAAACCACTCCTTAATCTACGCTTCAGAGACTGATTTAATTTTTTGTGACTGCCTGACAATTCAGTCCCTCATTAATTTCAGTGCTATCAAATCAGTGACAGTGAGGTGGAAAGCAGATGGTAGAGGCATTCAGTAGAAAACATCACCTAGTCCAAAAGTCTCCTTCTGAAACATTGGAGGATAAAAATAATAGTCATTAAGAGGGCTGTGGGCAGGATCTGCAGAACCACAAAGCAACATATATAGTGAGACTTTGGATGCCTAAGACTCTCTTCAAAGCAGGAATCCCAATTAATGCAAGAGAGGACTTTTAAAACAAAAGCTACACCCCACAGCTGGCTGAAACACAGACACTTTGGCTGTGCTGGACAAGGAAGGGGAGCAGGACACTCCCAGGGCTGTGCTCCACATTTGTCTTAGCCTGGAAGGAGAAACCCCTCCTTGGCATGGTCAGCTCTGCAGCTTGAAACAGCGCTGTGAGGTGCTCTCCATCCATCTCGCCCCACAAAGAGGGGTACCACAAAGCTCCACAAAGTTTTCATTTGGCTGGATACAGACAGCTCAATTCATCACTCTACTTCCAGCTAACAAGAGAAAAGGACCTTATTTTCTTTCCTTCAGCAATTTGGTTAGAATGAAAAAAACAAACCAAAGCAAAAATAACAAAACAAAGAGAAAGTCCAGAGGAAAGTAAATTTTGGGGGGAAAGAGGATCTTATCAACTAGATAGAAACAATGAGAGAAGTTCCCATCAAGACAGCATAAACCTTAAACTTGCTCCAGAGGCAAAAGTGCCTATAATCTATTGCTTCAAGATCAAGATGCCTTTTAATTAAGTGTCTGTGCAGACCTTTTAAAGATGTACAATAAGCACTAACGCATTATTGCTCCACACTTGCTCAAAGAGCACGTGTAGCACCATGGAAACCTTTGGAGGCAGGCCTAGCTGCTTGAGAAAGATGTTTTCTGAAGCGACTGCTTCTTTTGTTTGGAGGTATTTGCATATAGGCAGATGACAGGACTCCAACTGCAACACTCCTCCAGCACTCTTGCACTTCAGGTGCTCATAGCAATAGAGCTGAAGAGCGAAAGCCACCCTTCCTGAAACGCCCCATCTCACATGTGACCCTCTCCCACTAATTTTCAGCTTAAAATTAGTTTATTCCTTCCCAAGATGAATGTACAACAAGATGCTGAAAGGGAAGAAATATTTAAAGGAATTTTAAATGTTTCCAAAATGATCACAGAGCAGACAGATCACCCATTAGTTTTGTTCAATACCATTGTGAATCCAGGGGATTGATGTTAAAAACAAAACACTTGGTGTGAGGATACTGCTCATCAACTGGCTGCATTCCTGCACGAAGAAATGCAGCCACCTCTGGTCTGCAGCCAGAACTAGGGCCAAATACCACAGTAAAGGGAGCTAGAGAAAAATTAATTTAAAGAAACATAAGTATGTCCTTAGAGCCCTGCTACACACAAGACAAGGGAAGTCTTCAGGCCTTGGTTAAACTGAATGTACAGATACATTCTTTACATTCATTCTTATCTGAAAGAACTGACCATTTCTAGATCTGGATCTGCAGCCCTAAATGTGATGAGTAGATCATTTGGAGGGATCTACACTGCAGAAGATTAAACACCCAGCAGGATTACAAAGCCAAGCCTAAATTAGGAGAGCTTCTGAGTTCAACTAAAGCAGAAGAGGTGCTGGAGGGAAGCTTCCAATAGAAAAATACCTTTGCTCATTATGGAAATGCCTTTGCATAATCTCAACTTTCTTTGCACAGCTATGGAATGAATAAATAACCACAAAGAAGAGAAACTTGGCAAGCCTCAAATTCTCTCAAACAAAAACCAGACAGTAGTAAAAGCTTTGATGACATCCCTGTGCTGTGCGAAGTCCTTCCTTCTTTTCTATGGTCAATCTGGGAATACTTAAGCATGGAAACAAATGGCCACACAAGCCACTTTGCTGCACCTCCTTATCAAATCAGCCTCATCCTCCAGGTGCAAAACCATTTCCCAACAAAATGCAGGGCTGTGGCAGCTGCCAGAGCCCGTGGCAGCACACACCATGTGTTAGTCAGTCCCTGCACCGAGGCACTATTCCTGCACTGCTCACCACATCAGCTCCCTGCCCTGCTGTGGGTACACAGGGACGTCATTCCCATCCCGCAGTTCCACAACCCCATAACCAGCTTTCATCTGCTTCTGCAGTCATTCCCTTGCAAGAAGTGGAGTTCTCCTGACCCAGAAAAACACTTTTAAGGAAGCAATTTAATGTAACAGAGTTTAATGCCTGCACTTTAATATTAAAGCACAGGATAGGATGCAACAATGTCCTGCTGGACAGCAGGGTGGGGGGCTTTTTGTGTCTGTCCATCAGATGCACAGCTAATTGTGACCACAGCTCCCAGGTGATGGGGACCACGAATTCAGTGCATGGCCATCAAATATTAATTACTGAACTGATTTACATGGTGCTAAGGCTGAGAGCATGCACAAGAGAGCCAGCAGCCACCTTGGGCCAGAGCAGCTCCTCTCCAGCTTGCTGGGCTGCAGCGTGGGAAGGTATCCCGTACAAGGTGGCTTGGGTGGCTCCTTCACAAGCCTACAGCAGATTAAATATGGGAAGGGTTTTCTGTTTCCATTGAGAAGCATCAAATACCAACTCTGAGATGTGCCCTTGGCAAGAAGGCTGAGAGTCTTCACACCTCCGTATGCTATATGGGATTCGTCTAGTCTATCCTACAGCCTACTGTTATCTCCACCTCTGTGCATAAAGGAGAACAGCAAAGTCACAGAGCTGAAACTCTCACTTTTAAAACTATGAAACACATGTTGCACTTCCAAAATGCCTGTAGCTACCAGGTTTGGGACACCCACAGCCCACAAAACTATATACCCAAACCCAAACACAGCCGAACACACACCACCATCCCTGGGGCAGAAACCCACCCCACAGTCTGCTCAGCACTGCCTAATCAAGCCACACACAGCCAATCCCGATGATTATTTGCAGAAGATGAGGGAGAACAAATAAGTAACCCACCCCCCCCAAAAAAAAAAAAAAAGAAAGAAAAGAAAAAGGCAAAGAATTCTCTCTGCCTTTTATGGAGAGGGATGGATCCAGGTTAAGAAAACCCTGACCACGGCACTGTCTGGGGAGCAGGCATTCCGCTGAACTGGTTAGGCAAGGGGCTGCGGAAGGACGGCTCGCTCAGGGGCATGACAGCAAGGTATGTACAGGGGGAGGGGGATGAGCTGCTCCATCCCTGGGGAGCACTCCAGCTCCTGCCAACAAGGTCCCCGGAGCTCTGGCCTCACTGCTGGGATAGAGGTGGCAAAAGACTTACAAGCTCTGCAAACCCCTCAAATAACACACCTATCAGGATGCTCTTGCTGAAATCCTTAGCCCAAAGCAGCTTTGCTTGCATCCAGACCGGCATCTCTTAGCATCAGTGAGCAATTTACAGGACTTTTGAGGGACAGTAAGAAAAAGCAATTTTGCACCGGGTAGGGCAGGCTGACAGCACTAAGAGGGCTCCAGGACAACGCAGGGGTTATTGCACTGCCACACACCCGCTCCTAACACAGAGATCTCCAGACCCCTCCTCCCTGTCGCTGCAGGCCATTTAACCAGTCAGACACAAATATAAAATTGCTGTAACATTACCTAATTTCTAGCACCGCAGGATACAGGCATTGCAAAGTGTTCATCCTGAATGCAGGGAGCTAGACATCACCCCATCACACCCCACAGCTGCTGGCAACATCCTTGAGCAGAGTAGAGGCTGGGGACCACCTTTTTTGGGGCACCTAATGAATGGCAGGAGGCTCTCAAAGACACATTCAGCTTACCTTCCTGGCCATCCACAGCTCCTTCCCACACCAAGGCCATGGCAGAAACTAAATTTTCTCCACACCCACAGGGGCCACCAGCACTTCACTCCAGTTATGCAGAAAAGGCTGATCTTTGCTGGGGTTTCCCAGTCTGCCTGTGGTTCACACCAGGGCAAAGGAAGGCGCACAGCCAACAGCCAGGATGGGCCACCCAGGACATTGTGACAGAGCCAGTCACAAGGCACATGGCTGGGGAAGGCTGCTGACTGTCTAATGTTATACCGTACCCAGAAACCTCTTCCTGGCCCCCCCAGATCTTTTCATCTCAAGGCAGTGCAGATCACCAGTTTCTCTTAGTCCTTTCTTATATGGACACAGGAAGATTATTTCTTCCTTAAAAACAAGTCTGTGAGAACTGCAAGGCCTCAGCAAGAGACAGGGCTATAGCCCAGGTGAGAGGGGTTTCTGTGTCACCCAACTTTCTTCTCCAGCTCTCTTCCCAAGAGGTGCACTTTCAAGGCAAAGAACACAATTGATAGGTGTTCAGCAGGGAAGGACTTGTGCTCATTTTCCAACCCACTGGTGGGACAGTTTCTCCAGGCACTGCTCTGAACACTGTAACTCCTTCCCCACTGCCAACTTTGTTGTGAACAAGCACCTGTACCCCCAAAAATCAAATAATAATTAAAAAAAAAGGATCAAGGATAGATAGTTTCATTTTTCAGCCATAAATTGCAAGAAGGTGCAAATCTTATTTTAATGGCTGATTGGGATTGTCTTAAAGTCACCACAAGGCCAATTGCTTTAAATAAACCACTCTTAATTGCTTTGCAGCCATTTAAATCTCACATGGTGACACAGTTTGGAGAAAAGCTGGCCTTGCTCTATTCCTAAAACAAATGTAATATTTTAAAGCACTCTGCCTTGATCTCAGCGCTCATCTCCCAGGGCCCCTCTGTTTCTGCTGCATTCCTTCGTGTTTATCTGCCCTCTTCAACCCTTTGCTGCAATCAGCTGCGTGCAGCACCTCGTGTCTAGGAGTGACATGGCTGAGGTTACAGGAGAGACAGGTGCAAGGGAAGCTCGTGCCCCAAAGCTATCCAAAGGAAAAGAGAGGCTGGAGGGGAAGAGAGTTGTAAGGTATTTCAGATTAAAGCAAACACCTTGCCCCAGGCTACACATTCTCTGCCAATGAAAGCTGCAGCCACTTCGAGCCCCAGAAACAGCAAAGCAAACACAGACTGCTCTGCAAGGGGAGTTGTCACCTGTCAGGGATGTTTGCAAATTTATAGGGAGGTGGTGGTGGTGGTGGTAAGGGGAGTAAAAAGAGCTTTCCTCATTTTAAAAGACGGGCTGTTTGCACAGGTTTGCAATGCATATTTTGCTTTGTGAAGGCTTTTGTCCGGCATTCAACTGAGAGAAGGTGCTGTCTTCCACTGAAGACAAACGGGAACATTTATTAATGTACATACATTAATGTACTCTGAGCTGCTGCCTTACAGTAAGGGTGAGGATGGGATGGAATTTCCCTGCTCCCCCTTCTGCTTGTCATGTCAGTGAAAAACACTTCTTAAAAAGAAGTCACCCTGCAGCCTGGCCTCTCCAGAAATGCCTCCTGCAAGGCTGGGATCAAACCCATCACAAGCAAGAGGTAATCACACAGAGAAAGCTGCCTGTCCCCTTCCCAGGCACCAGCGCTCAGTTCAGCAGGGCTCACAGCAACCAAGGGGAAGGGACTTTCCATTCGTGTTTCACTGCAGCACTGACGGGAGAGGGAGACTCTGAACAGGCCTTCAGTGAGCCCAACAGCCCCTGCAGTGCTCTGCCGACAGCCTGGAGGAACCAGATGGGGAGCTGAGCTCATGCTCAATGCCAAAAGCCCAGATTTGAGCATGGAAGGAGAAAGGTTACCAGTGGCAGTGACGCTGAAACTGTTGGGGGTGTTTTTTTAGGAAGATATAGTTCAAACAGACCACTACTATACATTTTGAAAACCAGAAACCACTGCAATGCTCTGCAGACAGCCTGGAGGAACCGGAGATGGGGAGCTGAGCTCATGCTCAATGCCACAAGTCCAGATTTGAGTACAGAAGGAGAAAGGTTATCACTGGCGGTGACATTGAAATTGTTGGGGGTTGTTTTTTAGGAAGATACAGTACAAACAGACCACTACTATACACTTTGAAAACCAGAAGCCCCTGTAAACATTGGAGAAACTTTTGGACTATTGAAGAGACACCATTTTACTAGAGCTGTGCTACAATGGTGCAAAAAACCAAGATCCAGACGCTGATGGAAGGCTTGCAGCCCACACCCCGTGCCCCACGAAAGCCCATATCAAAAGATAATCAGATTTGATGTAGGTCACCTCTCCTGGTGCACTTGGATTAGCTTCACCACATTAGCCAGGCACATACCCAACCTCTAATTGGCTTGTTAACCCTTTGCAATCTTGGAAAGAGAAGAGCACTGCAGTCACACCAGAGCAGCACTAACAGGTCAAATATTCTGTCACCAGGGAATACAACCAGAATGACCCAGGAGACTTTCCTTGCAGACACAATCCTCCAGGTTACAAACGCTAGCAGGATACAGATTGCCAACACACCATCACTGGGCACATTAAAAATTGTGGTTGATTAGCCAGGGAATTAAATGGCAACAGTTTCTCAGGATGGAAACAGTACAAGAAAATTTACAGATGCCAACACAAATTTCAAACTACACTTCATTTTTACCCCAAAGTAAACAAAATCCAGGAAGAACAGAAGCAAGACATGAGCAACTCAGACTCCTGAAATACCTCCTGCAAGAACAGCACCTGGCTTCCTCAGAAGAGCTACTGCTAAGAAAGAGCCAGTCTGTTTGTGCCAAAGGCAATGAACCAGTGCCTCATCTGCATTCCAGGCTTGAGCCATATCCCTGAGACACCCATGGCCAAGGCTCATCACACTCTCTAGTCTGAATTAACAGGAGAGGAAAAGAACCCAACCATGGTCCGAAAACAAGTTTTCATTCACATATGACCCTCAAGAGAAGAAAAAACAGTGAAGAACCTCTGGCCTTGGTCAGCAAAATTACAACTGTGCCCAGAATCTGAACTATTTTAACCCTGAGGTCACACAAACTAGCTCTAAGCAGGGAGAGTGGTTCAGTAGGCTGTGCAAGAGACCCCCCAGCTCTCCTGCCAGTTTAGCCACCTCATCCCCCTCCTGCCATTGCTGCAGCAGGAAAGAAGAGCAGGTCAGGAGCCAGCCAAGGTGGGAAGGTGGCCCTGGGGCAATGTAGCTGGAATAGCTCCTGCAAAAACACCCCATCCACCCCCAAAGGTTAAGGAAATTTCTCACTACTCACCCACATTGGGTCATTCAGCTCCATGTCCTGCACCCGGACACAATCCATGCTGATCTCAATTTTGTTTGTGGAGCCATCTTCAGACGGGCCATCGATGAAGTTTAAATCAATTGGCTGAACTGAGCATATTGGCCTGAAAAGAACACAGTAATGAAGTTAAAACTGGCCAAGTTCTGTTTTCCAGCACCCCACCTTTCCCTCCCTTCCCCTGTGCCCAGGACTTTGGCATCACCACGAGTCAGTCTCATGGCAAAGAAAGGAATTACTAAGGAACAACCACCTCCTCACCCATGGTACTACAGCAGCCCCTGAGCAGGATAAGGCCTGGAGGGACATGTCACTTGCTCTGAAGCAAGAGTGCAGGAGTCACTGAAAGACAGAACTCACGGAGGATTTACAGCAGTGACAGTTTCAGCATCAGTCACAGTGACAGCTTTAGCATCAGTCACAGCACATCAGGGATGAGTAAGATTTCTTTCTTGCAATGGACCTGACGGCAACACAACACTTTCACCACCTCTCCCTCCCTGGCATCAGCAAGGGCAAAACATGCAGCCTGGACACAGAGTGATGAGCCCATTTCCTTAGGGAAAATGCCAGCCATGTGCTTTAGGAAGCCACCAGAGGCTCAGGAGAGAGTCAGAGTCACTGCTGACCACCGCACTTGATCCACAGCCTGGGTGTAGAACCTCTGGGGAGCCCAAGTGCTGTCAGTCACCACAGACTGACTCACCCAATCACCACATCCATATCTAATCCACAAGGACATAAGACTCCAAACTCCCTAGCATCAATCCCCTCAGCAGCCTAATTATAGAGGCATCCTGTCCTAAAACACCTTCCATATGTTCCACATAAGGGATACTTACTGCTCCAGGAAGTCCCAGATATGCTGGATTACCTCTGGGCTGAGGAATTCCCTGGGTTGAGAGCTCTGGGACATGGCTGATCTGTAGTAACTCTCCTTCCAGGAGAAGGGGCTCGGAGTTTCTACAAACCTTAAAAAACAAAAGCAAAAAAAAAACCAAAAAAAAAACCACAAGAAAAAGACATGTTGAATGCAACTCAAAAACCTATAAATAGAAGCTATTGTGTGAAAAAGGAGACACACTGAATGCCTGAGACATTCACAGCTGTACAACACACATTCTACACTGCTGCAGATGCTGTATTTAGATGGGAGAGAATTTGGCCACCCTTCCCAGTAAGTTCAATACCTCTCAGAGTCCCCCGGGATGCTGTGTCATAAGAATCCCAGAGTGGGGGTGGAAAAAAAAAATCCACTTTCCATTTTACCCCCAAATAATCAACTTCCCATATGAAGCAGGTAGTCTTGGCAGCAGGCGAAGCAGCTAAGCACCGTGTGATTCTACTGTCCCTGGCTGTTTGCCTGTCTAAATGGCATGCCCTTGGATGATTTAGGCAACTTCTCCTACACCCAGCCACTGCAGCTGAGGTCTTGAACTAAGTTTTGGGTCAGTTTTTTTGTTGTTGTTTTTGTTGGGCTTTTGTTGCTAGGGTTTTTATTTGTTTTGTTTTAATTTGAATAATAATAATAATAATATAATAATTTCATTTTATTTTCTACAGAAATCAGTTCAATCACATCAGATTTTATCTGCTTGTCTACTGCCTTCTCACCTTCAGCAACTTCTGAGCCAGACCAACTGATTTCCACCAGATCTGCTAATTACCTTGGCCATTTTTATCCCCTTAAGCTCCCACAAGCCTCACAGAAATAGGTGGGCCCAAGAGGAGCAGTGACAGAGCTGGAGCACTCGTGCCTTCCACAGCTGCACATTCTCATCCCACTGGCCAATTTCTAAATTCAAACACAGCAGCTTTTACACCCATGTCAAAATACTTGACGGCTGTAAGGATGTAAAGGGGGTGGGAGGAATTTCTCCAGTATATTTGCAGTTGACAAAAACTCTCAGTACAACTTCAGAGCATGAGGCAGGTGACCACCTTTCCTACTGCAGAGTTGGGGGCATCCTGCAAAACTTCCATATAAAAGAGTTATTTCAGCATAATGCAAGTGAATGACCACATTCTCTGCCAGGGGAGCAGCTGTGGCAGGAGCCAAAGTTAAATGGATTCCAGGGAGAATTGGACTAATATTTGGTTTGGCACATACTGGTCCTGTTTAACACAATGGTCTAAACAAACTGTATGGAAGACCCTAATTTATTACGCTGCCAGAATTAAGAAAGAGTGTTTCAGAGGGAGGATCACACTACAGTTCTTTTACTCTGCTTTTCCTGAAGTATTTACTTCTGGCTGCTGTCAGAGAGGTATCTAGCTCTCTTTACTGAATTTTTATAGCCTCTTAAGTTTTGAGGAAGACTCTGGTCTGCAAAAAGCAGGGCTTTTCTCACCTCTGCTCTCCACAGAACTGCATCCTCTTAGAAAACAGCAGACTGTTATCCTAAACTAAGGGAAATCAAAGCAGCTTAAGCCCCCTGGAGCCAGGGCTGGGCATGCCTCGAAATAGGTGAAAGTATCACTTCAGGTACTCATCCTTTCCAATTAAGAACAAAACTCCAACTTAACCTAAAAGTTCACGAACAGCCAAAGACACAAATGAAGTGCAGAAGTGCATGGCTAATAGCTCTGCACACAGATGTGAGCACATGGCCACCCTACATGTGAAGAAAAAAAAAAAAAAAAAAAAAAAAAAATCACAAATCCTCTGAGAACAGAGTACCTGAAATTACTCCTTTCAGGCTTTTAGTCTGGTAAGACACTTTCAAGAATGCCACACTGGAACCCAGAAGAACAGATCTAGCCCAGAGCTGCTATGTAAGCTGCAGGTCAGTGTGACCACAAGACTTGGAGCACCGAAGCTCTGCAACCTGCTCTGCTGTTAAACTCAGAGAGACCACAGGCATTGCTCAGTACCCTGCACCCAGTGCTGACCAATCCTGACCACCAGGAATGGGCACAGAAACCCCACAACGGGTTCTCACCACACCACCAAAGTAATAATTTTCAACCAATTATTTGCCACCTATCACAACAGCTGTTGACTTGTACACTAAAAATCACTTTTTATTACTACATAAACAGGAACTAACTTCAATGAAATAAGAGTTACAACAAAACAGACCTTCCCTTCAAAAAGTCTCAGTGCAACAAGGCTCCTGCATGCCATGGCAAGCCCTAGCTTTGGTTCACTCCCGGACAAAGTCCTCAGTCTCAAAAAAGTGTCCCAGTTCACCCTTACTGCTCTGGCCCTGGTGGTCCCATCCAGCAGCAATTCCCTAAATCTGTCCCAACCAAGCAGTGCAGGAGACACCAGCTGCACACACTGGTAAAGCCAAGTTTGTTACTCTACACCTTTGCAGCTACCAGAGCTGTTGGAAAGCCTTACACCAATTAAGGACACAGCTGGTGCTCCACTAAACAGAATTCTAAATTTCTCCAGAGAAGGACATTTTCCAGGTGCATCATCTTTATCCCTGTAGCCAGCCAAGCTCCTGACTTACTGTTTCTAGGAAAAGCATTACCAGATTTTACCTGGCGGCCAAAAAGGCAGGTATGGGAAAATATATTTTCCTATACCAAGCACAAGAAGTTTTCTGGTTAATGTTTTCACAGAGACTCCTTCAACACTCTGCAACACCTTGACTGCCTGTACAGCTCTGTTTCCAAAGGAGGCAGCAAGATGAGGCAGTCAGCCTTGGCAAGGCAGCTGTGAGAAGGCCACAGCATTACAGAGGTAGTAAGAATTACTTTTTACTCAGTTTGGTGCACCCCACTCCCAGGTGGGAAAGAGCTGTGAAGCTGCAAGAAAACCAACTTCGGCTCAACACAAAGCTGCATGCAATTGTCTCCTTCCCTGTGATCTTAACAGAATCTAAATCTAGTGCTATTTTCCTTAACTAACAGCCTTCAACGTAGAAGAGAAGCCCCTGACTACTAAACACATACTTAAGTGTCTGAATTTCCATTGGAAAATAATAGCTAAGGCCTAAGCAAAATCTGTGCATAAATTTCACTGCTCTAGTTAATTGTCTTTTCCCACATCAGCAAATGCTCTGCTTTCAGTAAAAAAAAAATCATTGAGTGCCTAAAGTTAATCACAAGATTGCATGGCTTAAATTGCTTCTACCAAACAGATGCTTTTTTTATTAACAGACACTTAAACAACATCCCTCTTACACAAAACCTCTCATCCCAAAGGGCACAACAAGAAATGGCACTACTGAACACAGCCTCTTATACCAAAACACTGACTACAACAGAACAAGGCATGGCAGTAAGTCTTGTCTAGTTTGCCTCTGTTTTAAGTCTACAGTCTGCAATCGACTGCTGAGCTATCTGGCAGGATGCTTTTCACAAACAGAGAGCACTCACTGCACCAGGAACTACAGGGGGATTTACAGCCCCCATCAAACTGCAAGCTGAATAGGACATCACATCCATAAGCCCCTCGTTTAAAAACCCCCAGGGGATTATTAATAGCAAGTTAAGTCTTCTCAGAGAAGCTGCAGCTCACCAAGAGTACAGAGTTCCCTTGAGCAGTGCTCGGACACTGTTCCTAAGCCACTAAATCCTAGGACAGGTTTCAGGCAGCAGTGTACTCCCACTGAGGTCTGGGTCAGCTTTATCCTATTTATTTCACTGAAATAAGAGCAGCCCAGACTCCAGGTGAAAGCACTTCTCCAGCTTCACTAGGTGGGCTGAAGCTTCAGGCACTCTGATTGTTGTGTGAATCCTCCCTCATCAGAGCTGTGCTACAGCCCCTGAGTGGGGATGCGTCCCAGCTGATCCCCTCTGCCATCCCACTGACATCCCTGAAAACACAGCCATGACAGCAACATGGCCCTGTAGCTGTGCCCACGCAGTACTCCATTTCAGAGTCTTCCAGAAGGCTGGGAATGTTAAACTTTATAAAAAAACAAAGCTAAACCCAACAAAAAACCAACAAACCAAACAAAAAGACCAACTCACCCTTCCAAAAATCAACAAGCAACGTTCAGCATTTGCTTCTCATCACCTGTAGC
Organism: Origma solitaria; assembly: GCA_013397895.1. Taxonomy (NCBI): domain Eukaryota; kingdom Metazoa; phylum Chordata; class Aves; order Passeriformes; family Acanthizidae; genus Origma; species Origma solitaria. Next base: position 1,042,455 of record VZRL01000553.1, read on the forward strand.
CACACTGCTATTGCCCTTTCCTGGAGCTGAAGGTCCCATCACAGGAGAAGATGAAGCCCTGACTGCTTGGCCCACTGTGACATAAACGTGGTGGCAAGTGGAGAGAAAACGAGACCATTTCTGCTCCCGCTGCTCACTCTAAGCACATCCTTCCCATTCTTTACCACATTTCCCCTTTCCCTACCTTCATATCAAAGAGATTAAAGCATCAAAAAGAAAAAAAAAACCCAAAAAAACCAGCCAAGCCGCTCTCCCACCCCAGGAAACAATGACAGAAAACTATCAAACTCAACTACTCCAATACAGCAGTTCTTCTCACCCAAAATGCCACCTTTCGCTGCACACAATATTTCTTAGAAAGGGCCAGACGCAAAGCACCCAGGCTAGACTCACCACTGGGACAAGCCACGAGGTGCCGAGGACAGGCAGACCCGAGTGTGACACTGAGCATGCACAGCCCCTCCTTCCCCGGGAGCTTTGGGACCTTAAAGGCAGATGGCACCTGCCTGCCCCAATAGAGAGAGGGTCGCATCTGACACAGGGCGCTGCCCGAGTCCTGCTGGGGCACATGTGTGAGTACAGCAACCTCCTGCCAAAAATAAAGGCTGTCGCAACCCAGAGGTGGCTGGTTCCCTTTGCTTTTTCATCCAAAACGGCCTTGGTGCTTCCACACGCTGACGTACCCGTGGGTTAATAGCACAGCTTATGAGGAAACCGGAAAGTGAAAATTTAGGTGAAGCTTTCCCAGCACTGTGAAGCAGATGTGTTGAGTTTCAAGAGATCCAAGCACTTCCTTTTGCTCAAAAACTGGGGCTCTCAGTCTGTTTGTGTTTCTCCTGCACAGCATGCAAGTTCTCAGAAATTATCAGTATGGTCTATAGATGCGCAGGTATAAAGCCACACTGTAAAATTTTGTGGCGTGAATTCTTTCACAGCAGGGATGTGCAGGTTTGGCGCTTGCTTTCTGCTTCTTGCCAGAATTACAGGATGTTGCTTCCTGTTTCTCCCCACGAGATGTATATCAATGACATCATGACAGTTTTCTATCACTGAGTCTGAGTTCTCGGTCCACGGACATGCAGATGGGGCCAGAGAAGTCTTTCTCTGTAAGCTAAAAATTTCACTCTTTTTACACAAGACATAGTTCTCTAAAAAATATGCTAGTGGAGTACTCAGGAAACCTTGATGCAGAGACAAGAATGTCTATTCTTATGGAGAAAGCACTTCCACATTATACAAAGGTACCCAACAAATGATTAATAATGTCTAAATAATGATATCTAGTATGGCTCATTTTATTCATATTTCTCAAACGGCTCTACAAGGTAAAATAGTGTAATTACTCCCGCACTACCTGTTAGAAAGCTAAGACACCAGAGCATCATAGAATTACTCACCATTAGTCAGCAGGCCATAAATAGTTTCAGTCACCCGAGTCACAGTCTGGGTTTTACTGTAAAAGGAACTAATGTTTAGATAGATAAATTTTTTTAGTGTTTAGACTGAGAAGTTCAGAAAGGCCTTAAGTTTTTCAGGTAGAGTATACACTGTACCTCCTACACTGAAAAAGTCCCAAACTTCACTTATCTGCAGGCACCAAAATGCAGATGCCCAGGAGTGAAAATCAAGGGGCTGCAGAAATGCTGTGACCAGCTTTAAGTCACACTCAGAGATCAGGGTGGAAGTAGAATTCCAACCCAGACTAGAACCTAATCTTCTTGAATGTTTACAGCAGGTAACCACTTAAAACCCTTTAATTCATGTGCAGATCAATATATGAGCCCTCAACCATCACAGGGTGTGAGGTGGATAGAGATTTAAGTCACACAGAAGTCAGCAGCTTCAGCAATCCCAATCCACGTGCTCGTCCCTGCCTTCTCCAGTTACACCTTGAAGCGCATCGAAAGCAATGGTAAACAAATGATTTAAAATTCACTAGCATTACTCCTAAATGCCTGAATCTCGGTGTCAGTTGTATTTTTAGTTTTTGAGTGGGGAGGGGGCTCCTTTGCAGATGGGACCGTTAAAACGGGAGGAACTTGGCAGCCCTGTCCTGCTGGAATTCCCCCTGCTCTGCACTGGAACACTGCAGTGTTTTTTAGACATCGGTACCTAATGAGGCTCACAGCTGTGCAAGAGGAGAAGGATGTGGGGTCTGGCAGCACGGGACAAGCTGCGCCTGGCAGGCGATGTCATCTGGAATTCCCCGACATGAGGAGCACTCCTGTCCCCTGTGCCTGGAGCAGCCACCCCCACCCAGCAGAGCACACCCTGGAAGCACCTCAGGGTAACCCTTTATCAAAGGTTGGACACCTTTGGAAATCAAGCAGGTTCATGGATACCCCCTAAACAGGGGTGCCAAAATGAGAGCCAAATGGGAGACAGGCGGGCTCTCCACCCACTTGGAGAACATTGCAGTTGAGTTTCATCGACCTCTGTGGTACCTCTTTCTATGTCTACTCCATCAACAAGCAGTCTCTCTTCCCACTTTTACTGCAGACTGCATTTTCCTGCTTCTTTCTCTGCCATATTCCACAGCCTTAGCTCACATGAGCCCAAAAGAGACTGACTCCCATCCTAGCAGAGGCAGGTTGTGCTGAACGCTGCTCACAAGTGTTTATTCTCCTTTCAATTTTGAGCCGAGCTTTCAGGTTTAACATTTTAAAATTTAGACTTCCAGCAACTTCTTTAAACCCTTCAGATTGTCGTTGCTCATAATGCTGCTCTTATGTGTCATTCCTAGAAAATAACTCCAAAAGAACACTGACAGGTGCATTGGTTAGAAAGGATGAATGTAAGGAATAACAAACACCAACACAGAATTCTTTTGAGACAGAATATAATTCCCACCTATGGTGCAATTTTTCCCAGTTTCCACATTTGTCAAATGTTTCCCAAATCTGATATCTCACAAAAAAACATGGATAGCAGCACAGGTTATGGGGAGGGGCAGCTGTGAGAAAAGTGGTCGAGTGGCAAAGGGAGATGCATTAGAAAATGAAAGAAGCTGACTGCCAGACGGGCAGTCCCTGATCTCAGTAGTGGCCAACAGCCAAGGAGATGTGGGGAGTACATGAAGGGAGTGGCAGTGGCAGAGGGCTCTGTGACACTGCTGGTGTCCTACAGCATCTCAGAGGACAGACCAGGGAGAACTGTTGGCTTCTCCTGTTCACTAGGCCAAGGGTGCATGTATAGCACACCCCCTGTTCAGCTGTGAGCTATAGGGTATGCAGAGGAAATAAAGCACTTCTGGCTCAGGAATGCTGAATGTTCTGCTAGGGTCCACTTTAACAGTGCATCCTGATCTCCCTGTGACTTAGATTTTTCTTATGAACACCTGTGTGTGTGAGATGAATGGAAAGGGATAGGAAGGGATGGTTCAGCTTCCTGGTTGCCCTTCATGCAAGACGTCAGTGTACAGACAACACTGACTGATATCAAAGGAAGTTAAACTAGCTGAACACATGTTCCTAATTCACCATGCGCAAAACACAAGGGGGATTTTTTTCTATTCGTCATCTCCTTTCAGTTAGAGTCACCTTGAATAAGGCTGTGCCTGCAGTGAACGCAACACTTGCAGATTTGAGGCAGTGCCTCAAAGCACATTATATCACTGCAGCTCTGTGCCCAAACCTGTGCCCTCCTCCAGTGCTGACTGCAGTGCTCCTCTGGGAGAAAAAGATTCCCTCTGCATCCCCATTGGGACTCCCAGCATGAGCACTGCATGGCCTGCTCCCTGCAAACTGCTGGGAAAGGCTTCTTGGAGCCGAACAATTTCAGCTCCTCCACAGCCCAGGAACCCACTCAACTCCTATGAACATCTCCACCATCAGCTATCTACGTGTCATCACTGTCAGCCTGACAACAGTGACCACATTTACATAACAGGGGTATTTCTTTGTCCTCAGGGCTTCAGGCAGTTCAGCACTCTACCAGGACTAGAGACACTCTCCCCTAATTTTAAACCCTATTTTTTTTCCTTCGAGGTTTCCTTCAGCATCTTGTGAACTTTCCCAGATGTCTCTTTACCTCCCACTTAACTTTTGACACCCTGTTCTCACCCATCCTCAGAAGCTCAGCCACGGACATCCCCTGCCCTTCTACTCAGCCCTGACACCCACTCTCCTTTCTCAGCCCCGGCTGAGTCGAAGCACTTGCACAGCAATTCCTCCACCTGCTCCTTGCAATTGGTGCTTTCTAGTCTGGGGTACAAACTCCTTATAACTCACAGAAGACCACCCAGGAACCTGAGCAATCTGTGTTGAGAAGCCCAGGGTTAGAATGCAAACCTGGAGCTCAGGACACCCAAGCTCAACCCCCAGCCCCTGGGTGACCTGTCCATCTTTGTTCTTCCATTCCTACGGTATGGCAGTACCCCCAAATTTGTAAAGCACATGGAGACCTGTGAACAACTGGTTCATCTCCAGGGGAACACGGTTCCAAGACTTTACAAATTTAGGTAATAAAAGAAAATGTAGATAATCAATGTTAAGAAAGCCTTGAACCCAAAACCAATTAAAAGCAGTTGCATTATTTTGTAACTCACTTTTCCAGTCAATCCCTTTCCCAAACCTATTGTAGTGGTGTTTAAAAGCAGTGCCTGTCCGGAGAGGGAAGAGTCAGAACTGCTGGACAGAGGTGAGAGCTTTTACTGGAGTAAGTGAGAAAGTCTTCTCAAAGTCAGCACAAGTAGAAAATCCAGGCCCAGCCCTCAAAATTCTGAGGTATTTTTGGTCCGAGTCCAAAAATAAGTGTTGTAGTAAGAACTTTACAGGCAAACTGTTCAGAAGCCACAAAACATTTTCAAGTCCCTTTAAAAAACAAATCCCTTTGGTCTAAGTAACAGATATAATTCACTCAATTTCCAATACCCAGCTGAGAACATGTATTTGGGTCTAACTTTCAACATTTACACAAGAGTTTTTGTAGCCAGACAGCCCCAGCAGTTTGACAGCAGGACAGGGAGTGATGCTTCCTCGCCTCAGGGGAGGAGAGGACAAGCACAGCTCTCTGCTGAGGCATCTCCTGCTGGGTCAGTGCTGCCTCCAGCCCTGCTGCCACATGCCAGCCTCTGCTGCCCAGCTGCAGCTACAACTGAAGAAAACAGAGACTGGTTTTTGTCTCTCTGGGGTCAGTGCCTAACCCAATTTCACCCCATGGCCCACTCATCACCTTCAATAATCTGCAGCAGGGGCGTGGGGGCACCTAGGCAAGTAGGAACTCAGACAGCTCTGCTATTTTGTTCTGCTGCACAGTATGGGGAGACCCCTCATCTTTTCTGGAGAAGGAGTGTTAAATGCCCAAAGCAGCCTAAACCCTGTCCTTTCCAGATACTCAGATCTCTGCAGCATCAGGGAATATTAGAAGAAATAAAGCAACAGCCCCATAAATAAAAACAGGCAAAATAATTTCTAAAGTAATTTCTCGTGTCAGTCATGAGAAAAATACAGTTATTGCAGGTCTTCATCACTATTCTTCACTAGTGATTTTAGATATTTAATAAGGAAAATTGAAAAGTTCTGAAAAAGCAATGCCCAGAAATCTGGCCTTCCTGAGGCTTGCTAAATCAAATTCCTCTCTTTTGAGATCTGGTCATCAGTATTTTCCCTGCTATCACAGCGTTTACCCTATAAATGGAACAAAAATATCTACCTCATTTCATTGCTATTTTTTACAAGGAGCTTTCAGTATTTCCCACAGGGAATGGGACTGTCTTAATTATTGTCTGCCAAACTTTTGCAGAGTTGAGTGCAATCAGCATCTCTAAGGTTTCACTGGTCTACCTCCATCACAGCAATAGACCACAACACTGAATTGAAAATTACATTTTTTATTACAGACAGTAAAATAATTCAGTCAAGCAGATCAGAGCTTCAGAAAGGCAATCAGGGCATCAGACTGGTTCTCATTCTACAAGGCTCTGAAAGGGGCAAGAACAGAGGGAAAAACAAATATCCAAACTTAACAGAAAAGTTCCACTGGCAGAAGGGATAAAGTGGCAAGGAAAGACCTCAGCTACATCCACACTGCTGGTCTGGCCAGAGTCCAAGGTCTGGTTTGTGCACTATCCCTTGCATGGTTTTGAGACATGGCCCTGGCTTGAGCTCTGGTGGTCTGGAAATGACCATGAACACTGTTAACCCAAACATCTTATTTTATGTAGTATAGCCACATTAGGAATGGTCTGGGCTCAGCTCCCAACAGTCCAGTCCACCACCATCTCTTCCTAAGGACTGTGCACCCTCAGGGCAAGTGTCAGCTGCAGCCAGTACATCACCAAGAGAACCTGAGACAAAGCCCAGAGCAAGGGTTCATCACGAGCATGGCTGGTCCCCCAAACCAGGGACCTGCTCTGGGCTGGGCAACTGCCAGGGACATCTCTTTGGGTTCCTGGCTGTTAACACAATAAGTGGAGTGTAGTTGTACTGTTTTAGAAATCCTTCTCTTCTTTCTCATGGAGAATAGAGATAAGCTGCACTTCTTGTACTTTCTTAATCTCTATGTTTTGTATTAGGTGCTGTATAGCTGTGACCAATGACTTTGGGAGGTGGATTCTCTGCTGACCAATTGTTGCTGGATTATTAATGGATATATAAAGAAGTTTCTGTAAATAAAACTCTCTCTTTCGCCATCTTGGGAGTCTCTGCCTGCTTCCTTGCCGGCTTCCTCTGCCTGCTGCCGCGAATCCTGCGAATATTATGAAATTGTAAGCCACAAGTGGAGCTGATGTGGTGCAAAGAGCCAAAGCAGGCCTGATGGCTCACCATGGGCATGTAGCCCTGCACCATGCTCTGAGCTCTGTCTAAAGCCTGGCATGTTGCCTGCAGCCCCTTCCGTGCTTGCACCATATCATCATCAGTAGTATTGAGGCCATATAGTCCCCAGGCACACTCTGCCAAGAGTGGAGCTTCTTTTAAACTTGCTGAGATTTGAACTTTTTTTGACCTGTGAAGGAGGCAGACCGTGCCTCTGCCAGGGTTGTCCCAACAGCTCCTGAGGTTTTTTGCCCCAGTGCTTGGGGTGCTGCAGCTGCAACCTCAAGGAAGGCGCTGGGCACCGCTGCCACTGAGCAGCAGGTGCTGAGCTGCTGTTGTCCCAGGCCATACAGGACAGGCAGTCCCCACATTTGGCCACTGTGAGGAGGCGCAGGGAGAGACTGGTGAGAGGACATCCCACACAGGCCATCTCAACATGCTCCCCCCACCAAGAGGAAGCAAAGCAAGAGAAATCATGCAGCCCATGCTGATTTTCAGCCCTGGGAAACTATGCATAGCAGGGTATTTAGTCTTATAAATATCGTGAGAGAAGAGAGGGACAGATGGGGGACATGAAATACGTGGTTCTTTTTTAGAACAGGAGGGTTCTCAGACTGCCTGCTGCAAAAGGCTTGTGGCATTTTGTGTTGAGCCAGGTAAGACACTTGGCTCCCTAAGGCACCAACTCCTACAAAAGCTGCTTCTGTCTTTAGTTACACAAACTCCTTATGAACTGCTCAGGGGATTTATAAAGTCCCTCTCTCAAGCTTTCTCTAAAGGTTGAATTTAAAAAAAAAATCAAATAAATCACCATGAAAATACAGAAAGTCCCCAGAATTCTTTAGAAGCAGGAAACTGTAAACAGCAACATCCTGAGTTTCAGTAAATAATTAAAATGCAAAACAGAAACCCCAGCAAAGCAGATGTTAGGTGTAGATTCCTGTGATATGAATTTAGTTGAAGCTCCCCAAACTTGTTACCCCCAGCCAACCTGTGAAATCTGGTGTGTTTTGGATACTAGACATTAACTCCCATTCCTCACCCTTACCACCAATGATACTCCAGCAGGAAAAGGAGATCTGCTAAATACCATGCAGGCTGCATTTTTCAGCGTGCAGCAACTCTGTGGTAGGGCAGCTATTTCTAGGCCCAAGGGCAGAGAATCCTTCTCTCAAAAAAAAAAGAGCATTTGCAAAAACCTTTCTGTGTTTCACAAAATAGCTCCAAGACAGGGCAGATAAAGGACAAAGAATTAAGAGCAGATTACAGTCCTGGAAGACAGGAACAAATGAACTGTTTGTCAGGAACACTGCTGGTGTGTAAGGGAAGGCTACCTGGAGCGCCCACAGGATCTTCTCTTTTGTAACTGTGCCGGGTGCTAAGAAATTACAGGGTTGGCTCCCTATAATTTCATCAATACATTGCCACACCTAATGTGATTTATGATTTTTGCTTGTGATTATTTTAAAGCTGTAGCTACTGTAGTGCTATGAATACATAGTGTCTCCCTTTCTATCAAAAACAGGAATGACTTTTCCAGTCTGTATGTTTTAAAATTCACAAATATGAACAACCAGACTTGGAAAATTGTGTAAATAAATTTTGCTGTTTAACGTTGAGATTTTTAACCCTGTAGTATTTGACTACCTAATGCCTACTGAGCCTCCCAAGGCAAGGTTTTGTAAAGCAGGCTTATTTTTATGTTTCAAAGAGCCTGCTGAAGCCCTGATCACTTACTGCAGGGTTTCCCCCTTCTCACTTGGGGCAGTGGCTGTTCTCTTTATAGCTCCTTGCACAACTGAATTCCGCTTGCTTCTATGTATTGGTATTTATCACATCAGACCACCTGTGGCATTTAAACACCTGATTGGAAGTGACTCAGCAGCAAAATCCTGTGGGGAGATGATCTGCTGCACAGGGGTGATTGTAAAGAGGCACCAAAACCTCCCAAATAAGCCCTAAGAACAGAGACAGATGTGTTCATGAAGCTGAACAGATGTTATCTATTATCAGCAGAGCTAGTCAAACAAACAAACCTTGCAACAAAAAACTTTTCCTTCTAATTATTTCAGTGTTGATCATGGCCTACAAAATTTTAACATAAACAGAAGTGAAAATTTGTATGGCAGTATAACCACTGGCTTCCACCACGATATCCATGTTCCCAGGAAGGTTTTCACATTAGTCAAATTAGCTTAGAGCCAGGCACCAAATTGAAAGACAAGTTTCTTTGATTTCTTCCTCATCTAAAATCCATCTTCCTTCCCCATACCTTATGACCCTTATTGAACTTTTTAATAAGGTTTCAATAGTGCTTTGGACACTTGTTGAACAGCAGAGGGTTTTCTTTTTCCCAAAATCCTTTAAGCAGCACTAAAAGGACGTCCAAGCAGACAGATATTTTCTCGAGAAGCCTATACTGCTTTGAAGAGGATAAAGTGTTGTCCTTGTCAGTGACTGTGGAGCAAAGAGGTCCAGCAGGGACAGAATGGAGGAGGGCAGCAAGGATGAGAAGAAATCAGTGGCTCTGCCAGGAAGAAAGAGGGTTTAATGTGCGGCTCCTGAGCACTGTTTTGCAAAGATCCTATCTTTTAAACTCATCTTCTGATGAAATTGCAGTACAAGAACAGGACAGTGACCAAAGAGCATCTCAGAGATGAGATAAATAGCCTCCCCTCCTCACCCCTGGCAGCACACATCCCTGGAAGGGCTGGAGGCAGCTGAGACGTCCCATGCTGGCAGCGTGTCCACGGCAGAGCTGCTCTGCAAAGCCCTCCTGCCGAGGAGGCCACTCTGCAGAGTTGTTTTGGCCCATGGAATGCTGTCCCCTCGTGTGCATCTGGCTCCAGCAATCCCCCATGCAATTTTTACCCAGAGTGGCAGCACAGCCATGAAGGTGACCACCACCTCACAAAGGACAATTATAAAAGCACCTCCCAAACTCCCCTCCACCTTTCCTTCCTGCATGGAGCCAATTCTGCTCCTTCAGATGTCACCAGCTGCTCTGAGCACAGCACAAGCTGCTCAGAACAATTTCTGGGCCCTCTGAGTCTCTGGAAAGTACCTGCACTATCATTGGCTGTTTCTGCAAATAGATCTATACCAAGTCATGTGTCTTTCTTTACTTGCCTTCAGGTCTTTCTGCCAGCACAGCAAATCTGGGCTCCCGTTGCACAGGTGAAGGCAACTGAAATTTGTCCTCTCTGTCATAGCAGAAGTTCAGTAATTCCTTAGCAAAGCATAGCATGAGGAAAGAGAAAAAGTGTGCAGTTGCCCAAAGGCAAGGATTCTGCAGAGCCTGCACATGGGATGAGATGCTCCTGGAGGACATGACCCTGTGACAACTTAAGCAAGTCTCTGTCACAATGTCACCCAGCTGATACCCAAGTGAAAGGAGAGCTGATTACTCCAGCACTGATTGATGACCGTGAGGGGACAGCACTCTGCTGCCTGTGGGCAACACGTTCTGCCTGGATGTGCCCCCTCCCAGCCCAGGGAGAGCAGCCTGCAGTCTGATTAGTGCCTGTGAGCAGGGATGAGCACGGGGTGCAGTGAGTTTCCACCTTTGTGCTGCTTTGCAAGCATTAACTGTGGCCAGACTCTGGGCTGCTAATTGCAGTCTGTTCACCAGCCCTGTCTGAGATGTGTGGGAACCAATGAGGGAAAGTGAAGTGACACATCCGATGCTCCTGATGAAAGATCTCTGTGAACCCAGGAGCTCTGGCTGGCTGGAACTAGGCCCTGCTCACCAAAATCCATCCAGATACAGCACCCAATAGATGATCCTTCCATGACCCATGCACACCTCTCCTTTCCAAATAATTTCTAATACCCTCCCCAACTAATTTCTGAGTTTTCTTCAGTATCTTCTAAAAAAATATTTTTTTTCTACATAGCTGTCTGGGGGTTTTTACTCGATTTTTTGGTTGTGGCAACCTCCTCAAAACCCAGGACTACATCTGAGAAACCAGGTTTCCATAACAGATGCTGCATAGACCCGAGGATTTCAGAGTTGTCCCTCTGTCATTAGTGAGAACTGGGAGGCTGGACTGTATCACATTGTGCTGAGAATACAAAGCGAGAAATGAAAGGAGAAAGAGCAGCTTGTGTGAGAGCCTTTCATTCAAAAGGGAGGAGTGAGCCACAGTGAACACCTTCAACACAGCAATGATGTGAAATCCTCAATTAGCCTGGGCATGGGGAGAGAGAGGAACAGAGCAGGCAGGACTACAGCCCAGTGCACCAGCAGGTGCATTCCCAACAGCCCCCAGAGAAGAGAGCTCCTGGCTAAAACACAGCCTAATGACCATTATTTCCAAGAACACAAGTAACTTATCTGTAAACATCACTCCCCCAACCAGGCATTAGCTGAAAAAAAAGCAGCTTTGGGGAAAGATGCTAATTACATAGCTCTCAACAGCTGGACTTTGATCATAATTACAGTGCCTTCTTCATCTTACATTAGTGGCTTTCAGCTGCAGCTAGGTGGGCACTTGTTGGAAGGTGGAAATCCCGCCTGTTTCAGATAATCAGCTCCTTTTATGACTCAGAGCTGAGCTGGGTTTTCTGCAGCGCAGGATGAGCTCCCACGGTACCATCCAGGCCAGTAATTCATGGGGGTCAGTGGCCTGGCATTTCAGTGCAGGTGCCTCTTTCATTACAGCAACACTTCCCAAGCCCCAGGAGCCAGAGCACTGAGTGTGCATATTCCTGCTTTCGAGTATTTCCCTTTACAAGGAAAGTAGAAGGAGAAAGATTTTGTGATCTGCTGAATTTTAGCATCTCTTAGCTCTTTCTTTTTGAGAAGAAGAAAGATGGGCAGACTCAGGATACACCCGTCCAAACAACCTCTCTTCAGCCACAAGCTGCATTTGCATGCTTCACTTCTGCATAAGGATGTACACCCCCATCAGCACCTACTGTCCCATTGCCCCTCCCTCAGCTGGGCTGCAGCTCCAGCCCTGCACTCACCAGCCACAGCAGTGAAGGAGGACACTGCTGCCCTGTGCGCCATCTGAGTTCTCTATGATTTTTTGTGATGCTTTGCTTTGATACTCACATTTACAAAGAATTTAATAGCCTAAATGGGGGAGCTGGGCTGTTGAGACAGAGGCTGGAGCGGCCTAAACAATCACACATGGCACAGAGTCCAGGCACTCAGCTATTTTTCCTCATCTGTGGCACTGAATTGCTGTGTTGTTTGGATATATCATTTCACAGTGGCCTGTGAAATGACAGGCATGAAGCATATGAGCATCATAATGGCACATTAGCTAATGCTTCTTGGTGTGATCTGCGTTCACCTTTTGACAGAGGAGATGGTTTAGCTGCCTCCCACATGTCCTGCCTGCCGGACACCCCCGAACTGAAGAGATAAATAGATGAAGCAACAGCAGAGGGTAAATTAAAGCCACAAATCTTAGAGTTAACAGGGATTTATAACTGCTTCCCCCTGCACACTGAGCTACAGGGAAATCTGTGGGACACGCATATGCTCTCACCAGTTTAACAGGGTTTAAAACACTTTTCACTATTGGTTTTTTGCCAGCATACCTCAGCTCAACGTTATCAGTTTGCTGGTTAGATAATTACTAGATGTAATTTTAAGATTGCAAAGAAGCACACTCGTATTAGCTAAATAAAGATTTTTGACCACATCAAAACAGAAGTTTCAAACTGTGGAAAATAAATGCAATTCTGAAACTATCGCATTTTTTTCAAGCAGTCAGAGAAATGTCACCTAACACATCAGGAATAAGCAACCAATGGAACTTACAGCTGAAGAAGACCATCTATGTTTCACACTGAGAAAAGTATCTTTGGGACCAGCTTTGAGCTGCTTTTGACCTGTGTCAGAGCACAGTCACTAATAATTGAACAAATGCCACTCTTGGCTCATGTAAACAGAGATGCAAAACAGCTGAGACATGTTGTTACTCTAAGCTCTATCTCAAACAGGTTTTATGACTGAGGGGTGTCACAAACTCTGTCTGTCCTGAGGCTTCCCACACTGCAGTGGACACTTAAAAACTCATCATGCTGCTAAGGCATGCGGTGAGGAGCAGCATTTCTACTGAAAGGTCTGACTTGATGGATGAGGCAGATGAGAAGGGGTGAAAAGGCTTATTTAAAAAGTTCTATCAAATACAGCCAACGGATTGTTTTTCTCTTTAATTCGTGCTCCAGCTAATTTTTTTTGCTTGAGCCACAGCACCAATTTTCTGAACCTGCTATTTGACATGAGTTGGGATACATCTTGGCAGGAGTTCATGGGCTGGGAAGCTGTCCCAGAGCTCAGGTACACTTCCCAGCGCATCTTCACGCTTTTTCCTTTCAGTCAGAGGTCAGAGCTTTTTCCTTTTCTTTCCTTTTTCTTCATTTTCCATTTTGGAATTTGCCTGGCTGGGTCTTCCAGCCATAGAAACATCAATCTGCTAAAGACTCCACTGCTGCCAGCCCGGATCCACCTTGCTGGATGGGCACTGCTCTTGTCCTGCTCTTCTGCTGGCCGCAGGCACATCCCCAGCGGGGTGGATTTGCAGGAGATCGGATCGTGGCTGAATGTGCCTGGCCAGCCCTGGGGCTCGTGTTGTGGAAGGTCTCGCTGGGGAATCCAATCCCCCCGGCTTCGTTCCACCTTCCTGTGCCACGGCAGCGCGGCCAAGGACCGTGCGCTATTTCCCAGCCGCTCTCCTTTCCCTCTGCTGGCCCCAAACACGGCCCCTCCTCGCTGCCAGGTCTCTGCTCTGCTCCCCAGGACCTTCACACAGCAGTGCCACCGAACACACAGATTAAGGGGGCATAAAAGCCCCCACAGACGGTGTAACAAATAACAGTAGTGGGGGAAAAAAGAAGCAGAGATCGCAAAGCTGCCTGCGATGCCACGGGCTGGGTGATGGTGGCCAAGCCCTTTCTCCAGCACAGAGCTCTGCAGCTTTTCCCAGCACCCTTCGGAGGATGCAGAGTTAACAGTTAACTCTTCCAGGGATCAAATGTCTTCCTGAGACACCAGGCAGAGCTTTTACAAAGCACAGGCAGAGGCCAGTCTTAAAGGAACTCAACAAGTGACTGTGCCCGGAGGATTTCACCTCTCCAAACTTTACGACTGGAAAAATACCATCTACATGTCATTTGCATGCTTAAATATAGAATCTTCTATTGGGAGAAACAAACAAACCGACAATGTGATACTGTGACACCTCGTGTGGACATGCTCTTTTATCTGCTGGAAAGTTATAAAACTCGGCGTAACAACAAAGCTAAAATAAGAGTGGTTGTCAGGCTCTGACACTGGCTGTTAAACAGAAGGAAAAAAATATTCCTGGAAAATTGCTCTCTCTTAGAAGGCAGCTGTTTCTTCTCCAAATCTTTTAAATTAATTATTTGTCCTTTAAATTCCAAGATCTCAGGGCTTAATAGTTCAGCTCATATTATTCCCAGGAGTTTTTTCATTTAAAGAAACAAACAAACACACCACAGAAAGCTAAAGCCATTCCTTTACTACCCAAAGCACTGTGCAACCTTCTGCTCCAAAACACAAGGAAAAGATGCTATCAGCTTTCGTGTTATTTATAATCTATTTTTTTCCCCTCTAATGCCAAAGAGGAAAAGGGGATATCTTAAACGGATGCCTACAATTAAACAGTAACCTGTTAGAAAGCCAAAAATAATAATAAGCTCCACTGAGCATGAAGAGAGCGGCACATTTTTTCCGCGTGCAGCCCAGCTGCCACCGGCCGATAGCAGGAAAGTTAACAATTACACAAGAGGCTGCGATCAAACCTACGATAGGAGAGTTACGTCACGCTCAGACTCACCGCTGGATGCAGGAATCAGGGTAGTACTGCAAGGTGGTGAAAGGTGCTGCTTCAAAATTCATTTCCTTCGAGCCCCTCCTTGGGGACAAACCAGAATAAAATAAATAAATAGATATAAAGCCAGCAGGCTAAAAGCAATAAGGTCAAGTGGTACACGAGGTACAACTTTAGAGATTTATTTTACACTTGCGGATGGGTGGGATCTCCCAGGGACTTGGCCAATGGGATTCCTCCAGTCACCCGAGCATCACCACCACTCCCTCCTCGCCAGCTGGGCATCTTCTGCACAGATATTTTCCCCTCCTCTCAACATCCTTAATAAACTTTGATGTACGCTGGCCACACTTGTTGTTGGGAGCTCATCTGGGGCTTCTCTGAACTTCTGATCTCGCCGATCATTGGTTGCCTTCCCGCCTGACTTCACAGTTTAATTTTGGCAGCTCTTGCAATTTTACAAACTGCTGTGGCCGCTGGTCATCCTCGTCTCCAGATGGCCGGAGTTTCCTCTGCTGGGTGCAGCGCCCGTGCTGCATTTCATCGCATTTTAAAAGCTTTCCTTGTCAGCTCTGGGGTTAGTACCTGCATACAGTTGCCTGGGGAATTTTTCAGTCTCTGTCACACCACAGTTCAAACAGTCTCTTGTGGTCACAGTTTCAAAAGCTGAATGACAAAATATAGGGAAATTCCTCAATTAAAATTAACTCTGAACTTTTGCTCCTCTGCCTCCCCTTCCTGCCCTCTTTCCTGCAAGAAAACGATCAGATATATTTGTTAATGTTTCCCTTTATAGCTCTTCACCATTTTTTTCCAAAACAATTGAGATGATACAGAAGTCTTGTATTGTTCTGGATTTCTGTTAATAATATATACATTTTCCACACTAAAAAAACCCAACAGTATTTTCAATTTTCTTGGGGAGAAAGTAAAAGTAAGAAAATAGAAATCACATCTTTTTCAGACACTAAAGCGTAGAGAAACAAGAGTGAAGTCCACCAAAACAAACTACCAAAGATAAAAAGGAGATCTGATTTTCCTGAAGGAACATGAAAGCAAGAAAGAATGGCTTTAATTCTCTCCCCACCACCTCTCTTTCTTTTTTGTTCCTCTCTTTTGAGTCACACAGAAAATCACTCAGGAAAGCAACCTGTTTTGTCCCCCTGTTTTTTCCCCCTCCATGATTTATCCAAATAGTACAGGCTGTAAACCTATCCTGGTTTTGTGGGTTTGGAGAATGAATGAAATATGAATCAGGAGCTAAATTAAAATGGATTCCAGCAGGAAAAAAATAGCACCCACATATCTGTGCACCAGAGGGATTGCATCTTCAAGCAGACCTATACATTTGAGTGGATGAGGAGAAGTGTAAGGGACTACCCTATAGCTCCCCTATAGAGCATATTTTGTGCTGATGTCAGCACAAATGCCAGCCACCCGTGAGCAAAAGCCAGGAACCCTTTGAGACAGCAGCAATTGCCTCTTATTTTTCCCCTCTGTGTTTTCCTTGTAGGAAATGTTGGTTCGAAGAATGTCACGTGGAAACATTTTCTTTGCTGCCTGTGCCAGGGTGGCAGGAGAGCTATTTCAGACTTGACATTCTCCACCCACACTCAGCCTGATAGTTCCTAACATCTGTGAATTGTGAATCCTCTAAACTTGCGGGGCTGATCCCCGGCCAAGTCCAAGCAGCTTTCACTAAGTGGCACTCAGCAAGGAGGAGAGGCTGGAAGTGAAGGATGTGTTTATTAAGTGTGGTTAAGGGCTCCCTCACTGCTGGACGCTGCTTCCCCTGCCTGGCCCACGGAAGAACAGTAATACCAAACACCTTTTCTCTCTTTGGGTAACCCTGGAGTAAACATCAAACGTTGTAGCTTGTGTCATTGGGAAAGAACTATGGGAATCTCCAAATCTGCTGGGGAGGAGAGAGGAAGAAGCACAGCAGTGTTTGCACACACAGAGCGCAGCCCAGGGAGAGCTTTGGAGCAGCTGCATCCCCTTCTGCCACTGAAATCAGGGCTTTGGGCAAATACCTCCAGGGACTGGGCAAGGAGGGCCAGACAAACTTGTGGTCCACTCTGCCAGCCTGGCTCTGGTCTAGGTTTTGAGCATCCACCCTTAACCAAAGACAGGGCAAGGAAGTGCTCTCTGTGCCCAAACCATTTGAGCAAGAGCTTGGATTCGTGCTTTCTTGCTCCAGGACGTGGTTTCAGTCTACACCTATGGATGTGGGTATGGATAACCAAGCTGCTGGGGAGGTGCATGCAGGCACAGCCTGGGCTCTGGGTACACTGCCCAGGCCTCGTGCTTTCTCCTGGAGAAACACCAGAAGCTGGTTGGATTTCATCTACCATGCCCATGGTGGGATTAGCTGTTACCTCCTCAGGCTTGACTTCATGGAAGAGTGGCTATGCATTGTGTGCTCTCCAAACAGCCTGGAAAAGTTTGTCTTTCCTCACTGATTTCAACCTAAAAGGCAAAAGAAATACCATGAGAAAAGTGCTGTTTTTATGAAACCCTGCTCTACCTGCTTGTTCATGGGAGCTGGAGAAGAGTCTCCCAGAATGGCCTGGGTGCCATGGCCAGTGCATTGGGAGCAGGGAATAATTCCCACCTGGAGACAGACCCACTTCTGGTTTTGGCCACCCTCCTCAGCCTGATGAGAAGGGTTTCTAGCAAGGACATTTCCAGAAAAACTTCAAAAGGGACCACCGACTGCCCAAGACTTGTACCAGCCTTCATGCCTGGGGCTGGGCAAATGCAAATTGCTCATGGTTTGGTTTGCCTTGGCAGTGCACACAGCACTTCCCTGCTTTTCCCAGAGAACTGGACATTTTCAGCCTGACACAGAGATCTGGACATGTTTTGAGGTGCTCAGAAGGTCTATCTTTTGCTTTTTCCAGCTGGGAAACAGAGCCACAGAAGCCCACTGTGTATTTTAGTGTATAAAAGCCCCTGCAAAAGGCAGCAAGTGTCCTGATGTCTCTCCTGCAACCCAAACTTCCTTCCTCCCTCCTGCTCACAGCCAGCACTTGGCTGTGGGTTGATTCACCATGAATTTAGGCAGAGATATTCACCAGGGCAGTGAGGCTGCATCCAGCTCCTCTCAGCTGCAAGGCTCTTTGCATAGCACAGTCAGCAGTGGAAACACAAGCACAGGGTGTGTGCCTGTGGGAATTGCCTGTGCCCCATGCATAGCTGGGAGGCTCTCGGGGCTCCGTGGTATTTTGCCAAGTTCATTTGCACTGCCTTAAAGGAAATCTGCTGGGAGATGGAGCCTGAGACATCTGAGAGTTGGGAATTTCAGAGGTGGGGTGGGTCTGAGTGGGTACGTGAGGACTAGTAAACTTCATTTAGGGAGAAATTATTTATTTAGGGAGAAATTCTTTACTTTAAGAAGAAATTCCTTACTGTGAGGGTAGTGAGGCACTGGAACAGGTTTCCCAGAGGAGTTGTGGGCAGCCCATCCCTGCAAGTGTTCAAGGCCAGGCTGGATGGAGCTCTGAGCAACCTGTTCTAGTGGAAGGTGTCCCTGCCCCACAGCAGGGGGCTTGGAAATGGATGCTCTTTAAGATCCCTTCCAACCCAAACCATTCAGTGATTCTCTGATCCTGGGAGCACAGGCAAGGGGGAGCTTCTCACAGAAGAGGAAAAGGGGGCTTGTGACATCCCCAGCACTCACTGCCCTTCCTAGGAGGCTTCCCTGCTGGCACTGAGTGTGACACTGCTCTGCCGGCTCCAGGCACGTGTCCCAGGGCGGAAGCTGGGGTGTCAGGGATCTGTCTGGACAGCGGATTTAGGGCAGGCAGGCAGCACAGGAAGCATGTGTGTAGGTGGGCAGGAATGCAGGGCTTCGCTGCTTCCACGTCTGGGAGAGACAAACAGCCTGGAGACAGCTGTGGGATACTCTCCCGTTACCCCTCCGTGCACCCTCTCTGCACTCGAGCTGTCACCGAAATGAGCAGGAGATTATCTTCTAGCAGAGGCAAACATTTATATCCCCGGGAGGAGACTGCTGGGGATTTATCACGGTCTCCCCACCGCCACCAAGGTCAGGGCCAGGATGCCTGTGCGCAGCCCCAGTGCTGAAAAAGGAAAAAGGGAGAGGCATTTTCCTGACATCTCTGTGCCTCCAGTCCTGTTCTGTGGCTCCGGGGACCTCTGAACCACTTGGAGCTAAAGAAGACAGGAAGATGCTGGCTTTGCTCTGAGCCACCTTTGCAACTGCTGGCTTCAGGATTTGCCTGAAATCAGACCCACCCTTTACACCAGGGGATGAAACGTTTCGTTCACAGCTTGGGGTTTCCAGGGTTGTCGTTGTGGTCGTTTGTTGGTTCGGTTTCTTTTTAAGTTAAAAATGATTTCTTCTAAGAGCAAGAAGTCTGTGGGATATTTGGGGATTTTTTGTTAGAAAAAGTTGAAGAAAAGGAAATAATTCCCTCCTACCAGCAATGAAGTGTTTTAGCTCCGCTATCCAAGGGAACAGAAACCCACGTCAGTGTGCCTTTTGAGCACATTTTTGAATTTTAACTAAATATTAGAGATGTTTAAAGGTTTTAAAGGAATTAAGGTTTTAGGAGTTTCATGAACAAAAGCAAGAAAAGACAACTCTTCACTAGCTCCAGTGAAGGGAAAGAGGAAACAGGAGTATGACCCTCACAGGATTTGGAGGATCTACCCAAATGCTGTGAGGTGGGAAAAGCTTCCTTAAGAATTCAGATTTTGCCTCTAGCCAATCTCCGATCCCTCTGCTCCAGAAGTGTCAAATTTCTGGGTTTTGGCTCATACAAGCCTCCCCCACACACACACACCTTCCATATTGAGACAAGGGATGAAGAGAAGAGCAAACTTAAAAAATAAATTAATAAATAAAAGTACCACAATTCCACACACAATCCTGCCCATTCCCCTCAGCACCTTTTGTCCTGTCTGCTTGCCTTTGGTGTCTCGTCTGTCACATCTGTAGTGTCAGAGCATCATCTGCTCACAGTAAAGGACAGCAGAGTTTGGTGTTTCCCTTTGCAGGGATAATGGATGTTTTCATGAGGCACAAACCACTTCCTGAGTGTGTGTCTCCAGGATCTTGTCTCAGCAGGAACTCAGATGACAGGGACTGTAAGACTCACTACCTCACAGGGGAAAAGCTGAAATCTTCCGTGTTCTTGTCCCTCACCATCACCTGCTTTGTAGTTTTTTCGGGACATCCCATAGTTCTCTGCTTGAGCAGCCCTGAAACTATTAATACTTACAAGTCACCCAGAACTGCTACAGCAGGAGTTTCCCACTGCTTCCCTTTCTACTCCAACTCCACAGCTTCCAGCAAAACGCTTTTTACTCTTTTCCTGTTCTCCCACATGCTCATGGAGACTTCCAGCTCCCACGGGACACTTAGTGGCATCCCTTGTTTGCTCCAGGCTTTCCCATCCTCGAGGTCCCGGGTCAGAGACTGTTTCCAGGAGAAATCCCAGAGCACCCATCTCAGCTGGTTAATTGAGTTGTGCTCTGGGCCTCCCACAAGTGCCAGCTCCTTGTGTTTCCGTGGGATCATGCCAAGCCAAACAGCCTGCCTGAGGCTGGGGCACTTCTAATCCTCACTTCGAATCCTATTTATCTCACTGACCCCCCCACTGAGATCCTCAGAGTTGGAGTTTCCTGTCACAGTCTGCTGGTTAAGCCTCAGTACAGCTGTGGATGTCCCCTCTCCTGGAGACACTCTACCACCGAGGGCCACACTGGGCCTTGTTTCTCCAAAAGTGGGGGCAGAAGGAAGTTATGCCCCTTGTTTTCAAGTAGTTGGAAGGACATGCCATAGGAGCAGACTTGAAGCTGAACATGTGTTTTGGAAGCTGCAGTCTCCATTTTCTCACCTTTCAGGAGTCATCAAACAAAACTAACTATAATGGTAATACCATTGGTGAAGAGAGATGAGCGCTGGAGAGGTTTATTTCCTCTTTGCTAAAAAACACGGCTCTTCTCTCTATGAGAGGAAAAGGAGCTAGGTATGAGAGACTACATTTGGAATATTGCCCCATCTCCCTTGCCAAGCCTTATGGTTATTCAGGCACACACGAAGAAGGTAAAGCATGGAGCAGTGACTATAGTGATGAATCAGAAGCAAGGCCAAAAGAGTGTCCTGCCGTGTCCTCGAGAGCTGGCAGGACACTATGCAACTCCCACGGGAAACTCCTGCCACCCGAGGCGGGACGGAGGGAATTTCCCTCCCTGACGTCAGTGCAGCTGCACCGAGTCCCCAGGCGTTCCCGAGACACAGCGGGGCCACAGCCTGGGCTAAAGTGGGTCTGGAGGCTGCAGTGCCCCAGGACAGGTGGCAGCACCCTGCCACGGGGTCAGGATTGCATGTCAAAGCAGTGGCGGGAGCTGTGTAGGTGGAAGGCTTGGTCTCCCCATTCAGCTGCCACACGACATGTCTGGCATTCTGGCAGGAACCGCGCCGCAAATACACGCAGTGTCATCACACCCTGTAGGGTCAAGCCCAGGTTGGGGACAGAAACCTCGGTGACCACATCCCTTGTGGGTGAAGGTCTGCCCCAGCCCTGCTGTGCAGGGGCGGGGGTGGCAGGGGAGGGCAGGACCAGGAGCTCCCTGCAATTTCCCATCAGTTTTCTAGCACAGGCTCACTCTCATCCTCTCACCACAGACCCATCCCAGAGTTTTCTCACACTCTGCTCATATCTTCCAGGTGTTCACATCAGAAGCCTCACAGGCTGGTGCAAGGGATCCCAGGATATCAGCTTCTGAAGTGCTGGTGACAGCCAGCAGCACCAGCCCAGCAGCAAATGAAAGGAGAGATCTCCTCTACGCAAAGCAAATCAAAAGATTTGCTGAATCAAATTGTCTGTGTGGAGAGATTGACTCAGAGAGAAAGTTCCTAACAAGGAGAGCATTTATTGTCAGCCTCGGTGGAAGACACAGAAATGCAGTAAACTGAATTTATTGCTGCATCACTCATCTTTCACTGCCTCTAACTTTTCCCTGTGAGTCAGAATTGGAGCAATGTAATGTTGCTGCTGTCAACCCTGCTATTGCTGCACTTTCCCGTCTCCTGCATGCTCTGCAAAAGTAGAAACCTCTCTGCCCTTTTGGCAGCTTCAGAAAACAAATCCTCAGTGCAAAAGCGTTGGTCTCAAAAGAATTTCTCATTTCCAAACAGGATACAACAAAAACGCACTGCTTGGCTGGCAGAGCTCTAGTTTCCCAGCATTAAGGCTATGTCTCTCCTGCAATCCAAGGTGCAAGCACAGCTCCTGCAGGCATACCTGAACTAATGAGATTAAAACCAGTTCAAGAGCAGTAGCAATTAAAACAAAAATCCCTAAAGCATTAACCACTAGTGATGGAAGCCCTGGTTGCAAACCTGCATATCCTCTGCTAAAGCCTGCACTTCCACACCTCCCCGGCCAGCAGCACCCAGCTCACCATTAAGGTGGGTGTGTTCACATAGGCAGCGATCTCCCTCCTGTCTGTGCTGGAGATAGAGCCCAAGAATGCCTGCATTTAGGGGTACAGCTCCTTTTCCAGGCTCCCAGTTTGAAAAGCACTAGTGATGGGACATGCTTAAATCTGCTAGTCAGTCTGTCCTCCTCAGGATGGAGCACAAAATCCACTTAATCAGTGACAGTACAGTCCATGTGCATAAAATAAGAGTTTGGTGCCACTTAAGTTAATAAAACCTTGTTTCCCATCTCAGAGCAAAGCTGAAGAGCCAGTGTTTCATGTCTTTGTCGAGAAGATAACAACTTAAAGAGAGTCTCTTGCATTACCCCCATACTTGCACTTTGATGTTAATAACCATACATACATCCCTGAAAAAAAACAAAGCCTCACATGTGATACGATCAAATCTTTGCACCTCACTTTTTCCAAAGTGAAACGATTCCTGCTGTGACTCAGCCAACGCACGTCATACATTGCACCCTTGAAGCAGGCAAAAGATAACTCCCTGTCCCAAGCTCCCAACTCAGCCCTCAGCTTTCCAAACCAGGGCGATTTTCCCACGGCCACGGGATGGCAGAAGCCAGTGTTGCTCATCCTTGGCAAGTGAAGCTGCCAGGAGTGACACCATCGTGTGACACAGCTGAAACAAGAGGTACCCAACACACAGGTGACCCTACATTTTTGGAAGCTCACTCCCTCCTTCTGAGGGGATCAAACCCCCCACAGGCAGCAACGCTTGTCTGAGGGGCAGCACACAGTGGGCAGACTGAGAACCAATAGTTGATTTTCAACAATCGGCCTCTGAACAGCCTCGGGAGTGCTGCCTGTTCCGAGGCAGCACCGTGCAGGAAAGTGAGTTATTGCGAGTGCACAGAACAGTGCCATCTGGTGATCCCTGTCACCAGGGATCCCTGTCGCCAAAGATCCCTGCCAGCTGGTGATCTCTGTCACCAGGGATCCCTGTCACCAAAGATCCCTGCCATCTGGTGATCCCTGTCACCGGGAATCCCTGCCACTGGTGATCCCTGGCATCTGGTGATCCCTGTCACCGGAATCCCTGCCACTGGTGATCCCTGGCATCTGGTCATCCCTGTCACCAGAGATCCCTGCCACAGCATTATTGGCAGCTGGGCAGTGGCAGCAGCCACCCAAAGCTCCTGGTACCAGTGGGACTGGCTCTGAGCTGCTCCACAGACCCTTGCTGAGTCTCACTGCTGTTGTCTTATGGAGTGACAGGTCAGAAACACTCAATTTCAGAGCAGGGATAAGGATGAAGGACGGTGCTTTTTGCTCTCCCTTCATGTTGGCTCTTCGGAAAAGTCCTGCAGGCATGAGTTTAGTGAAACTGAGCTAGGTCCCTCTATTCCCCACCCTATTGCCATCCATCAGAAGGCTGAGTGAGCCAAGTCCCGCCTTTCTTGGCCACTAACTTTCCATACCTTTTTCCAGGGAGCTGTTCCAGATTCACTTAGCGACTGTGGTCTGTGTGGGTATGAAAGCAGAGGTCAGCTCTGTATTGCAGGAGTGCACTAGCCCCAAAGAGCAAGGGTATTTTAGCCCCTAGGTCCACATTTGAGACAAGTGCAGAGATGGGAAATACTCCTGCTTCTTTTTGGTGGTAGTTTTGTTTGGTTTTTTTTTTCTAAGTCACCGTTCCTAAGGGTAGGGCTCCAAAGCGTGGCACAATTTGCTCAAACAGCATCAGTTCAGAAACCTGAACACCACCTGAACACCATCCTGCTCAAGGATTCCCAGAATTAACTCCACTAAACACAGCATCTTCTACAAGCCCTGTGGGGCCCACAGAGGACACACGAAACTCCTGCACCGAAATCCGCTGCAGCTTAAGACAGCACTGAGGGACAACCAAAATGCAAGGGATGCTGATTAGCTACTGAGTAGTTATGAGCTGTCTGCATGCCTATAATCCACAATAAACATCAACTAATTGGCATTCCCTGTTCCCTTCACGCTTGCTATGAAAGAGATGCTGCCCAAGTCCTCCAGGGACAAGTCCTGAAAGAGCAGTGGCCACTCAAGGCCAATGACAGCTTTGAGAAAAACCTGTCACTTAACACGGCTCTTTCCAGCCTGCTGAAAGGGGAGGAGGGGACACTTCTAAAACCTCTCAGGCAGCTGTAGCCCCAGCAAGAGCATCGTTAGTGGACTAATGCATGTCCCAATATCCCAAGTAGGCACAGGTGAATCTTTCCAGTAAGTCATTTCAGAAGATGAGGAAGGGGAATGCTTGTAAGAACTTTTCCTCTGAGGTTCTCTCAGTCTCCAGGAATGGTCCAGAACTGTTCATGTTCTGCTTCTGGGAGAGCTGGCTTCACATACCTCTGGCAGGATGCATTATAGACCTCCCTCTGCTCTAAGAGTAGGATGAAAAAAAAAAAACCCCAAAACAAACAAGCAAACAAAAAAAGAAAACCATTTCCAGAATCTGCAAAGCTCACAGTAACACCACTCCATGTTTCTCTGCCTGATGCTAATTCCTAATCCTTCCTCTCAGGAAATGAGAAGCTTATTCAATTGTTTCCAGTTCTCATATCATGAGATCTCTACTTGAAAGCTGTGTTAAATGTGATTTAAATGATATTTCTGAAAGCTCCCTTTAAAACAGATTTATAAATAAAATATATTCTTGTCTAAGAGCGCCTAATTAATGCCTCTTTCTAAATACCTTATCCCAAAGCATTGACAATCAATTACTAGGCAGACAGGTTTTAAGAAAGTCTTTTCTAAAACAGATTGCAACATGCAGATTCTGTGTTGTTAAAACAATTCACATGCCTTTTTCACACATGATTTCAAGTTACTAAGGTAGGCAAGACCACACAATATAACTTAATACATAGCAATCAAAAATTTCCACACCATCCTTTAATATAGAGCCATCACCTATATAATAAGTGATGCAACAGACTTTCCCTGAAGTCCCAGTTCCTACAACTGAAGCTTAAGCCCAGCAAAGAAAGAATTAAAATTCTTTGGTTGCTGCTGAATCACCGGCTGCATTGGGTTATTTTCCTGTGCATTAGACTTTAATTATAACTGAGCTTTAGCCATCTGTTCTACTCCCTAATTATAGATGCAACAAGTATTTCACAATTCCAACCATTAAAGAGATCTAAGAAAGCTCCATCTATGGTGTGCAAGGTTGGCTTCTCTGGAGCCCTTTGCACTCCTGTTTAAAGCACTGGGGAAGAGGAAAGCATCCTCTGCACATGAGGCAGATCCTGTTATTAATTTCAGGAGGCCTTTGCTGTGTCAGCTTTCACACCTCTTGGAAGGATTATAAACTTCCCTGTGCCAGGGCGCAGAGGGCACGGCAGTGTTACCTGCTGGTGGCCTCTAACCCCAACGTTCCTGTCCCACAAGGACCTGAGAGAAGGATGAGCAATTCAGAGCACCTGATGCAGTTACAGCATTGGGAAAGGGCTCTCAGAGATAAATTCTGGGTTTTGTGGGGTGGATGCTAAAGGTGCTTCAACCTCAGCTGCCCACCTGGCTCCTCTTGCTGTGGTTGTTACCACCCCACACACACCCTACTAGGATAAGTTCCTGCGAGTGTTTCACCTTTATCACTTCATGGAGCAGTTTGTCATGAATGTGAGGAAAGGTAGGACTTTGGACATCATAAATGCAGCATCTGAAGGCACAGCCCCCATTGTGTGCCATGCCTGCTGCAACAACAATTGCCTCAGCAGAGAAAAGGGCTGGGTGAAGGTGTGACAGTGCCCCAACTATCCAGAGCAGCACATCTGGCTCAGCTGGGAGCACTGTTACCAACTCCCGTGCACAGCTGGGGCTGGCTGTGCTTGTCCACCTGCTGTTGGGTGGCCCAGGAGGAGAAACTTGCTGCAGACTCTCAGTCACCTTCCCAACAGCTCTGCTCACTGTCATGAGACGCATCTGCAGTAGCCTGAGCTGCCACCACCACACTCCCTGTCCTCAACCTGCCCTGTGCAGAGCCTCAGGCGCACTTGTAGCTGTCAGGCTGCGCTTGTGCCTCCACCAACCACCTGGACAACTGCCCAGTGTTTTGTAATTGCACACGCCGCCACTGACCTCAGCAATCCCTTCACCAGTCATAGTCAGATGCCTGGTGAGCTCCAGAGCTGTTATTCATCACAAAAAGATTTGGTTTCACAGCAGCTGCCTGCGACCGTGTCCATGCCCAGTTGTGGAGACGAGGGCATGTCCTCTCCAGGTATGTGCCATGGGCTACTTTTTGCTCATGTGTGTGTCTGGGGAAAGCACAGACTAAGAGGATAGGAGAAAAAATAGGTTAAATTCACAGAGCTCTAGTGTGAATGCTTATATTTTTTAGTGTAGCAGAAAAAATAGAGCTTTGTTTAAACAAAAGACAAAGCTAAGAAACCTAAGTGTAGAGGTAGGTGTAGCTAAGGTAGAGTAACCTAGAAGCACATACAGTTTCCATGGTGGGATTTCACATAGTTATATTTAAATTATCTCATCTCCTGCATCCACAGTAAGTTTTCAAATGATATCCAGTGGTTTCTCACCACAATCATATGTAAGACCCTCTTTACATTTCTAACATTTAGGTATACGCCCAGACTTTTACTCTGAATGTAATGTTAAAATGAATTTTTAGAAAGTAATCAACCAACACTCTTCTGGTGTGCTTTGACAAGGACCCAAAACCACCACGTTTCTTGTGGTTTTCTTCTAAAATCATTATGACAGGGTTGAGTGGAATCACGAGGCAGGTTTGCTGAGTGGTTTGGTTCTGAGAATATAATGGAGTCCAGAGTTAAAGCATTTATCTCTGGCATCAGGGCAAGGGATCACAGTGTTTCTGTGGGTATTCATAACCATGTGCTTGCATGTCCTAGCCTCTGGGTGATTCTATATCACACAAGGTGATAACAGGCACACTGAGAATAACCCTGCAGGAGACACCATGCATGAAAAGAAGCGACTCTCCATGATGATTTCCTTGAAGTTAGTCCCAGAGCCAGAAAATCCTGCTCTGTCATTCTAGTTCAACTTTAGGCCATAAGAAAAGCAACAGCAGAATAAGGTCAGTTGCTTCAGCCTCAAGGAAGAAGCAGAACAAAATCTAGCATTCTCCAAAGACCTCCTAAAGCTTTCTGGAGCCACATGTGGAGTTCTGCCCACAGGCAAAGTACAGTCTTATTTATCTCTGCAAAGGTCCTGAAAACTTTGAAAAAAAGTGAAGTGGTGACTTCCCTTTCTGCCACCGAGACCTGTTTGGTTTAAACTTTGATGTTGCATTCAGGGACTGTTTGAGAAGTGACCAGAGCCAAGAGCAGCCCATCGATGAGAGCGCAACATGAGATTCAAAACGTAAATATGATCAGCAGAGGTTTAAATGGCCCAAAAGCAATATAAACAGGATACATGGATCCATGTCTGGGCTGAAACTGTCCTTATTCAAGTCACAATAGAATTCTCACTGATTTAAGTAAGGTTTTTGCCACTGGGATATTGTTTCCAGTTTAATTTACAGGCTCCAGCTGTATCTTTCCCTTTTTGGTATTTTCCCCACTTTTCATGTCCTGGGGAGCGCTCAGCAAGCAAGCAGCCTGGGGAACTGGTGTGCAGAAATCACTCTTAGCGCAGGAGTCGGAACTGTGAGCAACTTTCCCTGTGCTGATGCTGACACAGACACTGTGAGCAAATGCCTGTAAGGAAGCCAGATTAGGGGATCTGCTTAAGGAGATTAAATAATTCACTGTGGCATTTTTCAAGAACTAAGTTAAAAGGGAAACAATCCCTTCATTTGAATGGTTCCTCCCCCCTGACATAAAAGGATAAAAACCTTCTTACTTTTCTTCCCACACACAATTTTATTCAATATGATTTCTGTTCCTGATCTTCCTTTTTGCACCCCTGAGCCAACCAGTTCTGTACTGTAAGCCCCAAGAAAGGATGTAAGCAGCACAGTGAGAGACTGCAGCCCAAATAGGAGCTGTGTGCTTTGAGTCAGATCTGTGTTCTTACTCACTCACAGATATAATACAAATTCTGAATCAAACCCCAGGATTTTCC
Source organism: Origma solitaria (assembly GCA_013397895.1). Lineage (NCBI taxonomy): Eukaryota > Metazoa > Chordata > Aves > Passeriformes > Acanthizidae > Origma > Origma solitaria. Next base: position 1,070,521 of record VZRL01000553.1, read on the forward strand.
CCACCCACCACCCTGTATTTACTGAAAATCGCCAAGCAATAAATTCAACACATCACTCTGGGAGATTAAGTTATGCTCCCTGCTTAGCAAGGACAGCTGCACTGCACTGAGGATGCACTCACAATGTAGAATTACATTGATTTTGGCTGATCTCAACACTGTTGACCTCAAGATATGTGATGCCAGATGAAGATCAGTGGTGAGGAATCTGGATGGTACTGACTAGCGGATTTTGTAGACACCTTTGCCGTGTCTGTGGGATATATATGTTGGGTTGTCCTGCTGATCTCTGAGCAGATCCATGGCAAGCTCAGCCCTAGCCAGGTAAGATCCAGCTCAGGACCCAAAGCTGTGCAATTATGAGAGTCTAGCTGAAACCCCAGACCAATATTCCCAGCACCAACATAGCCACGGCTCAGTCCAGTGCTGGCTCTTGTCCTGGCCAGACAGGGGCTCAGATCTGTCTGCAAACACTGCATTGCCATCCTCTCCATCCAGCCAGGTCTGATCCTGCAAGGCTCTGTGCTCACAGAGTGTCTCATGGTGCACACACCTTCATCTCAGCTCAGACCAACCACAAACTGTAGGAGAACCTTCTGCATTTCACAATGGTCAAGAACGGTGCAAACCAGGCTGGGGAAGCCATTCAGCAGATTCAGGCTGTCCTCAGATGATGCAGCTGACCAAAAGCAAGTTATTTGCAGGTGACTGGACAGCAGTGAACAGGTCATCCTGCCTGCAGCAGCAGAAAGCATCACGAATATGCAAGTTACGGTAACTTTCCAGAAAAGGAGAGTGAGGAATAGGTGGAGACCTGCTCAGAGGTGATTAAGGGGATAGAGTCATATGCCCTAACCACAGTGCACCTGCTCTCAGGCTCTCCTGCTCCAGCCCTGGGCACCCTCACCTCACATTCCCGCACTGCCACATCAATGCAAGCCCAATGCACCTCTCCGTGCCCGAGGCAGCTCAGGAATTCCCAGCAGTGCAGGAACACAAGCAGGGAGAGGGGCAGAGCTGGGATGGGGAGCTGGAAAGGGTAAGAGAAAGGGCAAAGAACTCTGTGGTCACTGCTCGTTTGCCACATGGAACGGATCAAAGGGAAGAGCAGCCCCTCCTGAAAACATCCCCTGCCCAGCAAGAGCCACGTGGACCAAGGCTTCCTGCAGCAGGCTCACAGCTGGTGTGGCCACCAGCATGGCTTTCTTGGGCTGCAGTCTCAATGACATGGAGAGCGACCTTTCCAGGACTGCCTTGCCATTTTGGCAGGCAGCTAACACAGGCTGTGTTAGAGAGTGCCTGTGGTTAGAGAGTGCCCTACAAGCAGGAGCACCAGATGCCTCTTGTGGGGAGTTTCTGAAGAAAATCCAACAGGTTTGGACCATCTGAAAGTGTAGAAGGAGATGCATAAGAGTAGGAAAATATTAATTACTCTTTCAGGGAATGGGAAAACAGCCCTTAAGCAATGAAAGATAAGAAATCATGATTCTAGCAGATTGCATTCAGCACAGACAGACCCCAGCAGAGAGGATAGGCTGGAGTCCCAAAGTTAAGGCTGTAGGGATTGTCTGAAGATGTGTTTCTGCACAGGTGCCCTCCAAAGCTGAATATCTAGGTGTAGAAACTGGGGCTGGCAGAAATGGATCAATGGTGCATTCCCTGTTTGTGCTACAGGTCCCAAATCTGCGCCATTCTGGAGCAGCCCACTGGAAGAGGTTTTGCTATGATCCGGGAAAGACATTGGAACCTGAGAATGGACCTCCAAAGACATGGATGGGAGTTAAAAATAAGAAATCTCTCCAGTGATGTGGCAGGGAGGTATTCTGACAGGGACACACTCTCATTGCCCTAGCTTCTCTCTACTGTCGCTATGAACTATTCCTTTTCTTCCCACCAAGTCTGGATCACCAGGAAGTTACAATTTTCATTCCTTTGGGTTAATGGGCCAAGCTGAGGTTGGAAGGTTTAGTACATAGACTATGTCAATGGCTTGAACTGACCATACAACCACAGTCTTGTCCCAGCCCACAGCCTTCAAAGACGGAGCTTTTGCAACAGAGAGCACATGCACATGGATGAAAAGTCTTGTGGATGTCACCTGGTTTCCTTGCAGACTCATATAGATGCACACCCCAGGTATAGATGATGTACATAAATGTGCAGTGAGGGAGAAAAGAGAGCCCACAAAACAGTCAGGACAGGGATGGTCCTCAGAAAAATCAAAGTTGTTCTCAACTATGTGCTAACTCAGCTGCCAGCAACCATGAAGCTCTCTGTCTTGAGCATCCCAGATGAAAAAGATTCATCAAGGACATCCTGAGAAATGCAGGGCTCAAACACCAAGTTTGCTTTCTAATGGAAATGACCTGCTAGATATTGAACATTGTGGGTTATTTGCTGGTGCCAATGGGGAGCAAGTCACACAAGACTATTTCATAAACATCAGAACTCAAAGTATTAGTTCTTGGCTTGCAAATGAATGTCACTTCAATTGAATGTCACTTCAATTAATGAGATGCTGCCCTGTGTTTGCAAATATCAGAGCCCCTGAGGTTTTTATGGGCACGAAGATCAAAACAGCCAAGCTGTTCTGATCCAGTGCAGTGGTACACACAGGGCCACTCCAAATGAAAAGAAAAAGGACAAAATATCTCCTTCTCCCAGAGCCAGGCAGTTAAATATTGTGGTGTGACCATGCAACTCTGGTAGAACCAGGAGAGGATAAACCACATGAAAGACAACTTGTCTACACTGGAAAGCCAGCTGGAGCTGGTGTTGTGGAATGCTGTCACCTGCCACTCTGCAGTGGATCCCAGTTGGCCACTCTGTTCCTGAGCAGAAGTCACTTTAGCTCTGGGCAGTTCAAAGGCAACTCATCCTCCTGGGCAGCTTGTCTTCTGCTTTGCACCCAGGACCTGTGACTTGGACAAAGCCTTCCATTCTAAAGCACGATAATTATACCAAACATCATTAGCAACAAAACAATTAATTCCTAATTCCAAAGTGCTTATACAAAGAAGATGAAGATAAGAAAGAGAACAAACCCTTTGCAAATATAGCAGAGCACTGACTGTCTGCATATGCCTCACTTAATTACCTATTCAAAATGAACAAAGTGTCTTTCGTACTGTGACTCCAAAAATTAATTAGTCTCAGATCTCATTAAACAAAGATCCAGTTCAACTCTAATTAAATTAGGCTGCCTTTGACAGTCAGCTGCAGTCTAGCAATTGAAGGTAGCAAGCTCCTTTTCCTTGCATCTCTTCCAGGTGTCAGCAGAGGCAGGGATGCTGGCAGCACCCTGCAGCCCCGATCCTGCCACCGAGCGTGGGGCATGACCAGGATATGCCCACGGGCCTTGGGAGTAGCTGGCACACAGGAAACCTCTTGGACTCCAGGTCTTCTGTTCCAAGAACTGGTGCCTCAAGAACTAACTTCTCTGCAGCCAGATGACACATATTCAGCATGTTCTGCTTTTTGTCACTGCTGTGTTCAGCCCCAGATGTTCTGCATAGCCTCTGCAAACTCTCTGTCTCTGGCTGCTGGGGGAGACTCAGCATTTGTTCTCATCAAGACTTCCCAAGGACAAATACAAGGCAAAGATTCATACTCTGAGCTTCAGCTAGAGGATGAAGGACAAGGAGGTTCTGCCCAGTCATATACGGCTTCTTCAAGAAAAAGAAGAGGGGGTCAAAGTTTGTTACATCCCACTCTCACCACTGATGCTGACACACCAAATCTGCCCTGTGAGGGCTGCACCCAGCTTTCAACACAGGCTTCCTTCTGCTCAGCCACTCGAGGATGGTGGGATCTCAACCACAGCAATGTCTTTCTTGCTGAGCTGGGGCCTTGCAAGTCTCATTATCCTGCAGCTGATAGGGGACAATTCACCTCCCACGTTTTCTGCTGCTCTGTGTGACCCTGAAGAGAAACTTAAGGGAGAGGGACCAAGCCCACCTCGGGTTACAGCACACCAGACTCACCAGAGCCCTACTGCAGCCCTTCATCATTCTTTAATATTTTTCCAGGTTTGGGAGACCCCAGTCAGAGATGTTAATGTTGTATTTAGTAACCCAGTCACATATCTTTCATTAGTTACCTAATTTTAAACTGGAAGGAGCTTTTTGTACTCACAGCTTCCTCTAACACAACCATGTAATGGCTCAGTGTGACAAGAGCAACTCTGATAAGAGGAAAAAATGCACGGCTGCAATTTGCAAGCACTCTCCTTTGGATTGTTCTGCACTTCACAGCCACCAATCTACTTTTATGCTCCAGCTCCTGAGAGGAAGTGAGCAGGAAGGATCTGGATAATCTTCTCTGTCACTCACTAATGTTCCCCTTTCCCTCACTTTTTTGAGGCTGGAATTTTCACCTCCTTAGCTGTCTCTTTTATCAAAACTGCTTCATGTCTTCACTTATCATTTGATTCTTTTGAAACTTGACTAATTTACCAGAAACATAATGTTTCCCAAAAAGTCACCGAGAAACATATGAGCAAGGAACTCAGGATGAGTGACCATCACACCAGAATAGCTTTTACTCCTGTAACATTTTACATCTCCCAAGAGAAAGAAAATTTATAGAGGCAAGGAGATTATAACTGTAAATAGATCAATACTGACACAAACCACAGATAAGCATTTCTGAGAATTTGCGTAATAATCTGTGTGTCAATGAACTGTCAATAAAACCTGACTGAACAGTCACCTTGTAAAATGAAGTCCAACTGTTCAGCAAATAACTGTATTAACTCTCTCAGGCAGCATCACTATCCACTTCAATCTGAAATTTCACCTCACATACAGATCTCCTCGTGCCTTTATCACTCCAAGGTGGCTATGAGGTGCCGGGCAGTGTCCTGACTCATTCAGTAAATGCCTGCTCCAGCAGAAAGGCAAATGGACCTGCTGATTCCCCTTTTCATTTCCCAGGCAAGCATTGCAGCTCCTAACCCCACCAAACATCCATGCTCAGATCTGTGGAAATTTGTAGTGTTCCAACAAGTTCAAGTTACTCTGAACTCCCTGCAATCCGAGAGCTCCCAAAGTGCCCCCACATTAAGGAGATTACACAAAAATGTGAAATGCTTGAGTCATTTGAAATGGCCATGTGATCAGCACAGAGTAAAGGGACATTACTGGACTGCTTTGGATGGTTCTGTAAAGCCTCGTAGCTTGGGATTCAAGCAGCGCTAGGAGATGTACACACATCCCTTAAGAGGTATCAGACGGAGATGGAAAGGGGCAAAGAATAGCTGCAGTGGGGCCTTGGCTCAGACAAGGTCTGTGTGCCAACCACATCCAGATGCTGCAGCTCTTCTTACCTGATGAGACCTTCTAGGAATCAGTGAAAGGGAACCATTCTGTATAGGAGAGATATGTGGTAGTGCTGGGGAATGGGGCAGGAGATGTGAGCCACTAGAGAGAGACAGACCTGCAGGAACTGAGCCATTTTCTCAAGCATAAGTAAAAAGAAGTATATCTTCCCATGTACATCCCTACAGCATGCAAATGGAAGCCTCCAGAGAACTGTTAAGATGTTTTTTTTTCAGGGTCTGATGCACTGTAGCCATGTCTGAATGCTTTGCTTCCATTTCTCTTTATGAAGATTTCAGCAGAAGCTGGTACTGTCTTTGCAAGAAAGCTTTTAAGAAGATTGTAATAACAAGGTTTTCTTCCCTCTGCCTCTATAACTTCCCTACTTTCCTTTTGGAACTGGGCAGTTCCCACTGCTGCTGACAGATGCTCAAGAAAATTCTCAATTCTTACAAATTTTATGCTGCCAGGTAGGTAGAAAACACAAGTGCCCTACGTTCTTTGAAGGGAAGGATACAAGAAGTGGTTCAGCCTTCATCAGATTTAAATTAATCTTAATGAGAACATCAATAAAACTAGGATGTAGGAGAAGTAGCCACAGGGGAGACTGTTTTATTAAGCAGCAGAGAATCCCTTTGTCCATCAGGGAGTCTCTCTGCTGTGCATATATAATGCTTATTATTACATTGCAGCAGGAGAAAGAAAGTTCTGGAAAAAAAACCCAAGCAAAACCAAACAAACTGAACAAACCAGCCCTTCATTATCCACCAGACAAAGCCCTAGCAAATCTGACTTCATTGTCTGCCAATCACAGAGCCCACTTGCGCATTGCTAAAATTGAAAAATGTCATGGTCTGTCTGAGCCTGGCAGGAAGAGAGCCTGGAAAAGCACTCATTTTACAAGCTTTGCTTTCCCATTTGCGTGAGAGGGAACTGATGGTGGCTTTGCTGCAGAAGGAAGCAGCTCTGGGCTCATGTCCCAGAGCCCACGCTGCAGGGACAGAGCTGGCCTGGTGATGCACAAAGCAAATGTGCGCATGCAAGGAAAGCCCAGCAAAACACAAGGGACACAAGGTGGGTTTTGTGATCGCAGCTCTGACTGCAACCACTCGTGCATCACTGCAATGAAAACACCTACCTGAGCTGGGCTTTGGGAGGGTCACACATGGGAATGGGAGCTGTGTTCACTGTGCTCCAGGGAATGGCCACAAAGATGTATCCCAGGACCTCAGGGACACCCACCCTGCCACTGAAGAAAGTCATCAGTGGTCATAGGATTAGTAGCTTTGGGGATGTGAATTTTTACAAGCTCCAGCATGGGTGTGTTGTTTTGGATGCCAAGTATCTTTTCAAGTTAGTATCATTTTTATTGTTGCATTAAGGGAAGGGGAAGCAGGGGGAGGAGCAGACCAAGTTCCCTGGCTGGAGCAGAAGTGCAGCTTCTCAAGCTGAAAAATGACAAAACGTGCAGGCAGATCCCAAAGTCAGAGAGGGTTGGGGGGAGCATTGCTCCACACTGAATGCTCCTATTTGGGTGGGGTGGCACGGTGTATTTCTGTCTTGGACCACGAGTGAAAGACCATGTTGCCAAGTAAACCAGCAGACAGCAGAAGCCTTTTCCCTAAGAGCACCTCTTGGATTCAAAGCCTTTTCAAAGCCAGTGAAAGAGGTACCAAGAGCTCAAATTTACACAGCGATGACAAGTTGCAAGAGAAGGATTCCACTTCTTACATTGTACATATTAGAATTTCAAGGGCTTTTGACTTTGTCTAATCAAAACCCATTTTCACTACAACACTCAAAGACTTTGAATGAAATCAAGATAATTCCCTTGCCAAATTTTCTCTGAGTAAACTATTTCTTCTCACCTGCCAAGTTGAATAAAAAGAAAGAGTAACAAGTTTTAACATTTTTCTCTGCTATTAGTCAGAGAGTTAAACCACTGAGCCTTAAGTTTCCACCAGAAAAAAAAAAAAAATCACTCTAATTGAACAGAAAAAAATGCACAGGCATTTTACTAAGATTCCTGGAAAAGGATCAGGGGATAGAAAAGCTAAGACAACTCAAGTCAAATCAGGGTCTTCTCATCTCCTACAGTAAGTTCTGTCTCCGCGACTGAGGTGTGGATGTTGCAGAAGTTCAGTCTGAGCTTCAGACTCCGCAGAGTTCCCACAAAGTAGAAACAAAAGCAAGAATCTCTCACGCTGCTTGTGAACATTTCTGCGAGGCAGTGCCTCACCCAGTTCTTAACAGGAAGCTTCCCATTAACAATAAGAGATGGATGACGAATGAATGCTTACATACTCTCCAAACCCATTCACTTCTAATTGTTTTATGATATAAACCATGCTAGTCACACAAGTTTTTCAGGGAACTCTTATTCTGTATGTTCAAAATGAACCAGAATGGTTCTGTGGCACATCTTACACTGTCCTGCAGGCTGCACTAACTTATTTGCAGACAATCTTAGGAGGATGCTCTGGCTAGGTATTGCAAACAGCCTACATGTGCTCTGGAAAACTCAAGGGTGGGTCTGCATCCCGTAGCCCCCCTTTCCACATAACTTGTGTCAAGTATTGATAGAAAGGGGAGGGGGGAAGTAATCAGTCTTCTGCTTTGGAGGGAAGAATGCTCAGTCACATCTGATACGCTGAGAACAGCCCCCAAGAGCAACCCTACACTGAGGAGCTTGTAGGAATTTCCCACTGACCACCTGCTCTTAAAACTGTAGGGGGAAATCCCACATGCTCTGGGATGAAGGGAGTTCAGTTCAAAACAGCCCTTAACAATTACAGCTGCAGGTTATTTTTAATTGAATTCAGATGATGAATGTGAAATAGATGATTTTGAGTGAGATAAGCAGGGAAATACTTGCTCTTCTCAAGAAGGTAAGGAGCAAACAGTTTTCCCAACCAGTCTAGATAGGAACCTTTTAATCACTGAAAGAGAAATAATGGATCCAAATTATCAAGATTTATTTTAATCCAAATTGGGGATTTGATTTAGAGGGCCTTGGGAAGCTTCAGTGTTCAAGGACTGACCACAGAGTTGGTGCACAGCTCTCCCTGTCACATCAACACTGTGACTGTCCCAGGCACAGAGAAAGGAAAGGGGTGATGTTCTCACCCTCACTCCACTGCAGTTCAGCGCTTGCTACAGACTCCTCACACAGCCTCAGATGCGTTGATGAAATTGTGTGGGCAATAGTGTCCCCCCCAGAGAAACAGGGACAATATTTCCTTTCTTCCACTCTTCGTCTTGTCCATCTATGTGATAAGTCCTTTCACGTGTAAAAGGTGCTGTGGAACAGCAAGGCAGCCAGAATTTTTGGCAGTGAGCAAGTACCTGCAACTAAATTGTGGCTTTGGTCCTGCAGAGCTGCCAGTTGCTTTTCATGTGTCACTGTGCATTCGGGTGGGTAACTGGATGCTGAAATGGAAGATTTGTAAGCACAACGGATGTCCTTCAGCAATGTCAGAAAATAAGAATAGGTTTGATAATTTTGGAGTATTCTCCACAGAAGCTGACAAAAGCATTCCTCAAAACTAGGGACACCATTTGCCAGACTGAAAATTAACAGAGCAATGTGGATGTGTGCCCAAACTGCCAAGATGGACATCTCCCACCACTACAACAACTTTTATTTAGATTTTGAGCTCATTTTGTTCAGACACATGGCAGAACTGTAAAAAAAGACCAAAAAGTCTTTTCTAGGCTATTGTTACATGAAAATACTCCAGTGGAATTTGATCAACACTCATTTCTAACGTAATGAAAAGAGCTCACAGACAGCTCCTCCCTTTCCCTCAACCCAAGACCTTTGCAGGACATTATTTCCATTAAAAAAATTTAACTGTAAGTGCATGTGTGCAAAAGAAAGGGATGAGCAGAGCTGGGGGAAAAAAATTGCAAAAAACATGCCTAAAAGCATACACAGTGTTTCACAAGATAATTGCAGAACAAATAGAAAGCAGAGCCAGATAAACACAGCCAGCCTGTGCCATGTTCTCATGGCCACCTCAACAGCATTTTAAGACAAAGAGAAATGGAACAAGAGAGTTCTATGGAAACACTCTCTAGTCTCTCAAAAATTACTAAAAATAAAAATTAGGGTGGAACCATTACTGAGTAGGCACAGGTCTTGCACATACTGGGCACTCTCAGAATCAATGTGTGTATGCTTGGAGGAAGACAGAGCTCAGCACAAGACAGAACCAACCTATTTCTTAAAAGCACTCCACAGCTGCCACATGGCAAAAAAACCCCACTATGACCCAGCCACGTGGGATTTGGGCTGGCAAGCTCCCTGAAAACATTTTCACAAACCTTCACTACTGCCTGCCCTTTCAGTCTCTCTATGAAGGGATCCAAGCTAGATGGGTAAGTTTTATAAAATCATGCTAAGAGAAGGAAAGGAAATGCAGCAGTTGCCTGTCACAATTGAAGTGCAAAGGAACTGGAAACTACCATCCAAAGAACTGGGAGAAGAAATAATGCATCCCATAGAGCGCCATTCCCGCCCCCACCCCACCCAGGTTATCTCTTGGCCAGGTGAACCACCTCCCAAAGGGAGCATCATTGTGCTCCACCCTGGCTTAGCCCTGGGCTCCAAGCAACTGATCACTCTTAGCTTCCCAGGACTCTTTCTGAAGTGGCAGGCACTTACCGTCTCCCTGGAGTGTAGGCTGATTTGTTAACTACCTATTGAAATTAGTAATCCTCGGTTGAGTCAACAGTTAGGCAGTTGCTTATATCACCTTACAAGGAAAAAAATATTGACACTCTTATACTGTCAACAGATCAGAAGTAGGCAAATATAGACAGAGATAGAGTATTCAGATAACCTGCCAACCCTTGCCTATTGCAAGTGAAAATATAAACAGAAGGCTCTGTGCTTTATGAAGATTTGCAGCAGAGGAGCAGTTACATAAGGAGCCCAGGAAGCATCTTCTGAGCTGAATTTCAGGCCAGAGGAGCATTATTTTGCTAACTCAAGGACTTTGGTTTCTGCTCAGAAAAGCTGCTGATGTTATAGGCTTGAGCAACTGGGAAGCGATGCCTCCATCCGTTTGGCAGAGGCATCAGGAGTTCACAGATTCAGCTGCAGTTGCAAAATAATACAACAAAACTGGAGCAGTCTGGATTTTGGGCCATTTTAAACCAAAGTTCTTAATTTAATTTAAACCAAATCTTAGTGTTGTCCTGCTCGTTATAGCTCACTGACAAAATGGACGCAGACATCCTCAGTCTAGAGCCCATCCCAGATTTCAGGGATACAGTACATAGCCATGCTCTTCATCACTCACCATTTTCTCCCAAGGCTGGTAAAGGTCAGATGCTGAGCCAGCAAATGCTTCTGATTACCCTGTCAGAAACTTCTTCCCTTTTCTGTGCCTTCTCCCACTGCTCTGTGTCCTGTAGCCCTTCTTTCCAGCTGTATATTAGATGTCTTCTTGCAGCCACATCCCTGCAGAGTCCTTTCCTTTGGGCATCTCTTTAAGTATCTCTGGGCCATCCTCTGCTCCCCATTCTACACGACCTGGGAGGGACCAATGCTTTAACAGGTCACTTCTGTGGAAGGAATTGGCAGAAGATCTCTCCCTAAATGGCCAAGTGTCCTTTTACAAAATGTAATTGTTCTTCCTCCTAGGGCAGCTGGGACAAGAGCTGGATGAGCAGCTTGTTAACCCGTTCAGCAATGAGTTAGGGCTAATACAACTGAAAAACAACTTTGTTGTTGTGCAAAGGCCAATTCTTCATGGAGGTGTAATCACCAAGATTGCCCTAAGGGCAAAAAGAAGCCTCTCCCTGGAGCCCCTTGCTCTACTTTTTCTGAGTCAACTCAGAGGCAGACTATTCAATCCCTTTCCTCACAAAACCACATAGACTCTCCAACAATGACAAGTGGCTGCTTAGGCTAACCACATGCATCCCCACAGCCCCTGCTTTCTAACACCCTCCTGGCAAAGCCAAAGGGGCACATGGTTTGTGGTCCTGTGGGGAGTAAATCTCTGCTGGAGGCCTGAAGCCCACACCAGTGTGGGATAGGTGCGCATGGAGTAAATGCTGGCTGATGTTCAAATAATTAACCTCAAGGTAGGGCAGAGGGGCAGACATGCAGCAGAAAGATTTTAAGATACCAGCCATACCTTTCTCAATGTCTATGAAGGTTCTGCTCTCAGGACAGACATGTGCCAGGTTTAGGTTTCTGAGTTGGAAGAAGACAAAATTTAGGCTCAGCTCATCAAGAAATGGGCAAAAGTTCAGTCTGAGCTGCAATTTCTTCTACCTGAACCAGTTTGCCCAACCCTGGAGATGCTACTCAAGATATTAGCTTTGCTGAGGTTCCCACCTGACATCTTTCAAGGAGGGCAGAAGGGCTCAGAGAACTCCAACTCCACCTTGGCTTATAAACCTGCCAAACATGTTTCTTGGCAAGGTAGCAGAGTCATTTCCCCAAAGGCATGGTGGTTTTGCTTTGTCTTTTACCAGGTTCTAGCCCTGTGGTTCTAGCAGTTGTCATTGGGAGACAATCATAAACCAAGAAAGCAAAGCAGGAAAAAAGTAAATAAATAAAAAACAGCAAAAAACCATTAAGACCACAACTACACACAAAAAGGACATCTGGATCAGACAAAAGCCAAGATGGATGAAAAAAAAAGACTCATTTCTTTTCATAAGTTTTTTGCTTGCTCCAAAGTAAAACCAAATGGTGGAATAAGTCATTTCCATTGTGTTTAGCTGCACTCTGTGGTTTTTACCAGTAGCCACAATTGTCTGTGTTGAGTTAAGTATTATTTATAAGGTACAGGAATGAGCTGTGGAAAAGCCAACCAGGCATTTGACAAACTGCAAGAAAGAGCTTGGAAATTTTCCTAGTCCTCACTGTGCCTGACACTCACCAGCATCGGCCTCTTTCTGTCTCTTTCCCTTTTCCGCCCTTGATAAGAGAGGTTTTTTTGTCATTTCATCCTATTCTGTACTACAGGCTGAGAATGCCTCAACATCAGCAGTGACATGGACTCTTCCAGAAATAAAAAGAGGAAGATGCTGGCACCTCATTGGAGAAAGCATTGGAAATGAAAAAGGGAAGAAGACTGGTTGATTCCCTAGGAGGAGACTCACAACCATCCAGGCTGCGATGAGACTCTCACTCCTCCCAAAACACAGCAGACACAACCACCTGGTCCAGACCTCTTCTCTCGTCCAGACCTCCTCTCTCTCTTCCTCTTGCCTGTCTTGGCTCAAGTATAATTTGAATTGAAATTTCTAAGCAAATCAAAACTTCACATTTTAAACCAACTTTTGCGAACTGCTTCAGAATCCTTAATACTTGTGGATCCAATAAAAGTTCCATTTTAATCGAAGATACTACAGAAGTTTTATGGAATATCTCCAGATCAACATACTGTACTCAGATGTAAAAAATCCCCTCATTATTTCCTGAATAACTTGACACTGTCTCTCCCTCTTAGGATGAATGCAAACACATCTTAGAGTTTCCCAAGGGACAGAAATATATTATCAAACCCTCTGGACCTGCCTATTAGAACATTCCAGGCTTGCACAGTTTGTAGGAACATTTTTTTGGTTTTGATCAGCACAAGACGTCCCAGCTGCTTCTCTTGACTCACCTTCTGACATGGTGATTTTAGTCTCAAACTGGGGCACAAGTCAAATTACAGGCAGCATGATTCATGTGCCTCTCACTTCAATCTATCCTCTTCTTCTCGGAAAATGAATTACCATTTGCTTTGAAGTAATATTTCTCTCAAGTTAACTTTTATAGGATTTGCAACCTGCTTGCTGAGTTGGTTTGGCGTAAATTGTTGTATTGCTGTGGTGATCTCATTGCTGAATGCAGCAGGGTGATGACAAGAGGAGCTTTCCTGCAGCAGGGCCACTGTGCGTTCGTCTCAGATTTGCTTTATACACACCACGCAACTCTACTGGCACATCACAGAATCACAGAATCAGGTACAATTAGGTTGGAAAAGACCTCTGAGGTCACTGGGTCCAGCCTGTGACCAAACACCGCCATGCCAGCTAGAGCATGGCACTGAGTGCCACGTCCAGTCTTTCCTTAAACACCTCCAGGGACTGTGGCTCCACCACTTCCCTGGGCAGTCCGTTCCAATGTTAATCAGCCTTTCTGTGAGGAAATTCTTCCTAATGTCCACCCTGAATCTCCCTTGGCTCAGCTTGAGACTGCATCCTCTCATCCTGTCACCAGCTGCCTGGGAGCAGGGGCTGACCCCCACCCGGCTGCACCCTCCTGTCAGGGAGTTGTGGAGAGGGATGAGATCCCCCCTGAGCCTCCTTTCCTCCAGGCTGAGCTCCCCCAGCTCCCTCAGCTACTCCTGACAGGATTTGTCCTCCAGACCCTTCCCCAGCTTCGTTGCCCTTCTCTGGACTCGCTCCAACACCTCAATGTGCCTCTTGAATTGAGGGGTCCAGAACCAGAATAGGGCCCCAAACTGTGGCAAGCTTTTGACCTCCAGAGCCTTGTCTACTGCAGCAAGACTGACTCTGCATGTATGAAGACAAGACTAAAGGCTCTGCAAACTTGAATAACCTCAGAGTGATCCTTATCCTGTGTAAGAACTACAGTTAATCTTGTCTATTGTCAACTAAAACAAATAAGAGAAAAAGAGGTCCAGCTCCAAACCCAAGGAAATCTGGAGTAATTAAACAAGCAGCTTCTTTGAGTCTTGCTGTTTCCATACTGATCCTCTCCACAGTTGTCTTGACAAGTCTTCTCCAAGCCCAATTTTAGTCTGTCCTTCACTATTCTCTTTCTAAAGAAAGATACCCTGCCCCAGGCTACCAGCCTCTTCGATTTGCACTGGTCCCTCATCAGAATCTTGAGAATTGTCATCAAATTTCCCTGCTGTCTCAAGCCACTACTTGGTAATATAGATCATGTACATTTTGAAATTGCATACATAATCTTTATTGGCTCAGCCATTCTTAAGCCATGATTAATAACAAAAATAATAAAATTAAAAGGGAAAAGAAAGGAAAAAAAAAAGGTAATTCCACCCATGCTGGTAGCTAAAGTGAATAGATCTCTTGCACACAAAACAAATCCCTGTACATTGACTTCCTCTGAGTCACGCCCCAATCCACCCACGCCTCGCCTCACTAAGGTATTTCTCATGTCATCTAGCCTAAAGCAAACACCTACACTCTCTCCGAGCCTGCAGAAGAGAGAGAGAACCCAACCTTGCAGCACTGGGATCAAAGGTGTAAACGCCACCATCTTCTCCAGGATGTCCTGCAATTAGCAGGTGATAACCTGGAGATGGTGGCATGGCCTGAGGTCCTTTTTGTCTAGGGAGAGGGTGTGTGATGGCTCCTGGTGTAGCAATGAGCTCCAGACTTCGGGCCAGGTGCAACATAGGAACATCCAGCTCCTCTGGACTGCTCTGAGGAGAACAGTTTGGATGGACTGAAATGAGGCTCACACAGTGTGCCTAGTTTCAGACTGGGGTATGCAGAGGTGCTTGGACAAAGGGGCATAACTCTGCACCCAAAACGCAGGGAAGGAGAGAGATGGAGAAATGGAAGAGAGAAACAGTGGGGGGAGGAAAAAGGGAACAGAAAATCCATGAAGACTGAAGTGTTGGAAATGCTTTCAAGAAAACACAGACTCTTGCTCCTCTTCCATTTCTTTTGTTGAGTTTGCATTTGTGAATACAGCCCTGTCTGACAGCTCCAGATTCTGCTGCAGAGCGACCCTGGGCTAACAGTTTTGCAAGGCGCCACTACATGGGCAGGGTGTTTTACAGATGAGTGTTCTTCTTGCCTTCCACAGAGCATCCTTGCATCAGCCCTAGCTCCTGAAGAGTGGCATTTCCCACCAGGCATAGAAAATTTAATAAGTGTTTATGCTCTTGGGTTACAAAGAAGGGCAGGTCACGTTATGGTCATGCAGTGCCCTCAGCTTGCTGTGAACCAGCCTGGCTTGAAAGCCTCAGTGACTCTCAGCCACTGCAGAGTGACCTCAGGTGCCTCTGGCTGCAGGTGAGCCATCTCAGCTCCCTGCAGAGCCTCCTGCCTGCCCTGGCTGCCCTTCTGCCAGTGCTGCAGCCTGGCTGGACATCAGTTCCTACAGCTGCAAGCAGCAGCCGTGATCTCCCTGCCATCATCCCCCAGGACATCCTGAGCTTGGCCAAGCTCTCCCTGAGGCCGCCAGGCTTTCTGAGGAGGGATTTCCTGGATCAAACCCAGCAGCACCTCTGAGCAGCTGCACACCCCTCAGCTGAGGCTGGAGCTGACCCCCAGTTCTCACTTATACATCAGCTGTGGGTTGGATGGTCTTGTCCTGGGCTATTTTGGGCAGCTCAATCATTATTTATGCACGGCAAGACTCTTGTAACATCCCAGCCTGAAGCAATACTTTTCACACCAGCAGGGTTAGCAGTATAACCAGCTCCAAACCCAGGGGCATTAGCTACAGGAAGGTCACCAAAGGATCAATCTTCATGGCCAGGGTATTATCTGCAAGGCTTTCCAGCCTCAGAAGGTAGAAGCAGATGTTAAAATTGAGGTCAACAAAGTGACTGAAGCAGCATTTTCTTGTCCTGCACCGTCTCCTTACAGCTGTGACCATCAAAAGCAAAGGCTGGGGCCACTGAGCTGGGTTTTCAGCAATTGTGCCCCTTAAGACAGAAGAGTTGGGAGGACCCTTACCTCCTTCCCAGCTCCCATGGACATCCTACTGCATTCCTGAATTTACACGGCTGGAAATCCCAGGAGACTGAGAGAGGTGAGGTGGGGAGCAATTAGAGCCGTCAGTAACAGTGGGCTGAAGTCCTTCCCCTGCCAGCCATGTCCCTACCTCTCCTAACAGCACAGAAAAGGAACATAACCAGCAGCAAACAGCACGCTGATGTGTTTCAAAACCCTTGCTGGAATACCAACACCCAGGCAAACAAACAGAGCTGAGCATGCTGCAACGAATATCTGCCCCATCTACAAATGAGAGCTCTCCCGATTTCAGTAACCTGCAGTGAGGAATTCAGCCAGCTCTGTGCCAGGCAGACACACAGCAGGGCTTCTCTGCAGCAACCAAACAGACAGAGACCATGGAAAGGTGATAGTGATGGCACAGTTGGATAGTCCCGAAATACCAGTTTCCCCATAAATAGGCAAATCAATTAAAGGTTACGAAATGCAGTAATTTTCTCTGGGTGTAGCTACATGCTTCGGAGTTTAATGAGCAAGTAAATGAAGCTGGGAGAGAGAAAGCGAGAGCACACTTTGGGCTTCTGCTGTTTTGTTCCTCAAAACCTTCAAAACTGCACAAGCCTTAGATCACACCTGGTGACCCTGTCAGGACCTTCCAGTTCGTGCCATCCTGCGAACAGTCTCTCCTGCCTGCCGTTCCCTTGGGCCTGATGACTCCAGGGAGGAGGGGGAAGTAGAATTGCCTGTCAGGCACAGAAAGTCAGGCACAGAGATGGGATATAGTCCAACCAATTTTACAGATGGTGTGGGGAAAGGAAAAGGGCTAGGAAAAATGTCAAAAAGCAAAAACCTGCAGAGAGCATTAGGACTGGAAATGGACTAAGTCCAATATTGCCCCATTTTTCCGTCCTTTGAGAAAAGTTTTTGCAACTTTCCTTTTCCAAAGGCAGATAAGGACCTCAAGCATCCAGAGAGGTTTTATACCTCCTGCAGGAGGATGACCCTATCCCCACAAGGGACAGACACCCGTGTATGATCCTCTGTCTCAAAAAGCAGAACAGTTTTCCAGGTGAACTTCAGGAGAACCCTTCATAATGCCCCAACTTTGCCTCTTAACTTATAACCTGATCTCCCTGGTATCCTACCTTTAAAACTAAACAATTCTTTGTTGCTTTAGGTGCAAGTGTTCACATATGCCTATGAGCCTCTAGGCTTGTGTGCCTTGCTTTCCTTACACAGTGAAAATTTCAGCTAATTCAGAGCCATGACTGAGAACTTTGCCCTAATTTCATTCTCTGCTGTACTTTTTTGGGGGTTCCTCCTTTAGGGCAGCCCAGTTTTTATAAAGAGGTGATGCAGTGAATCATTCCAAGGCCTCCCAAGTCTTGGGGAACAATGGGGACTAGCCCATGCCCAGGCAATAAGAGGCTTTCTGAATCATTCTACAACAATTTCTTGGCATTGCATTTGGGGCATGAGATACACCTCCAGATTTCTCCACTCGCCAAAAGAGAGGATAATGCCACTTGGGCACATTTAGTAATAGAAAAATTAGGAATAAAGTTGCTGTTCCACTAGAGCTGGCCATAGAATTTCCTTATCTTGGTTTTTGGTGCACAGAATTATATTTGGGTGCAATTTGCTTGTTGAAAAGTCACTTCTGGGACCACCTTTGTCATGCTATGTGACTTAGTCCTAGAAATGCTCCAGCCACGGTCAAGGGCTTAGTCCCAGATTTAGGAACCGATGCTCTTAGGTACAACCAGAGATCTGGAATTCCTTCCAGGAGAGGGCAGGAGCCCTCGTTCAGCCCAAGGCCCAGAAACTACTAAAATCTCTGCTTTTCTGTCACAGGCAGTTTTGATAATCAGAGAGAATTCTGCTGTCCTGGGATGGAGACAGAAGCATGGTGATTTCATTGCACAGCACGTATGGAAAGCAAAGACTTTGCTTCTGATTGAAATGTTTTATCTAACCAGGAGAGATTGCTTAAAAGAATATAAAAGTTCAAACACCACAGTGTAAACTAAAGAGAGAAGAAAATTTTTAGATGAAAAGTTCTTTTAACCAACCCCACCAACTTTAGACTCCTGTTTTCAGATCTATTGTAAACTTATTAATGTTACAAGATTACAAGTAAACAAAATAATTCAGTAGGATTGAAAATCACAAACCAAAGAACCTATAATTTTCCATTAAAAAACAGAAACAATAATTTTGCCTGACTTCACAACCATAAAAAAAAAATCTGACTTCCAACACTGCAATATTTGAACAGTGTGTTTAACTAACAGATGCCTCAGTAGGATCAATCTGACAGTACTCATGTCCCGGAAAAATTTCAGTTTCACATCATTTATAGAAGGCAGATTGTGAGTGTCATTGTGAGCACAAGACCTGTCCTCACTAAGATTGTGCTCTCCCAAAACAGATCTCAGCTTTATACATTGGACTCCTCCCAAGGTGCATTTACTGCTGCACAACCATTCCGTTCTCTGTGTAATGGGACTACAGGAATTCATATTACTTCTAATAAAGAACCACTCCGCAGCCCTTATTTTAAATTTGCATTACACAGACACCTTTAAAAAGAAGGTGTCGTTAGGCCAGAGGAGCTGGCTCTGCAGCATGCTTCTTTGGTAATAATACCTTCCACATTCTGTAACTTCTGAAATATAGGTATGACATAAACCCTATGGGGGCTCATATCACCGAGAGACTGCAAACCTGAGCCCTGCAGCCCTTCTCATTGGGTGCACAGGGCAGGCACTGCAGCCAACCACCCTCCCAGAGTAAGCAAAGATGCTTGGATGCGTGCTCTGGAGTCGTGTCCTGCCTTCAGTGGTAACCTTAGAAAGACTATCTTTTCGGTTTGGTCATTAGATAATATACAAAAATATCCTGTGTTGTGATCTCAGCACAAAGGGCACACGAGCACAGGTGGAGGGAGATGTACCTCGCCTCAGGAGGATGCTAAGAGGAAACCAGACTGAAGGTTGACGATGCCAAGGACCCTTCAACAGTATTTGTCTTTCTGAATGGGGGTCCTGCTCCTTTTATTGCCTCTCTGGGAGATCTGAGCTCAGCTGCCTGCTTGGAGACATGCTTCTTTTCAAACTAGGGGCGTGTATACTGGTTCTGGGCTGGAGTGAAATTCTGAGGAAAAATACCTTCAAGATAGATTTGCAGCTCCTGTGATGACACAACCACACAAGGATGTCAGGAAATTGGACGGTCTACTTCCCGTCCTCCTCCCACACTGGTCAGGATGTGAGGATCTGATGCGTGATGAAGTTGCTATTGCCTAATGAGCGATTGCACAGCCTCTGACATGGTGCAAGAGATTATGTCCTGGGCTTTGCCTGCAGCAAATGAAGCTTGGCTCTCTTTCCTCACGTTACATGCAATTTGATGCAAAGTGGGTGTCTATGTGTGCACTGTTATCATATGACAATGGATATTGTTGAGCTACTGTAAAGTGAACAGTGCCTGTGTCCTTTCCTAGGGAGCTGCACTTGGCATGGTAACCTCTTGAAAGAAAACTCTGTAAAATGGTGTGGCTTGCAAAATGGGATGAATTTGGACAGAAAAAAGATAGGGAAGAAAAGATCCTTAAAATCTGAACAGCAGTCAAAGAGGGATCTCCTGTCAACTGCTTGTGTATTGAGACTCTTTTTAAGTAAGGCACCTCTGTCTCTGCAACTCAATCAGGAGCTGTGCCTAAAACCAACAGGAGCAAGGCTCATGGGTCCTTC
This sequence comes from Origma solitaria, assembly GCA_013397895.1. NCBI lineage: Eukaryota > Metazoa > Chordata > Aves > Passeriformes > Acanthizidae > Origma > Origma solitaria. The sequence goes on from VZRL01000553.1 coordinate 1,090,286, forward strand.
TTAATCCCAGCTGAGCCAATCCTTCGTGATTTTGACCAAAGAAATGCAATGCTGCAAAGCATAGGTAAGAAAACCAGAGATTGAGCTGAAATTCCCCAGAGGTATTAAACTCCCAAATTCTTAGTTTTTTGTTTGTAAGATATTCTACCTACAGAGAACAATATGGACTAAGCAGCGTCTCAGAACTGGGCTGTCTTCCAGACTTCATCTCACCTCTCCTGAGAGTGAGCGAAAAAAACCTGACATTGCAGAACAAGGAATGATTGAAAGTTGGTGCCTCTGGGTGCTTCCATGAAGCCTTTGGTGCTTAAACACCGGCATCTGTGATCTTGAATAAACACTATATTTCATGGAACAATTTTACTCCAAGTGCATTCACTTAATGTACAATGGAGAGCATTTTTCCTTTTAAAAAAAAAAAAAAAAGGAGCATTTTTTCCTCTGGCAAGGTCCTCGGAGAAAGGCAAGGAAGGTTCACAAACATTCTTCAGTGAGGCACATTCACCCTGAAAGCGCTTGTGTGGGCACCATGAAAATGTTGTGGGCTCAGCTCAGTGGGGAGCGAGAGCTGTGCTCGTGGGGCAGTGAGCGATGGGACAGCCCTGGGAGCAGCTGCTGACTGCGGCAGTCAGAACAATCCCTGCGCCGGAGAGCATCTGAATAACCACCAGGGTGGGGACACAGCCAGCCAGCTCGGGGTGAATAATTCCACGCAAACAAATTTGTAAATCTGTTTGCACAACGTGAGCTCAGACTTCAGGAAAAAATTTGGTGATAAATTTTGACTGTTGAGGTGAGAAGTGATGGTTGCACTGGATTTTGGAGACAAAAGGAGACATTTTGTAAGAATCAGTTTGCTGTTTGAGGGCTGCCTTTTCCTCTGTCAGGTCCTGACCTGGTCTCAACCTTGGCAATGTTCTGATGCTGTTGGGATGGGAAAGGCCATGGTCTGCCAGGTAAGAGCCAAGTTCCAGGATCATGTGTGATGCCATCTGCTGTGTGGGACTACCTGAGTGCCACAGCAGGACCAAGCACACTTTAAACAGCCTCAGGAGTACATCTCCTCTCCAGAAGAGCAGGTAGGTAGCAGCAGCTTTGAGTTCTGTGCTTGGGGCATCTGCTGCTCTGATCTCCAGTGAGAACTATTCTCTGCCTGTCTGACTGGGAGACCACATGGGACTGTTCCTTTTTTCCCCTCATTGTCACTTACTTCGTGAACTTCTGAAAGGCAGAGGTTACCTCTTTTCTGTGTTTGGATACAAGTTGCAGATTTCTTAAAAACTGACTGCCAAGAAGTTTCTAATCTTGATTTCTTCTCCAGTATGAAAAGCATTCAACATCACATTAAGAAAAAACTCAACATTCCTCTTTCGCAAAATAAAGGAAAAGTAGACTTTGAGGAAAAAAACCAAGTAAATGTACAGAAACACAAGGAAGCTCATTTAAAACTCACCCTATGACACATGTCAAAGGAGGAACAAATATAAGTTGCCACTTGCTTAAAAGCACAAGCAGTAAGGAGGGAAAGGAAATCATGTCTCCAGCACGACTACATGAACTCATTTCCAGTTGTCAGCCACAGCAGCAGAGACACTGAGCTGTGCTAAGAGCTGGCCCATTCCCGTGGGACTCCAAGGCTCCCGATTCACCCTCAGAACACGGTCCAGTCCTGACACCTCAGATGTGCAGCTCAGTTCAGTGCAGAAAGCAGCACATATCTGTCCCCTACACCCAAACCCCTCTGGGTGAGGCTCGCAGCCAGCCTGGGCAGGTTCACCAGACACTTGTGCCGAAAGCCCACACAGCTTTACAATCCCACATCGCATATGAAGGCTTCGTCCTCAGTCCCACAGACACATATGTAAACCCTTCACATAGATACTGGCCTGGATTTACCTTAACAATTTATCTCATTCACATAAAGCTCTGGGTGCCCCATTTTCATGCTTTAAAAGGTGATGGGTGCATAGCACTGGGCACAGCTCTATCGCTCATCTCTGTCTTCTGCCATGGAAGAACAACCAGGAAACTCAGTGGGACACTGGTGCACCTTGCTGGGGACATAACAGAGCAGGATTTTTCTGTAAGATCTTCTATTTTCCATAATATTAACATTCTTCACCAAATGTAACAGACAATTAAAATTCTGCTTTGACAAAGCTTTCCTTGGGTTGGGCAAATTTCTAACATCCAGAGTAGGATTTCTCATAACTAAGGAGGCAGAATATTAAGAAGAGACCAAGTGAGATTTCTGCCACACAACAGCAGTGAGATGTGCAGCATTGGACACTGAGGACTGGGGTCATCAGCTCAAGGAAAGGGCACTTGGATCACTAAAAGCTTAAATGAGTGGAAGAGGTGACAAAACACATTCATGGAATTTGCAGCTATTAAGTATCACGAAAGTATCAGGATGATCTGGGAAAGCACCTGGTTGCAAACACCACGAGGTGTCCTGTTTTCAGACTTATTCCAAGCCATAAATGGGTACAGCCAGAGGCAGCGCTTGGGCTACTCCAATCCTTAGCCTTTAGCAGACCTGTGGGATCCTGGAGTTCTCCTCTTGGAACTAATTCCCTTCTCTAGTGGAACTAACTCCCTTCCCTTCTCTTAAATGTCCATTATATTGAAGTACACTCGTTAGATGTTGTAGTTCACTGCAGATGGTATGGAAAGCTTAAACACGAGTTCCCTAATTCTCTGCTGGGTTTCAGCATGTGAAATCTGCTGCTGTCATTGCAGTGAGAGACCAAATATCACTTTGAGACTCGCCAAAATTTGATTCCCCCCATAGCAGCTACAACTACGAAATGCTGAATTAGCAAAAGGTGCTACAATATTATAAGCTGATGAAATCACCCAAGACACCGGCAAATGGCTCAAAGGTCCCAAATCCTGTTTGCTGGTAACCATGGCACTGCAAATTCTGTTTGCTAAATACTGGCCCTGAAGGGAAGGCAAAGGTGAGAGGCTTGCAGGAGGCAGGCTGCAGTGCATGTTGCTAAGCCACTGAGCAATAACATGTTGTGTGTTCCATGGGTGTGATGGCATCAGTCAGAGCAGGCATGTGACTCAGCCCCACCAACACTGAATGGAACCTTGTGAAGCACATGGCTAAACTCTCTTCTTATCTCCAGGGGATACCAGAAGAAGAAAATAAAAACCCGTCAAGAAAAATCTTTCAATTTACTTATGTTCATAGAAGCATCAAAAGATTAAACTGCCAAGAAGAGTAATTTTTCAAATGCAGGATACTTCCTTGATGCGGGATAGCCAGGCCTTTTTGAGTTCATCCATCAATACTCAGTCAGTAGGAGCACAGTTAAGCTCCCAGTCACCAGGAATAACCCCTCTCAGCCGTCCCAAGCCTTGGAGATGGGGCTGGTTTTGGACAGGAGAGCAAGAAGTGAGCTGATCCCTGGACCCTTGGGGCCTTAGGAGCCCAGCTTCCATTAATGTCCCACTGAGAAGCAAAGAGCTTTGATGCTAGGTAATAAAACTCAGTGTAGGGATCTTGGCATTCATGAAATAGTAAGTAGGAAGTGGCCTGGCCAGGCTCTGGCAGTGTTGCAACCAGAGCCCAACAATGTGGCAATGCGTTCAGCCTCCCTAAAACTCAGCACTGCTTTGTGAGGAATGTTCTTTGGCCAAAACCCCCTCCTGACCCCACTGGGATAATGTGACTTTGAAAATACTATCTTGTCTATCCTACAGCCTAAATGTCAGCCAGAAAAAGAGAAGGAAGGAAAGCAAAGAGCAACCAAGTGTTGCAGATTATGTGCTCTCAGCTGCCACTCTGCTGAGCCATTCCTGTTCTCTCCAGCACTGCTGGGTTTTAGGGCAGGATAAGGCTCTCGCCAGTCACCTTTCCTGGTCACCCCATGCAGGTGTTTCTTGCAAGTATGAGTGTTGAAGAGCCTCGTGCTTCTACAGACACTAAACTGCGTGTGGTTAGTCAAAGTCATAATTTACTGATACCCAGCTGACTCCTGGGATGAGCAGAAACATGCTGGGGTCAAGCTGCATAAATTAACCCTATTAAATGATTCTTCAGCGGCTGCCTGTGCTCGTGGATGCAGTGTGCACATAACTCATGAAGAGAGCTGTGGTGAGGGCAGGTGAAGAGGAGGATGAGGCTCCTGCTCCCCGTGATTGCAGTGTGGTAAGTCTGAGCGGCACCACGGCAGGACCTTTGTTGAGGAGCTGCTCCTGCACTGATGCTCAGAGTGCAAAAGAAAACTCACATCGGGAATTTCACTTCTGCCCTACAGCTGACAGCAGCTCAAAGAGATGAGGTCAAGGATCAGTGGGTGGATTGGGATGGAGTGAAAGAAATCCTTTTTTAATCCCTTCTCACAGATCCCTGCAGCACATGAAACTGTGCTTTGGAAAAGTCTAAATTCACACTCTCTAAATCTCTTGATTCCTAAATGCATCAACTCTGTCCTCTTCCAGCACTGTAGCCATAACCTCCAGAGACCTAGATGGGTTTTTGGGTTTGAAATGTTTTTGGTTTTGTGGGGGTTTTTACCCCAGAAATTCTACTCTCACAGCATTTTCAACTCAATTTAGGGCACTGACATAACCAGCTCCTCTTCTTACGCCCAAAACTATTAACCAGCAACCTTTCTACCCCACCTGTGGGACAGTTCCTGGGATAGGTCAGCACCAAACCTCTGGTATGGAAATTGGCCTATTTTCATAACACATGGCTCAGACTCACAGGCCTGCATATAGGATCGAAGGGAAATTTGGCCCCATTATGTAAGTGGCAGTATTCTCATGCTTTGTGAAGGTTCCCTGAGTCCTGAGCCTTCAAATGCACATGTACCACCCTCAGCAGAAAACCTGTCCCAAGGCTCCATTTACACACCCAGAGCCCAAGGTGCACTCGCTGCATCTTCCATTGGGAAATGCTTGTTACGTATTACAGGAACTGCTGCACACATGGGTGCTACCCACAGCTTTCTAACTCCCCTCGGTCACTTCTGTCTCTGAAGAGGTCTTTAGCATCAGTGAGTGATGCCCACAGATCTCTGTAGCTTATAGATAATGCAGATACTAAGCACAGTCTGGATGCCTTTAAGTTACTGTGAACGAGAAATGCTCTTTTAGAAGATGCTGTACTAAATTTTAGATAGAGCAAGAGTTAATGCCATGGACATTAAAAAGATGGCAAGTAGTTCTTCAGAGTGTCTGAGAGAGAGACCCTTGGGTACTTCACCTTGCCACTCCACCAGCAGCATTTTCTGTGACCTTGCACAGATCCACCTGGAAAACAGAGTGTTTACAGGGGGAAAGGGAGTGCAAAACTAAAGTTCATACTCTTTCCTTCTAATTTTTTTTCAGGACCCAGTTCAACCATAATGCACGTCACTTTGGACTTTTGGGAGAAAATTGTACTTAACACAAATTTGGCATATTTTTCAGTCTCCAGATCTTCTCCGCTCTGCATCTGATTGCACTCAGCATCCGGATCTGTGCACTTTTTGGAGTAGGGGCTTATTGTTCATATGCAGATGGAAACTAGCAGACACCATCTCTGTAGTACTGCACTACCAGTAACAAAATCCAGCAATGATTTTAAAAGAAGACCCATTGCAAACCTGCTACTTTTCCTGTGAGAGTTTCACTGGATTAGGACTGCAGGATCCAGTGTATCTTTCATTAACCACATTAAGCTCTTAAAAAAACCAGTTTCTGGATGACAAAAAGCCCTAATTGAGCACACAGCAGCCGAGGCGAGCTCGCTGTGTTACCTTGTTGAAGGCACACTCAGTTAATCCTCGTGGAAAGTCCCCTCCAGTCCCCTGAAGTCATTGTAACATACACGCGCGTGTGCGTGCATGGGTATAAATAAAAAAATGCATCATGGACCTCGGTCACCAAATCTGGCCTTATTTGTAAGTGCTCCCCTTGCCACAGCCTTTTCTAGCCTTGACGCGATGGGGAGGAGGAAGGTGTCACCTGTTGGTGTCCTTGACAGATGTAAGTGTGGGCATGCAAGGGGAGACATTTTAGAAACAGGGAAGGAGGGAAAACCACTCTCGCCAGCAGCCAAGGGTCCAGCAGAGCCCCTGATGAACAGTTCAACCCGGAACAAAAATTAAATGTACTCAGAGTGAAAGAGAACGAGAGGCTGGAGAAAATACAGAGCAGTGCATCTCTGCTCTGGGAGCAATGAAGTGTGATACAAAGGGTATTTGCCCTAAAGCCCACCTCCACATAACCTGCTCAGTCTAGTGAGGATCAGAGCTTGTTAGAAAGTTTTTAAGAAAACAAAAGAAATATGGGTTTTGGACCACATTCCTCACACAGTCACCCCTGTAATAGTGAGATCTATTCCATGTATCTCTCACATAAGAGGCAAGGTCTGAGCTATCTTCTGGTGAAATTTTAAGATTTTGTGGCAGTTTTATACTTTGTTTATAATTGTTTGTCCTTTCAGAAAAAAACAAACAAACAAACAAAACCAAAGACAAACCAAACAAAACGCCAGCTGTTTGGATGTAACATTTTCCCTGAAAATTTGAAACAGACAGAAGAATTTGTTTTCTTGCTATGTTTCTTTGTGAGGGTGAAATTATTGAGAAGAAGAACTCTTTCACATCATTTTACAGATGCTGGCCTCATTCTTCACCCATTTCATCTTGTTTTGTTCTCAGGCTTACATACATACGTACACCTCACTATGCACAGGGGCGAGCACAGTCGGAGCACCCTGAGTCTGGACCCTGCTGTAATGCAGCCACTAACAGGACTAGGCACAGTTCAGCATCTGGTGTCGCCATATTAGAGCAAAGGAATGGTTCCATGAGTTAGTTCCATGAGATATTATTTGCTTGTCTTTTGCTTTGGGTGCTTTAACCAGAAATAATCATATCCCTGAAGCGTGGCACAAGCACACTGATTTAAAGTGTGCCTTTTTGCAGTCACACGCGTGCCTGTGTACAGAGCCTCAAACAGACCAGCACCGAGGGTGCACACAAACCCCGCTCTCCCGAGGGTTAGTAGTGCCAGAAAGCCACAGGGAATGAAAAGCATTCCCTGCTTAGCTGAGCACTGGGAACCTGTATTTCAAGTAATTTCTGTTTGCAGAACTGAGCTGAACTCCCCTGCAGCCCAGGTGGGAGGCAGAGCAGCCCTGGCTCCCAGCAGGAGCACGAGCTCGGAGCTCCTGGAGCCCCTGCTCCTGCACAGCGTGGCTGGTGGCACAGCCAGCCCCAAGAGGAAAACCTCCACAGCAGGCAAGGGCAGAGCAAGTGTCACTCCCCAAAGACCTGACCCTCAAAACATCAGAGACTAACCCTCCATGAGCTGATGGTCAGGGAAACAGGAGTTTGGAAAGCTGCCTCTTAGGTTCTGAGGAGCAGGGATGGCTCCTTCATCCTCTGATGACCAGGGGGATAAAAAGTGCCCAAAACCTCGTTGTCATTTGAGCAGCATTTGGGCAGCCCAGGATGTTCCAGAGCGGAGCGAGTTTGGACAGAAGATTGCAAGTGCTCCCAACATGAGGGATGCCCCATTTTCTACACAAGCACACAGCTGCCATACCAGAACTGGGCAGAACTGGAAAATTATACCAAATATTAATGTGGCATGTAAGAGGGTTATGGTTTACCTTTTGTTCTTATTTAATGAGAGGGCGGGAGAGGAGGGGGTTAAGGGAGGGGTGAGATCATGATAGATGAAGAGAACTGGCTTGGCTAACTCTCCATAGCCTGTAGCTACTGCAATATTTATGAAAGGGAAGGTGCACCTTGGCAAGCTAACCTGCCTGAAATTGGAAGGTTTCAGATGAAAGGGAAACCCTGTAAAGTAAAACTGAGTGGTGCTTGAGAGGAGCATGATGGCAGGGAAAGAAAAGCTATCTCCTCACTGAGAGTTTCCATTTCTGAATGCTTTGCTTTGCCCAAAAAAAAAAAAAACCCACAAAGGAAAGCAACCTGGCCAGGCCTGCCCACTCCCAGAGCGCAGGAACCAAAGTGCCAACAAACATCAAACTCACTTTTCGCAACTCACAGAAGTCCTCTGGTATGTGCTAACACTGCACATTGCCCTGCCTGCGAGGCTGGAAGGGTCCCATCCTGAGAGTGGCTGATTTCTACTGCATTTTCCTGAATTTTGAGGTTATTTGCACAGACAGGGCAGGGCCCTGGGGTGTCCATTACAGGTCTGCTTTTTCAAGAGGAAAAGCTTGAAGATGCTATCATGAATGGCATTTCCTGCTTCTCCTACAGTTCTTATTGACATAAAAAAGAAGAATTTTCTGTCAATATTACTAAGACTTCTTATTTACCAAACACTGTATCAGCACAGGACTTGGACCTTTTTAGAGGAAAAAAAAGCATTCAGATGATAAAAGAATGAATGTCAGGATCCTGCAAAATATTCCCCTGGTTTCTTTTTAGCACAAGACATGGAAAAAACTTTGAAAAATTTCAGGAAAGTATTTGATATAATATAGATAATTTTTAATTAAGATCTTGCCTGCAGGCAGACCCACAGCCCTGGCATCTCTTATCTGCCAGCACAAGGCACTCCCAGTGCTCCTATGGAAGGAGCAAGCTCTGTGCATGCAGGGATGGGTTTCTTTTAGCTGCTTAACTGTTTCCTGCACAAAGACAGCTCCGAAGTGAGGTGACAAGCCACTGCTGGAATTGGAGGAAGGTTTATATTTCAATTTGGATGAAAAATATAGATCTCTCTCATTCTCTCCTCCCACCAAAAAGAAGGGTTTCAACCAGACTGGATGAGTGGCTGTGCTTTCTATTGCTTTCATTTTTTAATTATAATTTCCCTAATTTTGATCTCAATCTATCACTAAAAACAAAAGAGCGGTCTGAAAGCTTCAAAAGAGAATGGTGTGATTTTTCCAGCAGTTTTTCTTATTGTCCCTCCCTTCCCACGCCAGCCCTGGCGCACAGGGGCAGGGGAGGAGAGTGCTTGGCACTCGAGGTTCTCACACCCCTCTCCTGTCTAGACCAGGGCTATGTCTGATTTTCTATCACCCCAAGGCTACAATTTCCAGTGAAGAAAATATTAAATTCAAAACCATCTGCCCATCTCGGCTCCTTCCGAAAAGTCAAAACCGTCAGAGGATGAATTCCCACGTCTGGCATCAGAAAGCCTCCTGCCCAATTTGCAGCTTTAACATCATCATTGCCCAACCCATGACGTTAAAGGCTCTCACAACATGTTTGGGGCAGGGACAGACACTCATGTAAAGCCAGGATTTCACGGTGGCACCAAGAAAAGAGTGGGTACTGCATGAAGCCATGGTGCTGGGAGCTGGGAAGGATTTAACCCATTTAAATTTACTCCTTGTCTGACTTGTTCTGCTCTCCTCTGACTTTGCTCTGCAGAGACCTTTGGCTCAAGTTTGCGTGCTGCCGACTGGGCCAGAATCTCATTTGCAGCATTAACCACGGGCAGCTCTCCCCGGGGCTCGGTGGCAAGCCAGGGTCAGTGCTGGGGTGCTGGGAGGGGACGAGGAACAAGGCAAGTCACTCAATCTGCTGCCTGGTGTCACAAGTGATTTATGGCCCTCTTCAAACACAGCCATTGATCTGTTCTGCTTTCCCCAGCACGCTTGTCAACGTGTAATAAAGCCAATGGAAATTCCTGGGTGTTGAGTCAAAGAACTTAAGTATGCTCAGGTTTGCTTATTTAAAAAAAAACACACCTGAAGTCTCCCCATTTGGGAAACAGCTCAAGATTTACAATCCTGCAGAAATTTGCAAGGGTAAGAACAAGAAATACAACCCCAACCAGCCCTTCAGGCAGCTGGCCAATTAATCTTCCCTTTGCTGTCTGCTGCTTGCTCTCCTTTCTGCCTTCAGCAGTTTTGGAAGATCTAAGCCAGGCAGCAGCAGTGACTTCCTCACGCCTGGCCCGCAGTGAACCCCCGAGATCCGTCCTGGAGGTGAACCCAGCTGTTCCCGGGGCTGCATCTCCCAGAAAGGCTGCTCTGGAAATCACCTGCTGCTCTGAGGCCAGGCCGAGCAAGGCAAGGGCTGTGTAGCCACCTGAGCTTACCAGCAAATGTCTCTGCTCAGCTCCGTGTTGGCTTGAGCTCAGAGGACCACTGGCCTCAGCAGCTCTGGGACTTGGGCACCTTTCTGAGAATGGGTCTCTCCTCACCTGAGACTGCTGCAGGCAGGGAGGAGGTACAGGGGTGACCAGGTCAGACAAAACATGACTTTGCCATTGGTGTGTGCTAAGGGTCAGCACGAGGCACTGATTTCTCTCCTCACTGCTCCCAGGTCACCTGAAGCCACAGCCCATGTGTGGCTTTGCATCCATGCCATGGAGGATGAAGGAGAGCATGGACTGAATGGCAAGAAAGGCACTTTGCCCAGAAGACAGCACAGATGTCACCAGGCAGTTCATATTGTTCTGCCCTTGAAGGATCTGTCCTTGATTGTAAAATCAGTGGCTTCCCACTTCCATCAAGAAGAAAACATTCCCACTAACCATCAAGAAGAAAACATTGCTCTACTGCATAGCATGGACTATACATTTAAAATACTGAAAGGGTAACGCTTTTGCCCAGTAAAATGATATAAGGCATTGTAATCTCTTGTTCTGCTCTTGATTAAGAAACAAGTAATAAAAAAATCCCAAACAAAACAAATTCACATTTTTCTCACGCAGCATTTTAAAATAAAAAATTTTCATCCTGTGGCAGAAATATGACGTCAGCAAACTCCCCAAATTCTACTTCTCAAGAGTAGTTTTCCTAAAAGTAGCATTTCCAATACACCTCCAATATATTCTTCTTTTTCTAATCAGAAAATATTGACTGAGGAACCTAATCAGAAAGTAGTTGACAAGCCCCAGCAATTTTCATTCTGACAATATATTCACTTTCTCTGCAAAGAAAATTCCCATTAACAATTACTAGGCAGTAGAATAATGAGATTGAAGGAGCGAGCTGCTCCACAGATCTCATTAAAACTGCCGGGCTAGGAGCACGTCATGCGCTGTTTCAGAGCACTCGCGAATGCTCAGCTCCTCTGGAAAGGGAGGGGTGAACAATTTGCCACAGGTATCCAAAAAAATCACAGAATTCCCAATCAGTGGCCATTGAGAAGATGTTGGCCCCGGTTCAATGGATTTTACATTTCAGCTACTGTACATGTCATAACAATCAAACTGTGTGAAATAGAGAGCAGCAGGTTCCTAAGAAATATTAACGCCAAGTCTGATTGAGTAATGAAGGAAAATGCACACCTATGGGACTTTCCACAATTCTTATCAGTTCTCAAAAAACCCCCAAGAGACACACATCTTCCAGTCTCTTTTTTTTCTGGAATGAACTTCCCAGCACTCCGGGGAGGAGGGAGAGAAGTGGGAGGAATAGAAAATCCCTTTTGAATGAAACACTGAATTAAATGCCGATGAAATGTTGATATTTAAAACACCCACACGCATATGGACAGTCTGGGAAGGTCAGCCCACAGTGGTGCTGGATTCCCAGCCCAGTGCATAGAACAGCTTCCAGTTTTGTCTATCTGAGCACTGTTTTCAAGAAACTCAGTCCTCCTTATTGTATCTTCCCATTTGAAGATTGCCTGTGGCATCCAAAGGGACAGAGAGAGTTGCGAAGAGGTGATCTCCTAGGAAAAGAGTCCGTTCTGTGGCCAAAATCAAAACTGTTAGGACAGAAAGAGGGATTTCTTGCTTTCTCTACTTCAGTTTTTACTTGCCTTCCCAAATCACAACAGAGCTGTCACCACAAGTGCAGCAGAGACATCAATGCCCCAGCACTGGGAGCGCCAGCATCTTTTGTGTAGATTAACACCACTAACTCCTTTGCCTTTCTGAGGCAGATTTTGTGACCTTTCTTGTCCAGAAGGCAAGTCTCAGGGTGATAAAAGCAGCCAGCTTGTCCTGCTAGCAGCACAGACACTGCCTCATCTCTGTAGCAGAGGGAAGCTTTCCCAACAGAGCCTGCCTGGCTAAATCCTACTGTAGCAACCAGCTGGAGTCTGCATGTAAACAGCACACACATCCAAAAGCAGCTGGGCAGCTTGAGTAAATGCTGGCATTCACAGCCAAGCCCTTGCAGCTCTGCTCAGGCACAAAAATTTTCTACAGTGCAATCCTTGCAGTACGGAGCTCTCAGCTTTGTGACTGAGCCCAGGAGAGGTTCCCCTGAAGAATCCCAGATTAAACTGGTTGCAAGGAAAGGACTCTGCGGGGACACATCAACCCCTGGCTTCAGTGTTAACATTCTCCCAAATGAGCAGAATTAGGTCAAGAAGTATGTGGCCAGTACCTCAGTGTGAAAAGGACAGATTTTTGGGGATCTGAGGACATTGGTTTATACTGACTGAAAACCTGGCCATAAATACCTTACAAAATTTGATAGAAGAATGCGCAGGCTACTGCCAAGAGGGATGCTCATTCCCGAGCTTTAGAGGAAAGATAGAGGCAAATTTGAACCTGTGACTTCCCCAGAATCACATGGTAAAGACCCAGCAAGAGAAATGCTGCATTTGAAATAGGCTCATACAGTGCCAAACACTCCCTCGTGCTCTCCCAGATAAAGTGAGAGGAGTTGCACTTCCACCTCCCAGATCAAGCCTTGAACAAGGCAATTAATTTGAAAAGGGCAATTTGATTAGAGTCAATTTTGCCTGGGGTAAAAAGCATCCATTAACAAACAGCAGCTAATGAAAAGATGCTCAGTTTCCCCTGGGCTTTCTGGCTGTGGCAGTTGGGAGCGTGCATGGTAATGGATTCATCAGAGCTGCAGGTGACATGCTGGGGTTTAACACAAGACAGGTTTACAGTTAAACCTGGTGTTTTTCAGACTTCACATAGGAAATAGCCCCAAGATGCTCAGCTCTTCACAACACTGACAGCAAGAAGGGGTACGTGGGGAAGTGACAGACACCTGCCTCTCTTCCTGCCACTCTGAGCACTGCCACACTGACAAAACTGGAGTTAAAGTCACCTCCAACAAACCAGGATCAAGCCATCAGTGCAAACTGGGAGATGCTGCCCTTGTGGGAGATACTCCCATGGATCAGGCTACAACCAGATTGTCTCACTGGCTCAAATATCAATAAATCTCATATCTCTACACTCAAGAATGACCTTACAGCCACAACCTCCCTTTACTCGTTTAAATGTGGTTTGTTAAATTAATCTGAGTGGCAGATGACAGCCCTTCCTGGAGGACCACACAGGCAGAGCTACAGAAACCGTGGGTGAGATGCAGAGCCATCAGTGCTCTGTGCTGTGTGTGCTCCCCATCGAGGGTGATGGGAAGTGCTCTGTGTGTTCTAGCTCAGTGACTGTGTGCATATCCACCCACCCACACGGGCTCATTCACTGCTCTGCAGTATTTTCTAGGCACAATCTGACGATGAACAGCCCACACTGACACAGCCTGAGGTACACTGCCACCAGGCACATGTTTGCACATTTAATCTGGCTGCAGAAGCAGCAGTGCCTCTTGGGACACCCAATACAGCGCCATGGAGGGGAAAACCAGATACCCTAATCACATGGATGCCTCTGGGAGCATCTGTCCGTATTGTCATGACATGGTATTTTCTGGTCCATGTACCAACAGACTCCTTTAGCACTAAATGGGTAACATTTTGACTAACTCCAGCTGTTTGAGCCAAGGTTGCAGTGGACGCCATTAACCATGGTACACATCACCACTGCACGCCCCTATTGGGCTCGAGTTCATGGTAGCCCCCTTGGGAAAACCTGGAATATCTGCTTACTGTGCAAATTGCAACAATAGCCTTTGTGCCCTGCCTGTGTGCTAATGGAGCGTGTTTAAGCCACTGACAATGCTGAGTTCCTTGAAGTTGCTAATGGGTTAAAGCTGGGACATCTGGTGAAACACTAGCCTCAGCTGTTCCTCAAGTGACATCTTCTTGGGTCAAATTTATCTCTTCTCGCCAGTCCATCTGCTCACAGCCTGTCAATGATAAACACTTGAGAGCCACAGAGCGAGTGAGGCAGCAGACAGCAGTGAAGGACAGCATCTTGGAGTCTAACTAGATAGTGATATGGGAGCAAAAATAGCCCCAGTGCTCTCCCCTTCACAGTCATCTTCCTCCCGTTGCGCTGCAGGGTCAGGGTCAGGCCAGGGAAGCAGTGTGTGCCACGCTGAATACAGAGCCCAGACCAGGCCACCCCAGGGCTAGGGAGAGGCTTGTTTGTTCCCTAAGGTGACAAGGATAAAGCCAACATGCACAACTCAACACACCACTATATTTGCTCATGCTTCTAATATCCCAGAGGAATGGTTCACACCCGTGCTTCCAGCTGGTTAATGCTCATTTCCTCCAGCAAGGTACTCCAGAACTTCCTAGTCTTTGCTGGCCACCCTTGGGCAATCCTGCCCACATAGTACCAGCCCAGAGCAATGCAGCAAGAGGCACAGGGGAGCTGGAGGCTACCAGGGAAGGCACAGGATAAATGTGCTGCTCAGTTTTCTAGGAATTTGTACATTCAAGGTCCATTGCCTCTTTGCCCATGTCTCTAGGAAGGACACCTTCCTTCTACCTCAGAAGGCACTGACCCTCACTGTAGACATGACTATAATGCTGCTCACACACACAAACACAAATATTCCTCTCCAGAGCACTAAATCAAGAACCCCAGTTCACGTAGCAGCCTGTAAAACCACAAGGTGGGGGTTGAACGTGACCTCTCCCACTGCTCCAAGTGGATTATACATCTGAGGCCAGAACGGTATAAAACCCATCCAAAAAGGGAAATACTGCAAGGATTCTTGGAGGTTAACAGGTGTGTGTGTGTATGGGCAAGAAGTCACTGCACATTTAGAGAACTCTGGGAAAAACAGATTAAGTTTTCCTTGGTGTCAGCTGACCAGCAATGACCACTGAAAATGCATTAACCTGATGGGTCTCAAAGTGGTGAATAAATATTTTGGTTTAAAATGGGCAGACACAGCACAAAGGCCACAGTTTGTCCCATGAGTTACAAGAGCATATTCACAGTTAAACAAGCACTGTGTGCTCTTATGTCTTGCTACCACAGCGGTGATGTCCTGCAGCTAGTGAAGATCAATTTCAAGCTGGTAATTTTCTACGCAATGAGACACTTCTACCTTGAGTCACTTGGATTCTTTCACAGCAGTGTCATAGCACTGCACTCTGCTATTGCAGTGCACCTGCTCGTGGCCCACTGCTGCCCGAAACACAGCAAGGAAACATCATCGTGACCCCCATGAAGCAACAAGGCTTCTTGGCATGCTACGAATACCCTTGAAGAGAAAAAGCTCTTTCACACTGCCAGTGCTATGCAATTGCTCTAATGAGCCACACGACTTTAAGGAAAGCATTTGCCTTCTCCATCACAGGCTTCTCCATCCCCCCAATTAACTGCATTACCATCATAACTAACCCCCTGTGCCTGGCGCGTGCTGGCAGCTGGCAGAGCCCACGTTTCAAGACGTGCTTGATGCATTGCTGCACAGTGGATCAGGACACAGACATTTTAGTGTGCGTCAGACACCACATTTCTCCATCCTTGAAACTGATCCTGCCGGAGTGTGCTCTCTGCAGAGCCAGGACTTTAACCCGAGAGCGCAGCTGCATTTTTAAGTATCATGTTAATGCAGTGTTGTGTTGGGGATTTTGTTCAAGGGAGGATGGCTCCACTCTGACCTTTGGCTCCAGAGGCATGCTTTAAAATTAAAACCTTTCTTCTTCTGTGACCCACCACTAATTTATCTCCATTCATACAATAGTGTGATTCTAAAAACCATTTGTATTCTCATCTGCTAGTGTGCATGGCACTTTGTACATACCAGCAAAGGCAAAGAGAAGAACAGTACGTACTCTATATTTTTAACCCAAGAAGTCTTTTATAGCTGTGTTAACTCAGAAAACATAGAAAGACCTTGGTATTGTCCTGCTGGCATGGTGGTATCCCATCTCTGAGCTTGGGGTCAGAGCCACCGACCAAGAAAATACATTAAACCAACAGCAGAGCCAAGCCAAAAGGCTCCTTTGTGACCCTGGACTCTGGTGAAGAGGGGGCAATGAGGATGGTGGCCAGGAAGAGCAGGAGCAGCACTGGGAGCCCTGCTCTGCTTCTGCTGCCATGTGCCCCTGATCCACCGTGGCAAGTCCTCTCCTTGCAATAAGTTTGCTTCTGCTCCTGCACGGCGGGCAGCAGGGAGCCTGGAGGCACCACGGGGCTGTCAGAGCTCTGCCCATCCCTGCCGTGCATCCCGGCACAGCCCGATCCTCTCCAGAAATGAGCCTTCCTGATGCTTTTAATTGTGCTACCCTCTAGTGGCCAGCGCCACCGCCTTGGAGCTCGGAGCTCCTCTCCTGCTCCGCAAACCTCCGGCACCAGAAGTGTGTTGGAGCTGGGCAGGAATGACCTGCACATCTGAAAGGAGACAGACACCTGGCAAGGCCAAACGCTAGCCCAGGCTCCACCACCCCAGCTCCGCTTTGGTCTTAGGAAGGGTAAGGTCTCCCTGCTCACGCTGGGAGGTCTTGACCAGAGTAGGGTGGTGCCAGCTCAGTATCAAGTGCTTGCAACGCAAAAAGCACCACAAATTATCACTCTTGGCAGGCTCTCCCAGAGAACACACTTCCTTCCTTCCGCACCATTCCTTCCTTCCTTCTGCACCATTCCTTCCTTCCGCACCATTCCTTCCTTCCTTCCGCACCATTCCTTCCTTCCTTCCGCACCATTCCTTCCTTCCTTCCCTCCTTCCTTCCTTCCCACACTAGGCACTCCAGCAGCTTCAATGGCAG
This sequence comes from Origma solitaria, assembly GCA_013397895.1. NCBI lineage: Eukaryota > Metazoa > Chordata > Aves > Passeriformes > Acanthizidae > Origma > Origma solitaria. The sequence goes on from VZRL01000553.1 coordinate 1,107,058, forward strand.
CAGAAACACTCAACACGTCAATAAAAATGGGTTAGAATTCAAGGAACGTCCTTGCAATTACCGAGATAATTGCTACATTTCAGAACCAAGCATTACTTAATGGCGCTCAATTATCTTGTGGCAGGGCCTGCAATGGCAGCAACTAATTGCTTAACTAAAGACTTTTCTTCTTTCCACCCTGTGTCAACATGCATGCGTGCAATTAGGCCATTGGTGCAGGGAGGAGAGGAGATACAAGTTGAGAAAAGAGGGTTTAAGTGGCAGCCACAGCCATGTCCCAAAGCTCAGAGGACAGGTGTCTTGCCTCAGACTTTATGAGGATGTGAAGCAGAACCTCGAAAGCCAAGAAGGGAACAAGGATAGAGGTTTTTGCTTCCTGTCTCTGAACAAAGAACTCAAATGACTACACAATGTGACTGGTGCCCCCTTACAAACCTTTAGGCCCCCCAGGCTCAGCTGCATGCCAGTACCCTTTTCATAGCTTATCAGTCTGCAGAGTTCACCAATATTAGCAAAAAGAAAAAACCAATCAACTGCCTAGCAAGCTAATAGAAGACTTCTCTTTGGTTACTTTCAAGCTTGTTGAAAACCTGCCGGTTGTTAACCTCTTCACTGAGCATCTCGCTCATATGAAAGAGAAGCAAAAGGAAAATAGGTGCACTTTCCTTGTTATTTGCTGTTTCATCACTTCTTCACAATTCTCTCTATTATCTTAAGAGCTCTCATAAGCAGAGCCTTTCACTTTGTTTTGACACAGAACTACTCCCTGTCCTACAAGTTCCTGTCCCTTCTCCCTGGCTTTTTCAGCCTCTCCTCTACTTGAGGTGGAAGCCCAAGACCCCAGATCATACCATTACCCTTGTGAAAACATCAGGTCTTGATTTCTACTCTTCACTGGCCGTGTTTGATATGTTCCTCTGACCACAGAGCCATCTCCAGGCCTTGCTTCCTGAACTTTGGCTACCCTGGATCCAAGGGCTGTGCTGTTCAGCTCTGCTCATACTTTCCAGACTCATTTCTCAGACACGAATTCCCAAGGCTATTTTGTGTTCAGTTACCAGCTCAACTCCCTCCCTTTGAAGCCCCTCTTCACTGCTCTTAAGGACATTTTATTTTCTACTGTTCATCATAGTTTCCACAGAAGCAGTAAACAAACTACGGTTGACTGTCCAGCTCAGAGCCCCCCTTGGGGCCCTTCAGTTTGATGTAAAACTGTCTGTTCTCACCCTGGTTTTGTGTGTTTGACCGTTTCAAATTATAGTCACTGTTTACTCTCATCCTCCAAGTTATTGAACAGCTCTGTGAAGGTTTGAGACAAAGGCTTCAGGGCTCCCAAATTTTATCTTTCAAATCTCCACTTTCCTCTTTGCTGTATTAACAGCTTTCACAGGCTAAAGGACAGGGTCTCCTCTCTAGAACCCCATACTAGTTTGTCCTCATTTCTCCCCATCATTTAAGTCCTGTGCACGCTCTTTGGACTCTTATTTCGGTTACGAGCCAAGAAAAGGAACAGAGCCAGTGGGGAACCAAGATCTTGTGGACTCAAACTAGTCACTTGGAAGGATCATAACCCAGCAGGAGAATAGTTAACATTCCCTACAACTGAGGCAGTTTCATAGCACACAGTTCAGTTTGCTAGTAACGCACCCTCTCCATTTTCACACGTGCGCACATGGGCTAATTGTTTCACAGGAGTAACCTCACCTGCAATTAGCCACTGTTTTAAGTCTTTGATCTCCATAACTCTCCAGAGGATAGTAAGATTCCCACATGAAAGCGCTTTATTATTTTATTCCACTTTTGGGAGTGACCCGATGCTCCTGGATTTATTAAAAAAAAAGTCCTTACCTGATCTCAGAGAATTCCCATCGAGCTGACTGAGGCTGTGGCAAGGGGAAAAGCTCCCTTTGGGGGCTGATTCTCCCAGGTGCCAAGGATAAGTGAGTGCAGCCCCCACCTGATGGCCTTCACCTGCTCTCTGAGCAGGCTGCTGCTCTGCCAGCATCAACCCATCCTGGGCATGGACGTTTTGGGGACATGTCTTGTCTTGCTGGTTCACTTCCTAGGGTACTTTTTATTTCTTTGCTCTATTGTCCAATTCTGAGTTAAGGATCAGCACACATTGTCCCTTTCCAGGGAGCTTACCTTGACCAACAGAGAGGAGACATGTACATCTGATCCTGTGGCGCCAGCTGAGGCCAGAGGGTGCACACAGCTCCCAAAGAGCAGTTTGCCAGATTTTGCATGGCTGTTTTTCCAGGGAAAGGGATGGGGCAGAGCAGGGAGCTCAGAGGCCCAAGCCATAAGTCTGGTCCCAAAGAAAACAAAACGTCAGGGCCTCAAGGCTCTTAATTAACTCTATTAGAGTGATAATCGTGGCCTGCCCAACCCCAGGGGAATGGAAAAAACCCTCCAGTGTGAGATGCATATAAAGGTACTGGACTGAAACATGAATATTTTTACCCACTGTCAGCAGTTAGAAGGCAGTGTGGGGTGCAGGCACGGTGAGAAGAAAAGATCCTCAGCTCAAGGAGGTTCTGGTTTAGCACCAACACGTAGGAAACAACCTAGAAATCGAAGAGATTTCTGTGAAGTGTATTTGCTTTTTGCAGGACTGTTTTTGAAATGTGAAAAATTTAGACTCTATCCTTTATAGTTCATTAGTGCACAGTAAAATATATCCCTAACCACTTCCTTTTTTTTTTTTTTTTTTTTTTAATATGATTTGGTTTAAAAAAAATACTTTAACATTNTTTTAATTAGATCTGGCTTAAAAATAAATCTCTCACATTTCCTTGCAAAAGAGTTGATGGGACAGTGCTTTATCAGAGCCAGCACTGCTTCCATGCCTGTGTGCAAGAGCTGGGCTCCAATGATGAGGTTCTTCTCATCTCACAGGGATGTGCTTCCAGAAACTGCTCCAAGGCAGCAGGAGAGATGCCTGCTTCCCACAGCTACCAGAGTCCATTCTGTGGCTGGTACTGCAGTTTCATAGAATCATTGAATATCCTGATGTGGAAGGGACTCAGAAGGATCATGAAAGTCCAGTTCCTGGCCCTGCACAGGATGGCCCCAAGTTCTGTCCCTTGGGAGCCAGCACTCCAGGGCTGGTGTGAAAGGACACAACATCTGGCAGGCAGCAAGAGGCAGAAGCTACTCTTATCCCTCAGACTGTGTGGGTTTGGAGTTTCAGACATAGCACCATGAAGATGCATGCTCGGAGCACCCCAGAAGCTGCTTTAAATTACAAAATCAGCTTAATTTGCCTGCTGCTTTTGAAGAAAAACTTCACACTACCTTTTTCTATCTGAGCCTGCAGGCAGGAGATGCTGACCTGAGCCAGTCAGTGGGATCAGCACAGCTTTTTCCCCAGCCTAACGCAGTCGAGGACCCCCAGCACATGCTGATAAACGAGATTTTAGAAGACAGCCCTAAATGCAGTGCTGTCAGGGTTCAGACCTAGCAGGATCCCCTGGCTCTGCTTTTTGTAGCAGCTCCTCTGCCAGCTGCCCACCAGTTCAGTGTTCTTGTGTTTAAGCCCACAGCACATGAGTGGCATCAAGTTCAGAAATCCTTCACTCACTACGCTCCCAGCTCAACCCAGGGTCAGCCCTGAAATGTCCCTTTCATCTTCTTTGGCTGTGTCAGCCTACAGTGTCAGCTCATCGTTTATAAAAGCCTCATATCACAGAGTCTCTCTGAAGTGTGGTTTGCCCTGGTTATAAAAAAAAACCCCACAATTACAAATAAGGTATACTCAAAATGATCAGTTAAAGGATGGCTTTGCTTCTGGCTTCTTCACTTTCAGGCAACACACACTTCACCCTTTCAACCTTTTCTTTGCTAACCTGGGAACTAGAATTTCACTTTGATGTTAATGAGCACTGAGATGGGAGCAGAGAATTGCAAGTGACTGACCGGCCCTGGCTTAATGCACAGCCATACCCCAGCTGAACCACAGGCTCATCACCTCCCACCCTGACCCGACAGCTCAGTCCAGCTGATGGTGCCGCTACTCTGTACCAAGACAGGCATGTAATGGACCCTCTGTCATGCTTCTGGAGCTGACATGCTAAGGGAGAAAGGAAGGAAAGGGTAAGTAACATGAATTTCCCAATTAAAAATCACTGAATGGTGACACTCAAACTCAGACTTTATTTTCATCTTTAAGCCCAAAAAGCCTCTGGGATATGAGCCCTTCTGCATCGATGTTACTGCATCTCATCAAGGGCAGACCTCGTCAGCTGTCTCATCATCTCCTTTCATGTCCCAGGCCCCTTACCTTCCCATGTGACTGGAAAAAGTCAGAAAATCACGGTCTAAGCTGGCCTGGTACCTGTTGTTTGCATACAATAACAGGTGCTGCAAGCACAGGGCTGCTCCTGCCCTGACCCTCATGCCAGAAGCCTGTCAGGCAGCTGCTCTGCTTAACAGAGGACACTGTTTGCCTTTTTTTCCCTCCTCCTCCTCCACTGGGAGCTCTTATTTCTCACCTCCCACTGCAACACTTATCAGAGAGTATATCCTTCACCTCTAGCTCAGCGTCCCTTTCCTCAGAAAGCCACTGATGATGGAGGTGGGAGGTGGCAGCTTGTTCTCAGCTCATTAATCTACCACAAACCTCTGCAGCAGGCTAGCTGCCTCCAGCCCTTATTCATTTTCAAGCACAGAGGATGTTTGTGTTTGATTGGATATGCTGGACAAATGATTCCGAGCTGTGAATTTCATTTCATCGCTAATCACAGACATGGGTTGAAATCCTGTGCGTGAAGTTGACAAATAAACTTCCATTGACCTCCATGGCAAGGTGGGACACTGGTCACCCTGAAATAAAATAATAATGTAAATTAGATCAAAGGGGTCCACAGGAAGGGTATTTGCAAGAAGACATCATTCACATCATCCTTATCTTTACTCCTGGTCTGTGGATATTTGCTTTCCTGTGTTACTAGTAGCTGTGAAACAGAAACACATCATTAAGGGACCTCACAATCCCAGCTCAGCTAAACCCCAGAAACTTCTAAACCAGCCCCATGAAGCTCTTATAACATCGGTCAGACCTTTCAGCTTTTCTGGTAGCTTTGCTATCCCTATGGATAAGGAATGCCTCTCCTCTGGGCACAGAGATGTCTCTGCCTACCTCCAGCAGAAAGGGTGGCTCACACCTTCCCTGGAAGTGTCACTGCAGGGCTTGGGGCTGGTGGCACAACTTCAGCACTGCTCTCTTTCCAGCAGAGGAGATGACTCAGATTCCCTTTCCAAGGACATAAAGCGTCCCCCCTCCAAATTGGTATGTCAGTCAGGTGCTCCATGGAGTATGGAGCTCCTCCGAGGAATCAGGAGAAGAAAAAAACCCATTTAATTTGTTATTCTTTTTCTTAAATGCTAGTGATTGTGCAGTAGGAATTATATGCGTATGCCTTGCTCTTCTTTCACAAAGACCTCAAACCCCAAAGTCAGGCCAGGGAAATCAGTTACAGATTTCAGAAGGTTTCTCTCAGCACCTTTACTGTGCCCTGGCAGGATGGAGTGACAGTTGTTCAGTCCTGCATGAGATGAGCTGGCAGTTCTCAGCCCAGCCCTGCACGACAGCATCTTCTTTGAACAAAGCCCCTTTATCAAATGTCACAAAGGAGAGACAGAGGGCAGAAAGAAAAGGGAGGTAAGGGGGTGACAGGAGGAATAGAGAAGGCAGCAGTACACACAGTCATGTCCTGTGCTTGTTATTAGTGCAGCAATGCACATCTGCCCTTCACAGCTTGTGGTCTGTGCTCCGGAGCTGCTGAAGGTCTGATGGCTTCTCCCACTGCTGTGCCATGATGTGACATGTCCTTGCCTGGGCAGAGCAGGGCCGGGAGGAAACTCTTAGGGAAAAGCCGCTCGGCATTAGCTGTGCTCAGCAGGGCAATGTGGGCATCGCCTCCCTGACTGAATGACGAACAGCCTCAGCACTGCAACCTCCACAAAAATGCACTTGCCTGAATCTCTCCATGGCACCTCACTGGCCTCCAGAGCCTGATTCCTGAAATTAGGTACTAGGGCAGAGGTTTTTGGTTTCCAAACCAGACAATGTGCTGGAGAGTGGCCAGAGGCTGTGGGTACACTGAGCAAGGGTGGGGTAATTTGGGGGGAAGCTTTGTGCCTACAGGGAGAGCAGGATGCGTGAGAGCAGGTCTACAGCTCTCAGCTGGAGCAAAAATTACCGGCAGATTATCATCTTGATAGCAAGATTTAGTGCGAGGAGGGCCAGGCCAGGTGAGTCACCCTGCTGCTGCTGCTGCCAGTCGTTGGGGCTGCTGATGGCTGCGATAACCCAATGAGCAGGAGTGGGGACCCGCAGGGAGATTGCCAGGTTAGTTATGGAGCAGGGCACTCTGGAATGCCAGCAGCTGCTGCCTGTGCCCCTGCCAGCAGCACCAGATACTGGAGAGGACAGGGCACAGGGCCCGAGGCATGCCAGCTTTTGCCACTTGTTACTAGAGTGGGCTGCACCCTGAGCACGGTACGGCCGATCCTATCCCAGGAATTGGGTGCGGAAGCAGATTTTGCTCCACCGCAAGCTCCTCCTCTGGGGTGCACACGAGGAGCTAAACAGCTCCAAACCCCAGCACAGCAACAGCTGAACTTGGCTCACTGAGCCATGGGCGAGCACCAGGGACTGAAACCATGGCTTTTAGCTTCTGGGCAAGCCCAGACCAAAGATCTTAAAGAGCTAATGCAGAGGGGAATACATTCCCCAAATTAAGAAACAGCCTCTCTGGTCATCTTCAAGAACACTAGGCCCTGGTGAGACAGGAAGGTCTGGGCTCTGCTGTCTTCAGAGTCATTTGCCAGAGCAGATGAATGAGCTCAGATACTTGTCCTTTACTCCAGAGTTTGCATACCCAGTACCTCACCCACCCCAGCAGGTAATGCCACATCAGGTACGGTTTTGACATCGTGGTCTCTTACCCTTTCTCTATGTAGGTCTAAATAGAGCTGGGATGGGCTCCCAAACAGTCCTGCTCAGTCTATTAGCCAGGGATCACATCGCACCGGAGGGTGTGGAGAGGCCCTTGACACCAAAGTGTTTTGACAATCAAACATCCCCAAGCAACTCTAGGCATTGAGCACAGCTGATGCACGGGGGGCCAAAGCAGCTTTGAGCTGTCTAGAGCCACACAACAGAGAGCTCAGCAAATCCTTCCTGAGAAGTGGTGTGAACTCTTGGGTTACTGCTACACACGAAGCCAGCTGCCCCCTCTGCACAGCCAGTGCCACCTATGCTGGTGGGTCTGATGGGGGCTGCAGCCTGTGCAAGCTGAGATGCTGGCGCACACTGCTGCTGCTGGCTGCTTGCTTTTCCAGAGCCACAGTTTCCCTGCAGAGCGCAGGAACGCCATCACCCTCCACAAGCCCTTCCACTGCACCCACCAGCCCATCCCATAGCAGAGAGAAACAGGGATTGCAGATACTGCTGAACAGTCCCTGCAGTCATGAGGCTCCACAGACTCACCACCGTAACCAGTAAGGGCTGGAGGGGTCAGGCTCTCTGGCTAACACCACTGCAGCACTGTGGCTGCCCTGCTCTGCATTTGGGGTCTCTCCCCCACTGATGCACTCTAAACCCAAACACATCACCCACCTCTTGCTGGGACTCCCCGCTTCCCATTGCTCCAGGGGGAAGTGGTGACTGAACGTGATGAGGTGCTACTTGGCCTGAAAAATCTTTAGATGTTGCAATTCATTGCTCAGGGGCTGCAGCTGGACTAGATTAGATTACACTGGGCTAACCAGGGAGATTTTTGCTGGGTTTCTCCAGCACCAAACTAACCACAAATCATAAAGCAGCAAGAAGACCTAGAAAAATATTCACATCTGAAATGCTTTCTCACAGGGCAAGTTCAATTAAGAAAAAGTCCCATGAGGTCAAAAGAGAAGTGAAAAGTAATCGCTAGGGTTGGAGGTTGTGCAGTGAGTATTGAAATTACTCACCCTGATTCAGTCCAGCTACAAGATTTCCTGTTTGCTATTCCCTAATTTTGGGGTGTTTTACAGTGATTGGAATGATAAATTAAACTTCTACACTAGAAAATAGCTGGTGACAATGGAGGTGGGGTGATTTCATGAGTTAACTGTGACAGAGCAATGTGAGAAACATTATGATCCAATTTTGGTTTAAATTTGGAGGGAAAAGTACACCTTAGTCCTTATTTTGTCTAAATGGCTTATTCAGCTCAAGAACATATTTTGCATCCCTATTTCCCCTGCTGCACTGTGCAATATGATGCCATGCACTCTGCTTGTCATAGCTCAGATCCTGTCTTACATTTCTGTAATGCCTTGCATGCTGGAGAGTCTTGGCATGCTTCACAAACTTCTGTATGCATGGCCAGAATCAGACATGCAGCCACTTCTGGGGTGGAAGGCAGCAAGAACTGCGTCTGCTGCGCTAGGGGCAATGAGATTCTGTCCCGGAAGAGACACTTTTTCATAGCATGTCATTAATGTCAATCTCTGAACACCCAGCAAGCTCCTGGCTACAAGTTTAGCTGAATCTCAAGGACTGGAAATTTTACTGCTGGGATGTGAACCTGTAGTTCCAGGAAATCTATTAATGCCTAACCTGCTAGGCTGTCAGTAGCTGTTTTCATCACTTACATACACTATAGAACAATATAGATAAATATCAGTGTAGATCTCAGCTTCCTGTGCCTTTTGGAAGGGGTTATGACTTCTCAAAGGATGCTTTTGAGAAAGGAACCAACACCAGGTGGAAAACGAGTCAAGTTGCCAGAAAAAGTCATCTTCTCTCTTCCACCTCTCATCATCTGCAGGTCTCTCTTCTCACTGCCCCACAACACAAGAAGGAGGCGCAGCCTGAAGGTTGGGAGGGCAAAGGCAGACAAGAAGGGAGGACATGGCTTGGGCTGTGATTCTCATTGGGCTGCATTAGCTGCCAAGATTGAGGGGTGCATGGCATTAAGGGTGTGACACAGTTTCTGTTCTCCCTGTGCCTTTTGCATCCCTCTGGATCCTGCACATCCCCCCAGCTGAAGAGAGCAGTGTGACAACTCAATTGACTGTCACAGTGTGTGTTTGGTGCCTGGAGCTGGCATGTCCCCATTGAATACACTCTTTAATTCAAGCTCCCAATCCTTCTTCCGTATCAAATGCCAGATTCCAGGCATCCTTCAGCTTCTGTGACACCTACCTGGAGCCATTTGCCGTAGCCTACCTGCTCATCTCTATCCCATTTCCCAAAAGCCTGGATGCCAAAGACATATCCTGGCAGTCTGAGAGAGAGGTTCCACAAGGTTTTTGTTGAGCGCTTGGGAAGGTACCAGTGAAAAGGCAGGTGATGCTTAGCAGATTGGAAGTAGATCAAGGGCACCTGTGCCCCGGCCACAGTGCTGCTACCAGCTTCTTCCTCAGTTGGGTATTAGCTTACTGGTTGTTTTCATCTTAAACAGGCCTAAAAGCTGGTTATTCTTAGGGAAGGAGGAAGAGGGGAAAAAAATCTCATTTTCCATGTGCCTTTTAAAGCACCATCCTGGTGCTACATGGGGAGAACAATGCCCCTTTCTTCCTGCACCCTGAGGAGGTACAGAGGAAAGAGCAGTGCCTGTGGCCCTGAACACTGCCTGGGGCACTGGCTGGCAGCTGAAGAAGCCCTGGCTTCCAGCCACACACCCAAGTGCTGTGGTGTGTGTCCTACCTCAGCCTGAATCCCAGCTGCCAGCGGGAGTGAACACCTGGGTTTGCAGGGAATGCTGCCTTTGACTGCACCCTGCTCCGTGTGCTCGGGAAACCACAGTCCTGGGTGATGGTGTAGCTGTAACTTGGCTGAGTGTCTTTAAGCAGTGGGCAGACTACAGCTATTTATTAGAAGGCATTTGCATTTTGGTGGGGTGGAGGATACAAAGTGGTTGCCTATAAAACAGGATCTACCATACTGAAAAAATTGGTTGCTGCTGACACACAATAGCCCTGAGCCAGCTGATCCATCCCTGGTTCCCAGTGGCCATGAGGACACAACAGCCTCCCAAAGCTATCAAGTGAATATTCTGCCTGCAGGGCCGCACTGTGTTGGGTACCCCAGCAGCTGGAGTTTGCTGGAATGTTAACTGAGCTCCCTAGGCGCTGATGTAGGAATGAGAGTCCCTGTACCAGCCTGTCTTTATAAGGTGCTGTGGATGAACAGGGCTGAGCCTTCACCTCCAAAGCCAATGTCTGGGGGCTGAGCTTGAAATCAGCCAACAGAAGAAAATCAAACTCATTCCATGATCTCTCCTTCCTTGCCACCATGCACCACCCAAGATGCTTCCTGTTCCTCCACAGCATCTTCCACATTGAGACATTCAAGACAGTGTTTCTCTTCATCTCAAAAAGCAGCATGTGGGGCAGGGAGACAACAAAGCTCTGATATCTCAGAGCTACATCTCTGCTTTGTGTATTTCTGTGCAGTGCCACAAACCGTTGGGGTGGGCAGCCCTGGCACAGCCGCTATCTCCAGCCCTGCCTCTTCTCCCTGACCACAGGCAAATGCAGCTCTGGTTTGGGCCAGGATCTTGTACCAGCCTCCAACGTCATTTGTTCCATCACCTGGACCTGTTGTTTTCAAATGTGCAAGGGGCCAAGGGATATATTTGTTGATGGTATGTATGTTGGTTACTACCAGGATTGCAGTTTTAAGGATTTTCCACATATCGTGTGTCCTGTGTCCGTCCACGTTGCAGTGCAGTGACCCAGACACAACACTGACAGCTGCAGGGTAAATAAATAAAAACAGAGTATTTTGATCTTGGAAGGGGAGGTGGTTTGGAGGGGAAGGGGGGGCCGGAGTGTCAGCAGCCAGAACAGGGTGGCCACAGCTGTGGTGGGAACAGATGCGGCCCAGGGAGCGGGAGCAGGGAATAAAGTTCTGCAAATGCAAGCAATGCTGGAGAGTCTTGGAGAATGGCACGCATATTTGGGACAGGTGGGAAGTGTTTACATTGAAATAAGAAGGATGATGGCCTGACAGAATGCTGGTCATGTTACCTGTGACCCAAACTGACCGGCCACAGCTCTCATGGACCCAGAACATCTGAGACCACCATTTCTTCGTCACGGCAGAGCCCACTGAATGCATGTAGGGTTCCATGCACTGGTAGGGCTGCTGCTGCTGCTTGTAGGTGTTTTGGCCCTCCCACAAGCAAGCTAAGGTTGGCTCTAAGCCAGTCTTTATCCCAGTCTAGCTTCTAGGGTCTCTGTGGGACCCCTGTGCAAGCCTTGAACCAGACAGGTACAAGGCACTATTGAGACCGAAGCCAGCAAACCTGACAGTGTGGTCTCCAGCACAGCTGGAGCACAGCTGGCAGCGCCCAAGGACACATATCTGACTCACCCCAAACAGCAGCTCTGCCGTGGCTGTGTCCCAAGCTGGTTACATTGGTTTATTGGCTTTGGTGTTTGGTTTTTGTTTTGGTTGTTTTGTTTGTGTTTTTTTGGTTGGTTGTTTTTTTAAAAAGTCTAGCAGAAGTTATTTCTCAACCAGCATTTAAATGATGAAACAACTAGAGTTGCACACCTTTCAAATTCTCAGAAACAGCCCAGCTGCCAGGAGGAGCTCAGTGAGGCTCTTGCAAAGCAGGTAAGCTGCTGCTGGCTGCTGCCTGACTGACCTGGCATTTGGGTACAGAGCAGTTGTGCCTTGTGCTCTCTCTGCCAGTGGTCATTAAGGACAGGAGCTTGTGGGGTTGTTGCAGAGGATCTTTGCAATGCTTCACTGAATTTCATCCATCCTAAGGACTCATCAACAACAAATTATGTGAACAAAATCCTTCTTTTCTTCTGGCCCTTTATACCTTTTCCATAAAACATTAAGGAACATTAGGGTTTTTCAAGAACCCTAGAGGCACATGTGTCCCCATTTAAAATTAATGGAGGGCTGGGAACCCAGCTCCCTACGGTGCTGTTGAAACCCCAGCTAAAGGGGCTGAGCTGAGCCCAGCAAAGGCAGACAGCATGGCTCTGTCACACCTGCGTTACCCAAGGGTGGCAGGAGACTTGTCCAAGGTCATTTTATGCAGTGCACTGTAGAATAGAGACCAGAGGATCCATCTCCTAAGCCTCCAGTCTGCCTCCAAGCTTCTCTTTTGCTCCTAGCTGCTTCCTGATTCGCATGACCCAGGGGAGAAGAAATCCTTCTGACTACAGCTCTGTCACAGGAGGATGCTCAAAGGCAGCTTGAGAGAAAGTTTGAGCATTTCTAATCAGGCTGGAGAAAGGCTCACAAGCACAAAGTCATGTTGAGAGACATTCCCTGCATTTATTCACACCCTAGCCCCTAGATAAAAATAGCTTTCTATGTTAAGTTTAGGACCACAGAAAGCCCAGTGGATAGCAAGGGATTATCACAAAAGGGCAGCAAGGCAGTCAAAAAGAGCCTGAGGGACATTTTGTACGATTTCCATGAAGGGAATAATTAATTCAAACTGTATACAGACAGCTCTGGGAGTGTCCACTCTGGAGATGTTCAAAGAGTCCTTTGCTGCTTTGGGCTCACTTTAAATCAAGTGTCCTAAAAAACCACTTCAGCTCTGCATTTCTTTTCAGTTATCCAGAGTGCTTGAATGCCAAGGGATCCGGGAAAACTTTGTTATTAAAGAGCTGCAAGACTTTAACAAGGTACACAGTCATTAGAAAGTTGTTGAGTCATGAAAATACCCTCAATAATTTGAAATTAATGTTTAGTGTGTGCTGTACCATAAAAATGCTTAGATGTCGTGGCCATGGATACTAAAGAAAAGCCTTAAGGCCATGACTACATGAGCAAGTTACCGCAAGGTGAGCGAGGCTGTAATTTTAGAGAACACCACTTACAAAAAGGTAACTTCCCTTCTTCCAGCTCTTGTCCTGGGACCAGAGGAGGTGGCTAAGTCCTTGCTGAACATGGCACAGGCTTCCTTTTGAAGGCTGCTGGCTGAGGCCGTGCGTGTGGCTGGGTACAACACAGCAGATAAGGTGCAGTAAATCTAGGTAATAATCTTTTAGTAACTTTGCTCTCCGGCACAGATGTAAGGATGGAGGGACTGTGTGTAGCAGCCAATGCCATAGAAATGGACAAAATTAGATAATTGAGAAGGTAAATAGAAATAACAGGGAATTAATGTGGAGATTCTGTTTCATAAGAACAAATATATGTATTAATAAATGCTTGCAAATGACAAACAAGGCTCTAGTTTCCCTATACCTATTGACAAGGTAGGGAAAAATGACAAATTAGCAAGTGTTTCCTTCTTCCTTTTCCAGAAAAACACTATTTTCTGAAGTCAGAATGCTTCTGGTAATCTGTCCTTTCTTTTCCATCTTTGGATTGTGCCAAGCAAAATTCATCAAGTTTCACTTACGATTTGTGAAACTTATTTGTGGAGTGTGTTCCCGATAAATTATTCAAAACCAGAACAACAGGGCTTCTATCCCAAATCAAGGATTCATCCCAGAGCCTGGCCTGAGCCTGTCCAATGCTAGGTGGAGAATCACTGTCTTTCTAACCCAAGTGCAGGGTATCCTGGAGATTTATATTTTCAACTCATTAATAATCATTGCAGGACTTTTCTTTCTTTCCTCCCATTAGTTAAAGAAAGGAGAGCTGTAAGCCTATTTTTTATCCAGACTTTGGAAACTGCTTATATCTCCTCTTGTAAAAACAGGAATGGAGCTTCACCAAGAGAGCCCTGCTTCTGCTCAGGTGAGAGGGAGGAAGACCAGTCCTCCAGGGCAGGTGAGTAATCCTGATATTCAGACCATCTCTACAGTCTCTCTTTCCATCCGTTGATGTTATCAACGTTTGGGGACTGAAAGAGACTCCAAGGAAGCCACGAGCCTGGTGAGTACAGCAATCAGCTTTCATTACCTCTCACAAGGTGAAGGCTTCATCAGACAAGAGTGTGTCTTCCTTTGGAAGGGTGTATCCTACTCAGCAATAACACCTCTTCAGCCTGCACAGCCCTCTTCTTGCAGGTTAAGAGCTCACCATCCCATAACCCAGGCTTGCCTCCTTCCACTGTGGGCTGGTCTCATGGTCAGGACTGTAGGATCACTCTGGTTCTTGGCGCCTCACCTAAAGCAAAATTATAAACATAGTTTTATATGCCCAAAACCCTGTAGTGCCTTTTCAAGGCCTGGCCTATACTACATAAGTTTTGCAGGTATTGCACAACAATTTGTGTGTTCTGTGTGTGAAAAGTGGGAGATGATGACTAGGAAGGGTGGGAGGACTATGAATGCCCTTTCTGACCAAGGGCTGCTCAGCATTCCTCATAGTCCTTGTGGAAGCGGAGCAGGATGCAGATCCCAGCCTGTGCCTGGAATTACACACAAACTGGGCAGAAATCATGGTTCCCTTGCTAGGAAAGGGTAACTCACATTTCTGCTGTTGCCCAGCTCTACAATTAAGAAATATTGTTCTGATGGTGGTTGTCTGTAAGCATTTGTTTTCTTCAAATTATTATATCATTATATCGGTGTCTCAAGAGTTAAACTTCCTGGAGGAAGGGGATTTTAGTGGAAGATCCGGAGTAGTGAACATTATCAGCAGTGTTAATCTGTCACATCTCTCCTGGACTGTACACACCACGCTCCATCACTCTGGCATGTCATGGCCTGCATTGTTACAAGATGTGCTCGAGCTGTAGCCAGCCATGGTTTGGCATCTCAGTGAACCTTCTGATCCAAGAAAATATGGGAAGAAGAAAATAATAGTGCCACCTTCAAAAGGAAAAAGCCCTACACAAACCAACCCACCTTATAAAAACCATCCAAAACTAGCTCCTAGAATTCTAAGCAAGTGCTAAAATAAAATTTTTCAAATACAACTATAGAACAAACCTGTTTGAATTAAAGGTGAGCTAGACCCTTGATTGCACATCACAAGGGGATGCCAGATGACTCAAAATCTAGAGTTTTTCTCTGTCATTTTTCTTTTGTATTCAGACACATAAAAACTGGAAAAAAAAAAAAGAAAAGTATTTGTTTTCCTGGTTCTCATTTCCCAGTTCTGGCAAGAACCTGGCCAGCAGCCAGGCTGGCCTGAAAACATCCCATGCTATCTGAGCTTGGAAATGCAGCAGACTCAAGCTGCACCCGTCCTTGGAGTTGACTTGGAGAGCCCACACCCCAGTGCAGACACTGGACTGCAGACACCAGATGAGAGGGAAGGCTCTTGGCCCTATTGTTGTTGTTCAGCTCCTGAAAAGGAGCTAGTGAGAGGAAAAATGTCCTGGGTAGGATAAAAAAACTCTCACAGGAATGGATGATCTCACTTGTCCACACACACACACCCAGATGCACAAATATATGTAATTAACTGGAAAATACTGTGTGGTACAAAGGTTTCTTCAGCTTGGGATCATCACAGTTGGGCTAGTTAAGGTTGGTACAGCCATAACAAAGATTACTTCCCACACATCTCCTGCTAAGAGCCGTTCTACCACATCACAGCATTTTAGTAGGCATTTATATCTGTTGATAGCTACCTCTGTGCTTTTCACACAGGGAAAACTAGGCATGTGATACAATTATTAAATGTACATGTAATAGCCCATCTAGTCATCAGTAGAACAGATGAGCTCTGTGTACACACATGCTCTTATATGGACAGTCTGGGGTCCCCTTTAAACTGTCACAAGGGTGTATTAGGGACAGGAGACAAAAAGACTATCCTGTCTGAATACCCTAAAGAATAAAACCAAAAGAAGGAATAAACCCAAAAGCCACTGAAGGCAGTACCCATCTGTTTTTTCCCCTGTGCTGGACTTCTGTGGTGGAATAAAGGGAGGGCCACTGGTGGTGCTGTAGGATTTTGGGGTTTCTTAAGCAGCGCCATGACAGCCTGGACAAAGTTGCAAAAAGCAGTTCAACTTACAGCCACAAGTTATCAGTTTCAAAGGTGTCACAAAACATCTTCCGCACCTCTTTCCCCATTTCCTGGATGGCGCTTCCTAAGGGACACAGCAGAGTGCTCCTCGGAGCATGGCTGAGGCCTTACCCGCTTGCCAAAGCAGCAAAGTCATTGCCATGTATTGCTGGGCTGCCATATTGCATGGAAAACAAGCCCTTACTCTATTCTGTTCCAAAGGTACACACACACATGTATGTGTATATATATATACACATATACACACATATACATATATATACACACATACATATATTTCTTTTTTGAAATCTGGCCTTTTTTTAAAATGAAACACATATGCCTCTATTTGTTTTGTTGTTTGGTTAGGGCTTTTTTGCTGGGTTGTTTTGTTGTTGTTGTTTGTTTTGTTTTTTGGGGTTATTTTGGTTTTTTGGTTTTTTGTTCTTTGAAGCGAGGGTACTTTGGGTTTTTTGTTTTGTTTTAGGAAAAGCTATTAAGCATTTCCACATGCTTTCCATTCACACTGAAGATGAAGTTGTGTCCTTGAATACAGCTAGTGGTGCCCATTGTTTCCACCTCCGTGGTGCGCATGGGCATCCTCAGCTTTGACCGGGGCATTCCTCATCTTCAGGAGCTACAGTGTGAGAGCAAAATCAAGCCTCTTCCTTGTAAAAAGCCCATAAAACATCTCTTAGAATTTTGCAAGAACAAAAACCACCTTAATAAGACCAAGGAACGAGACAGAGACCAAGAAAGGAGCAGTGTTACCTCTGCTTTGATAACTCCAGAAACCACTTCATGCTTGTAGTGTTAACTGGAAAGAGTTTACTGCTTCCACCATCCTGCTAGAGCAGGATCTGTTCTGTTGTTTGTCTTACACTGAAGAAGTAGGACAGTGTTTCTCAACAGGAAGGCTTGTCTGGATCCCAGACAAAGAGGGCTCAGGAACACCAGCCCTCAAATAACCCAACCACTCACTCATCCCGACCCTTCAGACATTCAAGAAAACTCACCACCACAGCTGATTTCCATCCAGCCTCCCCACAAAACAGTTAACGTAATCCCTAAGCAGAGATACTAATGTGAGAAGCCAAGAATGGTTATTTTTTAGGTAACAAAAATGCCCCAAATTTTACTGGTGTTACATAACTTTTAGCTTCTTGTTCCAAGCCCCAAGCTACTGAAAAGCTTCTCTGTCTTTTAGGACTCTGGGTCATTCCTTTCTCTGTGTCCAAGCTGCTCTTCCAATGTATTTTTAAACTCTATGCTTGTTTCCAGTGAGTGGACTCCAAGTCACAGGAAAAACTCTGTAAGAGAGATTGTCTTCTTGCATATAAATCTTACTCTGAAAGGGGACAATATTTTGAAATTCAAGGGCTAGGTTTTTTTCTCTGCAATATTTTTCTTCTGCCTCTTACAGAAACACTTTGTCTTTAGAAGGAAGTTGCTTGTTAAACTCTAATCTGGAGCAGGAGGCACAAGGCAAAAATCTCCTTTCCTATACCCATTTTTTGGATGGAGGAGTTATTTTCTTTTACTCTGTTCAGGACTTTAGTAATTTGTCTACATCCAGGTGTGCAGGAGTTCTTTTAGGGAATGTTACATCCCTCTAAATACAATACAGCACAAATTACTGGTTTTCTGGTCTCACTCTAAAATGCCCTGGGATGCCTGTGCTTTACCTAATCCTCAATCAGGATCAATGGCCCTCATGGTACAGATGGCTCAGAGATGCTTTGAGGTTCACCTACCCATTTTGAGAGTCTTGACCAAAACATTTTTTATTACTGGTTACTCAACAACAACAACAAATATAAACTTGCAAGAATGGATTGGGAGTGTCAAAGGCAGAAAAGCTCTACCCCAAAGGCTTGTGCTTTATACAAACATGATGGAAAGAAAGAGCACAACACAATGATGAGAAGCTCAGTAAATGGCTTAACATCTCAGACAGTGGACAGGTTTCAGATGTGTGCAAACATACTCCTAAAGGCAGCTCCTCACCCCTGATGGCTTCTTGCATCCATGCCCTGATTTATAGACTGCTGCTCTGATGGACTGGCTGCTGGAGCTCCTACTGAATGTCAGTCACCAGGATCTGGGAGCAACCCAGAACTGGAGCATAGCTAGAAGGCCCCCAGCCACACACTTAAAAGTCACCTAAAAATTCCCCTCTTTTTCAAAGCCTGGTGTAGTGGGCTTTTCTTCACTAAGGGATCCAACTTACCCCCAGCACAATAGGTGACATCATGGTCTCATGCTTGGGCAAAGGAGACACCAAGATATTTGGGGACTTTGTATGTAATTGATGGTAGCTTTCAGCAGGGTCTGACTTCCTAGAGAGAGGAAATACAATCTTTGCTCAGCTCTGTGCCCAGTTGATTGCACTGACCACACTGAGGAACAGCTCCAGGTATATAGTTTATTGTGAGATGAAGGAGGGAGATATAAAAATCCAAGATGGGGCACTGTAAATATAGCTGGCTGTTCCTTTCTCAACCCCAGAAACAGCAGAAGACCTGGAAGACACAGACAAGTATAGAACAAATCAGCTTTTTCATCTGTTGATGCTTTACATGGCCACAGCCAGCACAGAAACAGGGAGAGGGATTCAGCTTGCCTTACAATGCAGGATCCCCATCCAACCTGAGCACTCTGGGCTCCTGTCACAGCTGCTGGAAAAAAACAGGCATAATTTTAGGGGAGATTAGCCAGGCTTGTTTTGGGCTGTCAGGTTAAAGTGACTCAGCCCTAGACACACCTCTTGCTTTTCACTTGTTAGAAGGGGTGTCTAGACAGCTCTTGTGGGCACTGCCATGTCCGTATTCAGTGGGATTAATCCCAGTTGGAAGACCACAAGGCAGCCCTGACACCACCTCGGCAAGCAGGGCAGAGGGCTGCAAACAGGCAGGAGAGATCTACACTCCCACGAGGATTTAGTGGCCTCACTCCTGGATGACTTGCACAGCCACACGTGGCTGCAAGCAAAATCCAGTGCCCAAAGCCCAGCTCTCCTCTGCTCCTGGGGGGCTTTGGTAACTGCTGTTCCCCTCTGGGAGCTCTGCAGAGGCAGCAAGAAGCCACACAGCAAAGAGGGCCAGTGCTGATGAAGCCCCCAATTAACCTGCCTGATGGACAGGCTTCTTCTCCAAGCAACTCTCAGCATCTGGATGAAAACAGGAATGCCACCCTTGCTGCCGCGTGGTCTCCAGGGCAACATCCCCAGTGTGTACACAACAGGGCCATCAGGTAGCTGTTTGTGTGTCACTGATCATCACAACTTTTATTCCTGGCACGGGGCACAGAGAGATGGATGAGGCTGATACGAGGAATGGCACCACCCTGCTGTAATGGGGATAATTCTTCAGTGTCATTCTCCAAGGCTGACTGTGTCTCCACACACAGACACACAAACACACCTCACTGCCCTTTGTTTCAGTATCTCTCAGCTGTACCAGCTGTACTGCTTACCTTAAAAAGTACTTCTCACTTTAAAAAGAAAAATAATTTTCACTACTCGCGGTCCAATGTTAGTGATGTCCACCTCTAGCAAAGGCATCAGTCATCATGTTTATGTTTGGGAGTGGACTTAAATAGTTTGGCTGGATAGTGGTAAGTGAATAGTTTTCACAAAAATGTCTAAATACAAATAGAAATCTGGAGTCCAACCTCCCATTTGCAGTCAATTCCTTCAACAGGCAGGTCCCAATAGTAAGTCAAGATATTTCCAGTGAGAGAATAACAAGCTATGGAAGATCCTGCAGACGTTGCCTATACTAAATGCAAAAAGGACTCCAAAGAGAGGATTTAACAAATGAAATTAATGCCTCGCACAGCCAGCATGCATGTGAAGAACTTTACACTCTTTGAACCAGGTACAGTGATTTCACTGAGTGCCCTGGTGCTCTTGTCTGATGCCCAGTATGTTTCCAGTTCTCCAAACCTTGGCAAGCAGTGTTAAACAGCTTATTTTTGCTGTTAAGAATAGTCTTGCCACATATACTAAAGTTCAAATAGCTAGACTGCTTTTGGTACTCGAGCCTATGATGATGACCAGGAACTTAATCAATCAAAGGACTTTTCAACCACTTCCCAGAGGCATGAGGGAAGAGCAGCCCTAGAAGCCAAGGAACAATGAATGCACTGACAAGTAGGTATGGAGGGACTTGTGCAGAAATATCTGCACGTGCATGTGTGAGGGGAAAAGACAAGATGAACTAATCCCTTTCCCGGGGCTATGTCTTTACTCAGACTGGCACGTGTCTCCTTTGTTTTCAATAATAAGAGATAATTATATCTGAAATGTTAAACTGTAAATCCATCACATAATTAAGGGAATTCAAACTGCACAGAACTATGGGAACATTTAAGGATGGATTAGGGACAGGGACTCTGAGAATCACACTCTGTGTTTTCCATTCCTTGACTCAAAGACTCAGGCAGTTTGCTGCTTTCCCCACGGACTGTCTAACTCCCCACCACAAGATAAGAGAACCACATGCTGATTCCAGGGAGAGTCACTAGTGTACTGTGGTGGAACAAAACAGCCTTCAGAGAGGGGTTTATGGCTTGCTTTTCCTTTAATTTTTTTTGACCCTTCTTATCACTAAACAAAAGCTTGTGGTCTTTCCTAGATAATCACATTTAAGCTCTTATAAAACCACATGCCTGGATAAAGCAAATCTTATGCAACTCGGATGAAGCTTTTTTCCCCAGTGTAATTATTATTGAAGAAATCTATCATATTTTACAGCAAAGCCTAAAATGCAAAGCACTTAATTAAAAATAAAGATGAAGCAGAGTATTTTGAAATCCTCTCACCCTCTACCACTTATTTTTGCAAACAAAAGAAGGAAGAAGGAAGGAGTACTAAGAAAGGAGACTCATTCTTTCCTCACAGGATCACCAGTGACACTCACCTCCTGTGGGCAGTGAAGGAGGGAGTGCCTGGGCTTATCCCACAGTTCTGCGTGGAAGCCTCTCCAGGACAGTGCTGGAGTGATGGTGATGGTGAAAGCAGGGAACCAGGCCATGGAGGCCTGAATGCAGGGTCTGATGTCCTTCACATCTCTCCATATTTGTGTCTGCTGGTCAAGCTCAGGCCCAAGGCATCAGTCCTTAGCATGAGCTTGGCCTTGCTGCTGCTGGGAAGGTTCACATCTGCGCACAGCTGGCTTGGGCTGCCTTGCCAAAAGAGAGGAAGGCACCATGAACTCCCCTATAGAAAAGGGAGGAGAGGGTGGTTTGAGCACAGCCTCAGACTTGGGCTTCACCAGAAAAACAGGGGCAGACATCAGGATCTAGAGTTTGTGTGGGTCCTGCTGGGTCTGTCTTGCTCTTGGTGTCCAGGTGAGCTGTATCTGACATTATGAGCAGAGGCAAGAGTCATTTGCACCTTTCTTCTCCATACTTCTTTCCAAACATGAACAGAGAGTGATTTTTGGGGGGTGATCTTTGGGCAAGGAATGCCATTACTTACACCACAGTCACTTGGGATAATATTTATTACCGATAAGCTTTTGTGGGGCAAGCTCAGGCAAGTGAGATCAAATCACTGCTTCAGGGCAGCCCTTGACTTATAACTGCAGAAATGCCAACACCACAAAAAGTCAAATGCAGAACGGAATATGAGTGTACAGGGCTTGACTCAGAAACTGTAAGATTTGCTGAGGTACTTTTGTTTTACTTTTGGGGTGTACATGGGTCATATTCTACATACGTGTAAGGACTAGAAACACATTTTGGATTGTTTGGGGGGTTTGTTTGGTTGTTTTTTATAAGAACCCCCTAGATTTTTTTTTTTTTTTTAAATAGCATCACAGCACAAAATTCAGAATACAAATATGAGAACTGGCTACGTAGTAACTACTAGTCTTCTGCATCCAGCATTGCAAAAATGTTGATTAAAAGCTAGACAACTTTCTTCCACTCACCACATTTGGATCATTAAACAAACCAAATATCTTCATATTTCAAGTAGCATCCAATATTAGTTGAAACATTTGACTGGCCTGGATTTGTTTCCTTGCTGGAACAAGAGGCACAAGTACTCCACCCTTTCTTTTAAATAGACTTAAAATGTATCATTGAAGTTACTTGGAACAGGGTGCAGGGACCATCAGGAAAGGATTAACTGTAACAAAATCTTTGTGAGGTTAAAAACTGGGCAAGCTGGTCATTTAAACTCTGTGATGGCTCATGTGTCTGTAGCAAACCAACCTTCCCGAAAACCAACCTAATTACATGTGTCTACCTTCAAGATGTTGCGTGAGGGTTTCTATTGTTACTGGAAGATGCCCCAATGGAAATGTCTCCACAAAGCTTTTAAGGAGCCACCAACTCGGACAGAGCGGACGGGTGGACTGCAGACTGGGATTTATTTAGTGAGAGGCGTGAAAAGCCAGCAATCCAGCCCAGCATTCCCTGGATTTTGTCTCTGGCACAGGAAGGGTTTGCATGTTTCCCGTTTGTGGCTTCTATTTTAGCCTGTGTTCATTGCTGGGATGCTTGGACACAGCTGTGCTGGTTCATTAACTGCCCTGCATGTCACTCAGCCCAAGCAAATGGCTTTGGGGCAGCGTTTTCCAATGACTCGAGGGGAGGGTAGTTCTCTCTGTGAGGAAAGGAAGGTGTTGCTCTAGGAGATATTTGATAATCTGCTGAGATACATTTAAAATGAAGAACAGAAAAGAAGACTCAAGCAGGAGCAAGGCAGATCCCCATAGCAAAAAGGCTGAGACTCAAATGAACATTTCAGGAATAATCCTCAGCCACTAAGGAACTCTATGGAGACATGAACCAAGACCATGAAGTGATCAATGAACCAATATCTCCCTTTGTGTTACAGCCAATACCTGAAGAGAGAGCTCACTGCTCCTGTGGCTCTCCCTGTAGGCTCAGAAGTGAGCAGTTTGAGGGTACTAACTGGACACTGAAAATAAGAAAAATGGATGTACAGTATCCCCACCCTTTTCTGGTCATTACATCCTGCTCTCAGGCGAGAGCCATTCACAAAATTAGAGCATGCTCAAGCCTTGCCCTTGAATGCTTCGGTTTGGAAAGTGCCCTGCCCTGTTCCAGAGCTGTGTCAGGGACGTGCTGAGCTGTGCAGCTGCTAGGTGGGTGCTCTTTCCAAAAAAACAGGGTCCACATCCTGCTGCAAGTGACTCACGCTGAGATCATCCCACTCAGGAAGAGACAGAAGGAGCTGTCCCACCTCTTCCTCCAGGGAGGACTTGTGGCATGGAGGAGCAAAGCAGGTGCTGCAAGTGGGGAGGTTTGGGACTTCTTTTGTGCAGAGGAAAAGAGACAGCCCCTAAGGAAGCTGTTGTCTGCCAGCCCACGCTATGGCATCCATCACAGTGACAGCCCTTGGCCAGGGGCAGTCTGGGAGAAGCATCCCTGGCACGCTGGCATGCCTCCACTCCTTCCCCGAGCCGGGCTGTAACCCCTGCACTGCCCTGCCACAGCACAGCCTCCCTGCTCCTGCCTCCCCACGGCATTAATACAGCCCCCAACTGCTTGCTCCATCCTTGACATGGGTAGTCTCTGGAAGACCACCATGGGCCTGGGTAGAGTTAGGGGCTGTGGATGTTTGGCTTTAAAGGCAGGGAATCCACATGACATCAGATGAGCACAAAGTTCCCATGACTATTGCCGTGCCGGTACTAACCCTATCTCCATAACCAGCTGTGGAAGTCACTCATCCTAAGTATTTCCCAAGGCATCTGAAACTAGTTCTAGTTTAAAAATCAGATTCAGGCAGGTCAGCAAGAAGTGAGCCCAGCAGCCCTAGAGCTGTCATTCCAGCCCCCTGTTGCGGCACAGCATTGCTCAGCATGAACTATGGAGAGGTCTATCACTCATACACTCACATCTGCATCTCTAGAAACACGGATGCTTAAGAAAATAACGATTCTGTAGTGTAACTTCCCAGTCCATCCTGGTCTGCTTGTCACTGGGTTATTCTAGCCTTTGGCCTGCGCCGTTACAGCTCTTCCCAAATGGGATTCTCCGCAGTCACTTCCATGCACATGCACTCACACATGCCTGCACCACACAGGCTGCTGACTCCTGCTCCTCCGGGCAGCCAGAACTGTTCCAATTGCCCACTGGAAACCCAGCTTGGCCCAAAAACTAAACAGATTGACAAAAACACATTTCGCCGCTCTTCCTGCAAAACTCTTGAACTTGTGAAAGTTGAACACATGAAAGCAATCTGAGGTCAGCGGGTAATACAAAAACCACATGAAAGAGATAATTTAGCATTAGACACATGTTACCAGAAGCAGGTTGAAACTAATACAGGTTTTGCATTCAGGTCATAAAATTCAGCCCTTAAATCGCCTTGTGAGGTGTCCCTGCTTAGCCTGCCTTGATGGGGGAATAGCTACAAGTACTTCAATGCTGATACAAGTTGAACACAAAAAACACCCTTTTCCTTCACTCTTTTCACCCACTCTGCGGAGGAGATACTCAAATCTGCAGGACAGCCTCTGAACGGTGACACACAATCCAGGAGGAATATGGGTCAAAACCATTTTCTGTTCCCATTCCAAACCTACTGAAAGGCCACAACAACAAGCTGAATCCTAGCACTTAGGCAATCTTATAATGCTGGTTTTTATCACTGCAATAACATACCATAAAAACCTGGTGCCAGTTGGAGCACTAGAAGGGAAAGCAAGCGGACCCCAGCACTGCCCACAGACTGTGGCTCTGGGATGGAAGGATGAGGGCAGAGATCAGCCTCCAAACAGCATCAAGGAGCCTTTATGAGATCTCTGGTCAGAGCCTGGACGAAATCACACAAAACCTGATGTTAGAATCGTCTGTTCATGGTTGATTCCTGCAGTATTCAACCATGTTACCACCATCTTTACAGAACCCCAAGCACTCACCCTTACTTTAGCCCAGGAAAAAAAACAACAAATTCAACAGATTTCAAACAAGAGGAAATTCTGAATATAGAGCCTTTTAAAAGTGTGTTGGCAAAGGAACTGGATTTACTTTGAAAGTTAGTTTGGTATGAAAGAGCTATACAGCAAAATGCTAAATCCCTTTAGAGAACAGAATTAAATAAAAGCAGATATTTCATCTCTTAACACCTTGTCAGCAAAATTCTTCTTCTTGAGGAAGACTTTTTTTCTTTTGCAAAATTATTTGCGACTTTGCCAGTGAAGCTTTTCTAAGAACAACATAGCTGCTTTCTCACCCTGCCTCTCCCAACTCTTCAACACTCCCTTCTGTAACCCAAGCAGAAAAGTCTTTCCCTTGGGGCCTGAAATGAAGCTCATATAAGTTATTGGGAGAAAATTCTGCACTGCTGTAGAACCCACTTCCCTCTTTCCTCTCTCCCCTCTCCTTTAAGCTCCTGACCCTGACTTTCAACTACTGTTCTAGCCAGAGTCTCAGAAATGGATTTGATTTGAGATCTTTCTACTGATGTGCTTTATACAAAAATAAACCTATCAAGGGGCACTAAAAACATGAAGATCAATCAAGTCAGAGTTAGGCTGAAAAAAGATTCCAGTGCGACCGATGGCCTGACTTGCTAATGATGTACTGGCAAACACAATTCAATTGATCTTGCGGTCTGCATTCCACTCAGCCTTTTAAAGAAAAATCAGGATAGAAATGTGAATATTAATCAAAACACACTATCACTGAGAAAAGTTCTATAAACATTCTGGGCTAGCAATAAAGGCTACAGAAGAGGATAGTCTATGTCCTATTTTTAACTCTTTATTCACCAGCCGAGAATAGCTGGAAAAATAGCAAAGGTATCACACACTGACCTTAATTAAGACAGTGATTCACCCTTTGCTCTTTGCACACAAATGGAACAGCTTGGAGCTGGAAGGCTGAAATGCAAAGAGAATTTGGGTGAAGAGGTGATATTTGCCATGCAGGGCATCTTTTGAGGGAGATTATAGGGTTCCTGGTAGATGCATTATCCCGGAGAACACACACAGTCATTCATCTGTTTTTCTGGAAACCTAAAGAAATACAAGAATGAAAGGTATTGGTTTTTAAAAGTCTGGAAATCACAAGTTGATTCATCACTTTATTCTGACCCTTATACAAACAGGGCTTTCACCAGTCTAATTATACAACATATTTATTTTACAAAAACCAAAACTTGCAACATCCATTGAGGAAAGGAGCCTGACTCTAACTGTTAATTCAAAACCTCCTACTCTGCCCCCTGCCAAAGGCTGTGTGCTGATATGGGAATTGTAAACATGGAGAAATGGCTTTAAAAGTAACATTAGTCCCTAAGCTTTTCATATGGTCAAACAAAATCTCACATACTAATTCTTCCACAAATTCTTGCTTTTTCTATCCAATCCTACAGTGAAACAGAAGAATGGAGCTTAGGATCAGACAGCAGAGTTAGTATCTTATAGGATTTTGTGTCTCTAGATCATAAATAATTTGGAGTGAAGACCCTGATCTATAAACAGAGCCAGAGGGCAGCCATGGTCAGCTAGGCTCTGAAAGGATGGCAGAAACAAGGCTGCTGCTCTGAAGGAATGTCCTGCATGAACCTGAGTGTAACTGATGGGAAAAGCATCCAATCTCTACTGCAAATGATGGAATAAATCATAGCCCTGACTTTTGCTCCAAGAATGGTTTCCGCTCTTAAATATTGAAGACTTATATGCAGTATGAACCCATCCAGCTTCAAACTACTAATTCTTGTTATACTACTGCCCAAAGGACCTTCTGTTTGTGAATTTCTCTTCCTTATATAGCATACTTGAAAACCAGACTTCTCTTGACTTGTTGTTTGGTAAGCTAAGGAGATGGACTGTGCTCTAAGGCTTTTGCCAGTCTTCCAGTCATTCTTGTGGCTCCTCTCTGAAAGATCGCCAGGTTTTCAACATCCTTCTTTAATTGTGGGTACCACAGCTGGATGGAGTGTTCCCAAAGAGTTGCACCAATGCCAAACACAGCAGGAAAGCAATCCCTGAGTATAGAGACAGGGAATATCAAGCAGGCATTAGAAAGGATCCAAGGATTGTTTTAGACCCTTTGGCCACAGCACTGCAGTGAGAGATGACATTCAGCCAGTTTATGCATTCAAGCTCTCCGTCATTTTCCAGATTCCTGTTTCTCAGCCCAGTCTATTCCATCTGGTACATAGATCTCAGATTTTTAATTTCCTTTACCTGTAGGATCCTGAAAAGAATAATTATTTGCTATTTCCATTCTATCAAAGGATCCAAGCTATGTTAAATTGGTCCTTCTGTCATCTGCTAACACCAGCAGCGTGGAGTTCACTCCTTCTTACAGTCACTGCTGCACGATAAAGCAATTCAGTGCAACAAATGGATCCCACTTGGAATACAACTACTTGATACATTTATACTTTAAACTTATTTACAAATCCTACTTTGAAATCTGTAACTGAAACAATTGGAATCCATTTGCTATTTCTTATTTGATACTATACCATTTGAGTTTATGAAAGAATATGTATGGGAGCAAGCTTAAGGTATAGAGGAAATTCTTACATCAATGTTAGTGCAATAATCAACCAGACAGATCTTTTTTTTCTAAATCCAACTGAAGCTGACCATAGTTAATTTCCAAAAACCAGTACTAGATGTCTCTTCATGTGATACACTGCTTTACTATGTCATTCCTTATGTATTCCTTGCATATCCTTGAATTTCCTTGAGTTAATATTAATGTTAATTATTAATGATCATAGCAATCTATTTAATATATTGATCTAAATTTAGATTCTTTAGCCTCTAGAACTTCCTCAGCGTTTCTTATCAGAAATCAAAATAAAGACCTAGGGAGCCCTTCAGCTTTGTACCTCCAGGATTTGGAGTTAGAAAAACCCCAGTGAGATTTGCATATGTAACTTTAGAACCTGATTAACATACTCCCAAGTACCAATGAAGTGAAAATTATTCCATTATCCAGAGAGAACATTCATCTTCTGTTTTTTCATAAGATACAAAGAAGGTTCTTTTTGTGCCACTCTTATCAATTTTATCACAACTAGTCAGCCAATTGAACTCCTATGGATTATTTCGCTTAAACTCTATTATCTCCTTTATTTATCTGATTTTCCAAGTGAGAATGTCCTAATCAGACCTTCCTCGAGGCGCCAGCATTGAGCTCTAATTGGGCATTGGTGTGCAAAGTAGCAGCAGCAGTTTTCATGCTTATGAAAACAACGAATCCTAGCATCCTAAATAAGATCTGGTGCACAGCATTTTTTCAGGCCACAAATCGACTGTGAGTTTTCCAATATTTTCTGACTCTCTAAAAAGCTGCAGGTTACCTTCCACCTCCCTGGTGGCAGCCCTGCTCCTGGTTTGGCTGCTGCGTCCCCGAAAACATGGACTGCAGATTCCGAGCTGCCAGCTGCCCAGGGAGATGCTGCTCCAGAGTTAAGTTTGTGATTCCACTGAAGGTCATTTTCTCCCTGCCTGCAGGCGAGCACAGCCCGGCTGGTGCATTAGAATAAACAGATGCTATCAGCACCAGCAACAAATTATCTTCCTAGGCTTTGTAATTTCTGGAGAGTAGCAGGTTGCAGCAAGTCGATTTACATTGAGGATGGAGAGGGAGGGAAGCGGAGGTTATATCGGCATTAGCAAGCAATTCAGTACAAGGGAAAAGGAACAGTGAATTGGAACTGGACAAGTGAAAGAAGCTGTTATCTGTGCACCCATATTGCTCCTAGCGAGGTACACAGCAAGCCAGCTGTGGGGATATGGAGGTTTCACACCTGAAAGGGGTTTGTGTTTCACGCTCAAGGGCAAAAAAACCAGAGAGAGCACATGCACATGCACGTAAATGTTTTGGGAGATGTGACTGTCCCCATGGAAAGCAGTTCCTTGCACCAGGACTTGGGCATATGCTGCAGCAGGAGGGGACAACCCACTGTTTGTTTGCGGTTTCCAGGAGAACACTTTCCTATGGCTGAGATTCCAGTCCCAAAACCAGAGTGGTGGCATAGGTGCACTCAGGAATCCTTCCACTGCTTCTCTGCAAGAGTGGGAGAGCACATCTCCCTATATATGTTCAGATGCACAAATATTTTAGCCTATAGTACTCTGCATAAGCACCTGCCCATAAATTGTCAGAGCTGGCAGAAAGACATGGAAAAACTTTATAAGGAAATGAGGACTGGAACTCCATGTTCCTAAAACCCAGCTCGGGGTCCCAGAGAACAAGACTTGCACTATTTCTCTGTCCCAAGCTGGTCTCTGCTATGTTCAGACAGAGCACATACACCTATTTGTGCACAGAACTGCAAATAAACCCAAATTTTATGTAATTTTTCCAGATAAGATACCCATTAAAGGCAAGTCCTACACCTCTGCTTTTAGCCATGGCATCTCAACACCCATTTTACACTGGCAGACAAAGTCTGCACTGCTTTTTCGTAATGTTTCCCTCAGTGTTTTAAGAAGAATTAATATTTCTGATTGGGACTGGGGAACAATGAAACCAACTGCTGCAATCTTATTTGCAGAAGACAGCAGATACTCATTTCAAAAGCAGTCTGGATTTATCATCACAGTGAAAGATGCTATTTCAGCATTCCTCTGTCGGGATGGAAAGACAAAGCTGCCACACATCTCCGTGCAGGTGACTCTTCCTACTTCGAGACTCAACATTTCCCTTCCCATATGTGCTGGCAAAAAATATTCATTCCAGCACCCTGTGGCTCCAGCCCTGTCGTTTTCTACTGCTGTCAAGAAAATACCTGCAGATATTGATGAGTTTTGATGCTTCACTCATATCAATCCACAGCTGCCTACACAATCTGGTATTAGTTTGCATTTGCCCAGCCAAAAAAGGAAACTAATCTTACCAGTCCTGAAAGACTTCAGTACAAATGTGAGGGGGTTAGCTGCTCATGAAACTCAGAGATATAGAAATTCCTTTAGTTTTTGTGTAAGAACACATTTATATTTTTAGTCTAGAAGAACACACAAAATTTAGTCATCAGCTTTGCGGGCTACATTAGAGCTAGAGGCAAAGAATTTAAAAAACCCCAGCCACTTGCAGAGCATTACAGATATTACTCTATGTTCCCTATCAATTCTTATAGTTTTTTTTTAAACACAGCTTTTGATCACTGCCATATGAACTGTGAATTTTACAAGGCAGCTGTCTCAATTAGTCTTTCTATCATAAAACACCAGAAATTTTGCATGAGACTGTTCAGTAACTCAGGTCCAAAACAGGACATCATCCTTCAGGTTCCTCTGGGTTTCCATCTGCTGTCCCAGTCCCTCATTTCCCTTACCTGAGAGAGTGCAACGAATCTTCTACTGCCATTCTTGGTCTGATGTTCACTGAAAGTCTCCTAGGGGATATCTGCAGACTAAGGGTTTCAGTGATGCAGGACCATCTTTCCTTTAAATAATTCGAGGGATTTCTCATGCCTTCTCCTTTCCCCTATTAAATCATCAGTTCAGAACAAAGAAATACATTCAATAATATGATTGAAAACTAAGAGCTCTCAATAATTACAGGTGAGTTGCATTTCAAATTGCAGGGCAACTATTCACATAGAGCTGAAAGCAATCAGTACAAATCTAGATTATTTTATGAAGAGTCTGATGTTTCCTTTTCAAACTGCTGGGTAACTGTAATACAAACAAAATCAGGCTGCTGATTCTTTGATTTAAGAGCTTGCAACATTAGAAATTAAAGAATCCAGTCTCCTGACTCATTTCCATGCCTTTGGACTGCTATCAAACCTGGGTGGATGCAGCATCTCACCCTTCTAGCATAATATTTACAATATTCTGCTGTTCCTTTCTCAAGCACTGCTGAGGTTCCTTGATTTTTCAATTCAGTTCAAAACAGGAGCAGTACTTTTTCTCTCCTAATATCTGTTTATATTTTAGGCAAATCCAGTTGAAACGGCCTGTGATTATCTTTCAAGGGGTAAATCTATATGTTGTATTATAGGCAAATCTCTACATTGCTCAACATCTTAAATGATGCTGAAAAAGAAATCTTAGCAGAGCGAGAAGTCCAAATATTCTCCAAAGAAAATTGGGCTAGCACATTTAAAGCACAGAAGTTTCCATAGCCAAAACATTCACATCTGGATGTTTTTAACTTAGTCAGCAGGGCCAGACACCCGCTTTTATCTGGGTGTTGTGCAATTCCAGCATGAAACTCAAACTCATACCATGAATCCAGAAGAAGCAGCCTAACACTCTGCCCTCACACCCTTTCTTGTAAATCTTTGCTCCTAGAGAACTTCTTCCTGCTCTAGGGTTTGGAATAACTTGTTTTCAGACCAAAGCTGTCCTCTCCAAACCAAGTCCTGTATCCTGGCTGAGTTTGCTGGAGTTAAATCAGCATAAAACTAAAATAGCACAATGGAAAGTCAGGCTTACTGTTAAATCATGCTTCTATTTTTATCTGGCAAAGCACTTAAGCATGTGGTTGAGATGCACAGAACTTAAGCATATGCTTAAAGTTAGTCCTCTGTTTACATGCATTGTTAACTCAGGGCTTACAAATCAACTGATTTTGTGAATCTGCCTGAAATAGTGTGATTTTTAAGAGAAAACACACAGTGCTGATCTCCAAATATAAAAAGGGATCCGTAGAGTCAGGATGCAGAAACTTGCACATCAAGCAGGAAAAGCTGAGTATTGACAGTTGGGCCAAAAGCTCACACAAACCTACAGAAAAGAAAAGGAATATTTCCAAGTGAACTGCAGGATGACACAAAGCAGGAAACAAATTTTGGAGTTAAGCAGGTTCAACCTCAGTAGAATAGGGATACAAACATGGTGCAGGTAAAGCCAAACTTTTTCTAGCCCCGCAGTTTACCTGCAACACGATCCAAAAGAAGATACTTAACAGACACACAACACAGGCCATGCACAGAATGCTCACAGCTCCACTTCTGGCCATTGGCAATTTAGGGACTTGAAGCAATCTCCAAGCTGACACAGGCCGTTGTGTTTAGTAGTCTCTGGTGGCAGGATCCTACAGAACTTTGACTGATCCTCTCTTAAATTTATTTTATTTTGCTATTTCCAGTATCTGTCACCACTTCCACAATAAAATAATGAAAAAATACTCCTTTTATTGATTGCCTCTATCTATCCTGTTTCTTTAGCACCCTTGGCTCTTATGTTGCAAGGAGAAAGGAATGGTCAGTTCCTGTTCACCTCTTCCATAACACTCATGATTTTATGAGCCTCTGACAAATGCTTCTACAGTTTTCAAGGCTGAGAAGCATTACTTTGTTTAGACTTCTCCATTAAAAAAACCAACAAAAAAGGACATTTCATACTTCTAGCTACTCTTACTGCTCTTTTCTATGCTGTTTCTACTTCTAGTACATCTTTTGGCAATTGCAGCAGCCAAGATGCAGGAGCACTACAGGAAGATCAACATCGCTGTTTCTCTCCGCTATATACTGCAACGACATAAGTTTTTTATTTTGCTGTCAATTATTTAAAAAAAACTCCAAAAATTTCTCTTTGACATTTATAGGACTTCTAGTACTTGCCTGACATTTCAGGAAAATAAGCAACTATGACTTTATTAATCATTTTTTCCTGAGTACAGAAACCACAGGAAACATAGCAACCTGGAGGCATGAATGGTCAGGATTATTTTCCCCTGGGTTATTTATGTATATTGACATTGACTTTTGTCCACCAGTGTATCAACCAGTCTCTCAAGATGCTTATGAAAAGGACCAGAAAGGTTTGTTATCACTGTGATAGTGGGTTTTTTGTCATGAATTACTTCTCTGCCCTCCTTACTAATCATTTTTTCAGGTAGTGCTGTTGAAGAACATAGTTTCCCCTGCCCCAGAAATTCTACAAGGACTGCCCACCCCTCCTCACCCCCAAAAGGATCACTAAATGGAACATGGACATTTTCCAGTGTGAATATTGGCTAGTTACAGCTATCTTTTTCTTCATACCTTGCTGAGACCTTTTCCAAACCCGTTCAAAACCCCAAGCACACTATATTAAGTGTCCCATGCTTTTCCAGATGCTTATTCACTCCTTTGAAGACCTCCAGGGTTTGCAATGCATGCACACCCACTATATATTGTATTTAGGTTTGCTGCCACTAAATCTGTTGCAATTTCCTTTCAATTTTTCCTGGTAGAGAAGCCAGACTTGAGTCACCTGAAGATTTTTTGTAATCCCTGCTGGAACACTCTTTAGGATTGGTGCCACATTAGTTACCTCCACTGGGATTGAGGCTGACTGAACCCAAAAGTTTCACACCACAGCAATTTAGAACTTTTGAGTGAATATCGTTTGTCCTGGTGATTTGCTATTGTTCATTTCATTCACGCCTGTTTTAAAAACCCTTCTGTTAACATTTCAATTCCGGACCATTCCTTGGGCTCAAACCGTGGAGGACTTTCCTGTTTGCTGCGCAGGCAGTGCCTCTGCTATCAGAGGGTTTGCTGAATGCCTTGGGCAGTTGCTGAATGCACCAGACTCTCAGCTCCTGCTGTACTTGAAGGAAATTTGTTACAATTTTCCATGTCTTCTGTGAGTCACTCCTCAAACCATTTTAGTTTGTGTTGCAATGGGTTCACATTTAACTTGTAAAAAATTATATTCCTCTCTGATTTCCTTGTTTAGGCATGATTTCCACTTTATAAAAGATACCATTTTATTGTCCCCTTCATCCACTGTTTAACTATAGTAATTTTTTGAGGCGTTAGGTGAATTTTGGGGACTGGTATGTGTTCTCCACTATACAGGCATGGTACTTACACTCTTAGTTAATTTTCCTAGTCATTAATGGCATTAAAATAAATTAAATTTCTTAATATTAAAACGCTTTAAAAATAAAAACAGTCATGGTCTTTGGGTTTTTCCTAATGTTATTATTCCTACTAAAGAAATGAAATTGACCATGAACAGTTACTATTGCCAAGCCATTCTTCAGTGCAACAGCTATAAGTTGAACAAGGTCTTAGTAAAAAATTACTTTACCCATTTATTGGTCTGTTCAGAATTGTAAATTAAAATTTGCCCTTTATATCCTAAGCAGGATAAATCTTCTCCAGTCTATTTTCTTGTACACTCCCTATTGCTTCTGATCTTTTTAAGTATTTCATGGATATTTTCACTACCATGGTCAGTGACCATGGCAGTGAAAGGATAAGTTTATCATATATATTTAAATATATATATATTATATATATATTTAAAATGATAAGTTTATTATAATGTTTTTCTAGATTTGGCATGGCAACATCGAATCCATAGAGAGTGGGTGGCAAATGATGATACAGATATCTGATTTATCTTATTGGACTCTGATTTCCAACTGACTGTGAGTCACTCCTCCAACGGCAAAATCTATTCCTCTTATTTCCACATCATAAGTATCCTGGTAGTGCAGTGTTGTACTGATCATCCTCATTCAGTAAGATTTCTGTGAGGCCAGTACAGTGGAATTCACCCATCCTCACTTTATATGTATTTAATATTTATAGAAAAGCACAGATAATTTTGGTCTTGGTCTGTGTGTGCCTGGTTTAACTGGGGATTTGCTTAGACTGTTGGATTATCTGAACATTATTGGTGGCTGTTCTGTCCTGCCATGAAGGCACAGAAGGAAATTCGCCATCAGGATGAGTGTGTTCTTCTTCAGGACCTCACCTCAAATAATTCTGAAGGCTCTCCCACTGTTTGTTTTCATTCCCAGTGCCACCAACCTGGCTACTGCTGTTTCAGAAGAGATCATCACTCCTGTCCGTTTTTGAGCATCTCTTCTGTTTCTGTTTCCTTCCCACACCACTTCCTTAGACACACAGTGGGTCTCTCATTGTCTGGGACAAGTGTTTTTTGAATGCACTAATGGAGCTCCTGTTCTTTACCATCCTCTCCTATCAAAATGTTATGTTTTGCCTCCTGAACCTCCCCCTCGTATTTCTTGGTGCTCACACAGCCATGACCAGATGTGATGCACGAGGAAGGTCACCAGCTCCTCTCCAGTGTCCTCCCAAGGTTTCCCAGACACCACAAGACACAAAGTCCCCAGAGCACAGCAAACCAGTACATGTTCCCTCCTGGCCTCCTATTCCCAGTTATCCATCCCACACAGCACCACAGCCTGGCTCTTCCTCCTCAGCGGGACTGTGGTTCTCCCGGCATGTCTGGCTTAAGTGGATGCACAAAGTTGCCTTCTGGCAAGACGGAGGGGTCACATGGACAGTATCTTCTGCACACATGTTTACTCATTCAGCCTGAAACACAATTTTACGACTTGCCTCATTGTCTCCTCATTCAAGCACCAACAGCAAGTCAAGCCAATTGTCCCAACCAAATATCTTCTAAATGTTTATTGTACATTCAGCAGCTTGAAAACAGAGCTCATTTTACCACACACCTAAAACTAGCACAAAAACAGGTGAACATGTATTTTCCAGAGAGAAACCTTGGTGCCTATACTTCCTATCACCACAGTCCTCAATTTCCTGTGCTTAGGGAATTTTACTTCTGTTTAGAAGCCAACCTTCTGGGGAACACAATTGTGGTTTTTGCAATATTTTTATTTTCTAAAGACTGACCCTGTGTTTAATTTGCAGAAAGCACGTGGTACAGAACAGATCAGGGAGTTTGGCATAGAGGCAGGAGGTACCTTCAAGCCTTGGTCAATTAAACACGAAATGTAAAACCTGGCAAGTACTGCATTTAATCCTCTTTGCACCCTTTAGCCCCCTGCCAAGGATCAGAAGTGCTTCTTAAAATGAATAAAAGATTTCAGAACACATCATCAACTCCTCCCTTCAGCCCTCAATACTGACAGTGTTATCTCTATGCACAAAGCTTCTCCCCCTTTCTCCAGCTTGGCAACGAAACCCAAGCCCAATGAATATTTTATATGTGTGTGGTTAATGGAGCATTCTGGCTCCAGTCCATTAGGAACCTTACACAACGGTGTATTAACTGCTTCTCAATGTAACATTTTGAGTCTGTCCAAAGGGGATGTGTGTTTGCCAGTTGAGCCAACACACTATTATTGTCCTGTCAGCCTAGTTCCTGTCTTTGGTTGAAGAGCAGGGTCCCCTGCCACAGCAATTTGCCACCATTGTGCTCCCAGCAGCAACTCGAGAAGATTAGCTCAGCTCTGAGCTCTATTTTCCCCTTTGTATTTTAAGGTCTGTATCTCATGTGCAGTAGGGAATGCCTGCAGTCTTTCCCCTTCAAAAATATACACAGGGATAAGCAATCAAATCACAGACTAACCTAAGGGTAAATATAAAGCAGTTGAGATCTTTAGTTTTAATGGAAACCGGGCCCCCCTATTTTTTCATCAGCTCTGAAATTGGTAGCATTAAAATGCACCTGATTGATAAAAAAAAATTGATAGCAGAATGACAACATTTTACAAAGTACTTATTACCTTCTCACTTAAAAAACCTCCTCTGTGCCTCTGGGCCACCACAGGCAGAACATCATCTCCATCAAAACCCAAATCAGCACAAAGACATCTCAACAGTCAGATGGGCCCAGGTC
Organism: Origma solitaria; assembly: GCA_013397895.1. Taxonomy (NCBI): domain Eukaryota; kingdom Metazoa; phylum Chordata; class Aves; order Passeriformes; family Acanthizidae; genus Origma; species Origma solitaria. The sequence continues at coordinate 1,143,454 of VZRL01000553.1, forward strand.
ACTCGCCTTAAAACAAGGACAGTGTAATTTCACGCTGCACGTAGACAGTATCCATGGTAAATGGTAAAGAGAAGCAGGTGCTGGATTGCTCAGATGAAGAGCCCCGTGAGAGTTTGGGGTCCAGATCTGAATGCTCCCCTATGCCTCCCAGACAGTTTGTGGAGTGCGCGAGAGCATCCAAAGCATGAATCATCCCAACCTAAGGCAAATGTCTAGAATGGGTAAGGTGAATGGCATGGGCTGTTTATCACTCCTCACTGAGCAAAGCGGGAGTCTAGATGACAATCTTAAACTTTATGTCTAAGTTTTAGATACCAAAATCAGGTGAGACGATCCCCAAGGTTTGCAGACTCATTGCCAGGTGAGCCACAGACCCTGACAGACTTAGGGCAGAAAACAACAAGATAAAGAAAAGTGCTGATGTGGAAGGACTGATCTCATTCCTTCCCTCCCTGAAAGCAGAAAGAGCTGATGTTTCAGAAGGCAAAGCCCATCCTTTGCTCTCACATCACTGCCGAAGCACAGTGGAAGGAAGGGAACACCATTGTTGGATTTCCCAGGATGCTGTATTTTCTATTTCTACAATATCGATATGAGGCATCACCACCCACAAGGGGCTTGGGTATTCTGCAGGTCAGTGAGCAAGACCCAGAGGAGCCAGGGAGGGACAGATGGCAAAAAAATAGGTGAGGTGAAGGCTTTCGGTAGGTAGGGATCACCTCTAGACAAACAGTTTCTCCTCACCCAGCAGTGCCTGCACACCCCTGACCTACCCAAAACGGGCAGTGGTGGAAGGGTCTGGAGCTGAGAATGTGGGGAAGGGCCTCAAAGACACATAATTAAGGGAAGCTCCATGCAAACTGTGAAGGGATTTCCCACTGAAAGGATTTAGAAGAGAAAGCAATGGTTTCTCCCAGCGCACTGGCAGGATCACCATGTCTCATGTCACTCTTGAGAAGGGACAGGCACTGCACAAACACAATCAAAAGCCATAAATCTGACTGACCCGGAGCTCAGCTGCCCTGCACGCAGCTCTGAAGTCAGGTTATTTCTCCATCCCAGAGGCACAGGCAGCAAATCAGTCATCCTTATCAGCAGATAATCCAGTTAGCAGCCCTCCCTCTTCTCCCTCCCAGATCCCTCAGCTCCCCACACGCCCCTCAGCGCAATCATCAATGGAAAGTTTTAGAGAATTAGCTGAAAACAACCAAAGCACCTAATTGACTGAAGAAGGGAAATGGCAACTTCCATCATCTCAAAAAGCTGCACCTTTCTCCTACTCATCTCAAAGCTGAATAAAGGAATTAAAAACACAGCCTGGGGCAGCCAGCAGAGATTTACAAGAAGCAGACATTAGTTCTAACTCTAAAGGCTGGGCGTGTGCATGAGCAGGAGGAGCAAACAGGGAAAGGGACCAGAAACATACAGTCTTTGCATTTAAAGAGGAGGAAGGAGAAGGAAAAAAATCGTGGAAAAAAAAAAATCAACAACCTTTAAGCCCTTCCTAATAAAACAAAGATCATCCTGGCAACATGAAATGCTACCCTACTTTGTTTATTTATCGACACAAAGAAAGAAGCAAGTTGGCACCTCAGAGGGTATTAAATCCTGGTTTTTTGCTGACTGAATGACCTCAGCTGAAATATTTTCCATGACAAGAGCCCAGAAGACGCTGGCACAGTGTCAGACAAAAAGGTTTTCAGAGTGTATTTACATTTTATCCATGGCCCCAGGCTGTTCCAAACCCATAGGCAGGTGCTGCCTTTATCTGTTCTTTGCTCACCTGGCTCCCTAGCAAAATGTTCTGAGATCTGTGGCTCAGCTGCCTTAACTGTTTGCTGCCTGGTGCTCAGAAAGCTTCAGAGACATCTGGAATCCTGGCAAACAGAGATGGAGACACTCTTTGCCCCTCAAAGCTGACCACTGAGTGGTGTGTAAGGCGCTCTTGCCAAAAAGCAGAGGGAAAACAGTGGTGATGCAATGGTAGAAGACAGCTAAAAAGCAGATTAATTCATGCTGAGAAAAGTGGTGCTTTTTTTAAAAAGAAGGGAGAAGGTGGCTCTTTCAAGGATACACTACATTTTCCATGATTTGGGATCTTTAGACTAGGTCTGAACAGCTCTCTAAGGAGCAACACTCAAGATCCTGAAGAAGAGTGGAGGAGAGGCTCAAAATTTTACAACTTCTAGCCCTGAAGTCTGTGCAGGATGATATTCCACTGTCAAGCAGAGGGCACTCAGCAACCCACATCCCTAAAGCAGTGGACAAAAGGGAGGAAGGCAGGCTAAGCCACAAAGAACCACAGTGCTCTCTGCCTTTCATCTCCATGGCACAAATTCCCTACATCACAGGCTTCCAGCTACATTCTCCCCTAGACCAGCTCCTGACCTGGTCTTCAGCAAAACAATCTGTTCCATCCCTGCGGTGGAAACAGCCTCCCCTTTGCTCAGTTTAATTTGGCTTCTCGTGCACAGCTCCTCTCTCTTGAGTAATAAGCCTCCAGGAGATGCTGTGAGAGCCGACGCCCTTCATACCGCCCAACCAGGAAGAATGATAATTGCACTTCTAACAGCACCGGGTACAAGGCAGCCACCAAAGCAGAGGAAGCGTGAATTAAAGCAGGATGAAAAGGAGGGGCTTTACCCTCTACCTAATAAGGTATTATTCATGCTTTTGGAAAGCTTCCTTGCAGAGAGATAAAACCAGACATAATGGGTATTCATAAGCAACTGCCTCTGGAAAAGGAAAGGCCTGCCTGCCATCTCACCCCCATTGTCATGCTGGACTCACCTTCTACATTCCCAGCCTTCAGCTCCCCCTCCCTCTCCTACCTTCTTGCCACATGTCCTTGTTTAACCTCTTTCGTACCAAGTCAGCTCCCCCGTGCCCACATGCATGGCTCAGGTCTGGCTCACTCACACACATCTTCACACCAGTTCCTCCAGTCCCATCACCTTCACCCAGCCAAGGAAAAATTCCTTTTTTCTTTCTTCTTCCCTTTCTCTCACTCCTGTCCTCCCTGCAAAGTTCTTCAACTCCAATTCACTCCAGGCCTACTGCGTGCAAATAATTTCCCCTTTTTACCCCTCTCCTCCAGCCCACACCCGCCAGGTCACTCACGCCACCCCACATTTGAAAGGACACAGACACCTGCTAAATGTGCTTGTAACTGTATTTCTGTGTTTGTCTGGCCTCACTTTTCACCCAGGAAACAAAAATGTGACCTTACCCTCCAACAAATTTAACATAATAAACTTCCACTCATGAACCCAAAACAATGGTGAGTTTTAAACATCTTCACCAAGTAAATTACCCACTGCTCACTTGCATAGCCTGTCACTGTCCTTTTCAGTCCTGTCCAGCTGGTTATCAGAGTGTGTGAGCACCTTGCAGCCTTTGCCATTTCTGAAGCTGTTCTGTGCATGCTGGGCAGGACTTGCCATGTTGGGAAGTGCAGCTCCAGGCACAAACCCAACTAAACAAAAAAGAAACCCTGATTATACCTCGCAAGGGTTTTGGGTGCATGGCAAATGGACTCCTAGTGGAACTTTCAAAGGATCCTAATAAAGTTAAACATATCAATCCCATCAAAGTCACAGCAATTTGGGGATCCAGTGAGCTAAGGCCCTTTGAAACTCTCTAGGCATCTTCAGGCACTAAAATGCCTTTGGAAACAAGGCATGGAAACTGGAGCTAGGTGTTAAATGTTTAAGCAGGTCTGTGGGCAGCTGTTTGGTGCCTATCCTTGGATAAGATCATATCCACACATGAACTAAGACCATGACAAGTAGATGTACAGAGAACAACTTTTCAAAGCTGTGCCTTCCCTGGCTCTGCACTCCCAACCATCATTACAGACTGGTTTAAAAAGCAAACTACAACAAGCAAACGAACAAACAAACAAACAACCCATTCCAACAACCAATCTGCAGACCTCCTGGGATGAAATAAATAAGCTATAAAGAACTCCTCTCAGCTGGAACAGCAAGAATAAAAATGGAAGAAAACAGAAGCCTAACCAGGTACTGCACATGGTATCTGCCACCTTCCATTCTCAGCAGGAGCTCTGAGTAATGCCTGCAAGCAATGTTGCTGCCCCTGTCCAACCCAAGGACATCTTTTAAACAATGCCTCACTGATAATCCTGTGAGGATTTTCAGCTCTGTCCTGCACAGCATTTTAATTACTCACACTGTTTCATGAACTCAATCATTTACAGAAGGTATTTTCATCCCACTAACTGTAGGTTTCCCAGAGGACTCAGTACAGTATTTCATGTCCTCAGTGCTATTAAATGCATTAGGAAAGCATCCAGACTTCCAGAAGTCAAATTTTTTTGTGCATGCATATGTTTTAGGAGAGGAAGAGGGCAAATCAGGGAAAGGAAAACTTTTGGGCATTAAACAAAAAAGAAATTTCAACTGACAACTTTCAAGAAAAAAAAAATCAAAAAGACAATATTTCAAATAATATTACAATGGATTCACTGAAGTCAGCAGCAGGTCTGGACCCTGAAATCTCCAATGCTAACAGCATGCAGGTATGCCCCTGCATTGGGAAAAGCAATTTCATTAATCAGTAGGTAAAGGTTATATCTGTACCTCTAATGGCATCCAGCCTAGGGACCAATTCCCAGCCTCCCAGGACAGGTAGTACAGAACAATCTCCTGCCGACACCACCCAGGGCCAGCTTGGCTCTGGAGCAGAACGGCCGTGCCCACAACGTGTGGCACTGGGCCTGGTGGCCATAAGACACAATAGCTGCTTGTGTGTGTGCTTGTAGTCAACATGCCTAAAATAATTTGGGAGTTGTGTGGCAGCCCATGGAGGCAATGATTTTCCTGCCTGGCGCTGAAGGGCTGTGCTGCACGGCCTGCAGGAGTAGGGGTGGTGGCAGGGGACAGCCAAGGCACAAGGTCTAGGATGGCACAGAAGGGCTGCAAGGGGCAGATGGAAGCCAAACACCACAGTGCTGTGCTGCCTTATGGGAGCAGTCCTGTAGGCTGGTTTTTGGTGGAGTCTGGCTGGTTCACCCCAAAGCCAGGCACAGAAAAGGGCTGGGAGGCTGAGATGTGTGGCATGAGTGACCCATGACATTTACTGCAGGCTGTCACTCAGAACAGGCAAACCATGAGGGTCAGAGACCCACAGCTTCCAAATGCAGTAACCAGAGCCATGCATTTTTAAGGAAGGAAAGAATAGAGGTTTCCAAGTGTATCTATATATCAAATCTGAAAAGTAATAATTGTATGCTACTGCATTCCCTGGAGTGGTGGTAACGTCAGCCCTTCCCTCCATGCCAAGGAAATTTAGACACAGCCCAAGGAGAAAACTGCAATTCCAGTGGAAAAAGGGCTGAGATCTGCCAAGTCCCTGGAGCTCACCACACTGGGAGTGGTATGGAGATACAGCAGGTGGGGGATCTATAGCCCAAAGGAGAGTCCCTTTTCCCAGCCCCTTCCTATTGGGTACAAAGTGCTGTAAAGTGAAGATAACATTCAGCCTCGTTTTCCATGATCCTGTAATGGTGAAAAAGGCTCCCAAGTGCTGTCTCACAGATGAAGGTGCCTGTATATGTACCACTGGGTGGTAATCCTCAGTGTAGATGCTCTTAGTTGTGTGAAAAAGGGTTTTGCACCGTGGCTCGTAATGGGGACTGTGAGCTGATCAGCAATAAATTACTGGGTTGCTGTACCTCAGCTGTGACCTTGAGCCTTCAGGGAAAAAATGTCTTCACAATCGTGATCTCTGGACTGTTGTGGTATGCACATTCCTGGAGGAAAGTCTGGTTTAGTCTGGCTCTTAGCAAACGAGAATCTGTGTAACAAAACCCACTATCACAATTGGCATTGACCAGTAAGCATCAGTTATCTCTGCAAAAATCCCCAGGTGATATGTCCCAGACAAGCCAAAAGACCCCTACCTTCGTAAGAAATGTCCATGCTGATGAGAACTGGCTGCTCATGCTATAAGAACATGCAGCAGCTCTTCCAGTGCTGAAGATGAGACATCCTCCGGCAGCTCCTTTTGTTGCTCATTGTAAGTGTTTTTTGATGACAATTAAAGATTTTTTTGATGGATCTTAGCACTAGGTGGAAATTAAACTCAATGGGGTTCCACTAACCAGAAATAAAAATAAGGACAAGACAATCCATTGGGAATTTCTTTTGACTTCAGGTGTGTTTCCACTCAAAAAGGTGACACGGATTGCAAGGATAGGAGCACCCAAACCCATTACCTCAAATACTGACCTGCAGGTCCTGTCCTGACAACAATTTTATCCTGAGAGAATTCACTTTCACTACCCACAATCCTGCACCCTTGTACTCTCACCTGGCACATGACTGGGGTGGACTAGGAATATTTTAAAAAATGGAGCTTTTACATCCATCCCCCGCAGGGGTACAAAGCACAGCGCAAATGGCGTGACTCAGATGCTGCCTGGAACATGTAATGAGGATATTAAACTAGATCGTCATTTTATAGGTTACCTTATTTTTAATTGAAAAAAAAAAGAGAAAACACAGAAGCCAACCAACCTACATATTTGGCCTTCGGATGAATTTTTTTGTTTTATGTGACAGCTTTTTCCTCTACTTAAAAATTTGCATAAATACTGTCAAGACAGGACACGCATGGTAAAGAATATGCAAAATCCTGAGCTAAGCTCAGCTGCCTCTCCCACTGTGCTGTGCCAGGACAGAGCAGCGGGGCTAGGACTGGGAACAGTCCCTCCTTCTGCATGTCACTAGCTCAAGGACATGGCCCTGCTGGCACACAGCTCTTCAGGGAACATTTCTTGACAGACCCCACACGGAGAACCCCATTTAGGGCCACTCAGCCCTTTTCCTGCGTTGTCACCGTGGTGGTGAAGGGGGATTTGCTCATTTTTCTGTGGAAATTGAGAACGAGAAGCTTCAATGTGACCTCCCCTGCCAAGAAGGGAGAGCAGGCAGGGAAAGCCAAGGATGCTGGAAGGAACGTGAGGTTGTGTTTGACCACACAAGGGCACCCTGCGTGATTTCACGCGGAATTAATTCAGCTCGTGCAAACTCCCATGAAGACACTTGTGGTTCAGGGAGACTTATCTCTGCTAACAGGATTAGGAAAGGTTTAAGCTAAACTAAAAGAGAAGAATGCACACAAGCACATTCACAGCTTAGAAAACAAACAAACACTGAGCAAATCTGCCTTTAGACATGGCCAAAGCAACCACAGCTCCTTTCCCAGCAGCCCTGGGCACAGAGAGCATGTTATCTAATGCCATCCTCTTTGCTGCTTTTCCTGCTGCACCCCTACCCTACCACCCACTCGGAACAGAAAATTGCTGCACTTTACACCTACACGCTGCTAAATAACCTACCTCACTCCAGAATTTGGCCCAAGTAGCCACACTGGAGTATGAAGAGGTGTGCAAAACAGCTAAGAAAAATTTTTTGTCACTCTAAGAGGGCAGTGGGCAGCAGAGTGTGCCTGTGCTGTGAGAGCCTTGGCACTGTGCTGCAGTAGGAAGAGACAAAGGCAAAACAGAGGGAGGCTGCAGCTGCTACCCTGCATTCAGCACAAGGAGGCCATTGCTCAAACCATGTATCACCAAGGCTTCCAAAATCCCTACAGGTGGGAAAACACCTCCCATTTAAACAGTCCCTTTGTAATAAGGACACTTGCACAAGTTAATTAAGAGGGCATTTGCTGCCTGCCCAGTAAAACTGCTGCCACCTGTCCCAAGCTCTGCAGCAGTTCAGCTGGGGGTACAGCACAACCCAGCAGGGAAAGCAAAATTAACTGCATCCTCCTGAAAGGGCAGGGTGGATCTCCATCTGCAGGGTGTGGTTGCTTTGAGATGGAATTTGGTTGGGACTTTGGGGTAATAGCAGGAGTCCCGTGATGTTCATTCTGGAAAGGTGAGGATGTTGGGTTTACATTTTTTCCAAGAGGTTAGGAGCTGTGGTGAGCCTAATCATTCTGGCATGTCAGCCTGTGCTACCTAGGGGGAAGAGCACCACCTTCTGAATTACCAAGTCAAATTGACTGCAGCAATCAACTTCTCCTTCTAAGTCCCCATCCAAAAACAAACAGGCCCAACCCTGCTTAACTTATGAGATCATAGCCCAGGGCAGTGCAGCTCCCTGAGCCATCACTGCCTCACCCACCATCCACAAACAGGGATGGTATGGATCTCTCCCAAATTTTACATGCACAGAGATCTCTGACCAATGACATAAGCCCACTAGAAAGTGCCTGCAGCACCTCTCTGAGGTGGCAGGCAACCAGGAGAGACATGGAAATAAGGACAGAGCAGTGGAGTTATCAGGAACATGTCCTGTGTGGATCGCGAACCTTTCCTGGCTGGAAGGGAGAGAAAACCTCTTGCCCAAACTGGTGTTTGTCATTCAAAGCGGCCTTCTGTGAACCTTTCCACACCAACGCTTTGCTGCTGCTCGGTTCTACTCTGGGTACATACTCAGTTTCTCATCACCACCTTAGAACCTATTTGCATTGTTAAATTGCTAAAAGAAATTGGTTTTCCCTTGATACCTTCAAATCAAAGCTGCTGGAACTGGAAATCTTTCTTCTGTTGAGGCAGGTTACTAACCCTTAATGGGTTTCTAAATGCATAATCCATACCTTTCACTTCATAAATCATAGTCTTATTGTCCTACAATTCATGTCTGGCCCATCTCTGAAGCAAAAAGTTCTCACTTTTTCTTGAACCTGGTCTTTTCTCAGCATTGGTTCTCTGACATCAATGCAGGAATCTTCACCACTGCAAACAGAACTAATTTTATTAATCCACACTTTGTGTGTGACAAAACAGAGGTATGACAAGCTGCAGAGGCTTGTGAGAGCTCAGGTGGTGACTCCACCTGGTATCAGAAGGTCTGAACTGAGCTGATTTCAGAAGGTCTGAACTCTGGACACAAGAAAGTTCTTTAACCACTTTCTACCAACTTTTTTTCCATGAGATGCTTTGCAACACAGAACACATGAAAGAGAAAGAATAGGAGAAAAATAACTATTAATATCCTAGACAGAGCAAAAGTGTTGTGGCTGGTACACCTGATAAACGTTTCATAAGTTGCATCATATCTTGGATGTTCTGCTTGACAGCCTTGATCCTGGAAATTAGTTCCATTCAATAGTTTCATAAAGAAAATCACATTAATTAATTGACAATATGTATATCACTTCTGCAAGCAGAAAAAAAAAAGAGCTAAGATGAGCTGACATTATATAAAAGAGAAGAGAAGATCAAAAGTCAAAATTATCTTGATAATTCGTGAAAATTGGGGATGGGGGGGTTTAATTTAGTAAAAATCAGTGTAAGATGCAATGCTTGTAAAGGCATCCTTCCTGCCTGCTCAGCACAGGTAAGGGCTCAACTGATGGAGTGTTTGTAGCCTCACTCACCTGTCAAAGATGTGGACTGATCAGAGTCCAGGGAAAAGGGAGAAATCTGGGAAATAGCATCTCCAGCAAACACATGAGCTGGGGTGTTTAGGGAAGGGGAGAGATGGTTAAAGGGAGAAAGAGGGACATCTTCAACTGTGTAAAAGGCCATGCAAAAAAGGCTTCCAATCAGCCCTCCTTCAGTGGCTGTATGAAAAATTCACTTTTGATTCCTGGACTCATTTCTGTAACAATTGCATGTTTTATGGTTAAGGAAGAAGCTTGAAGTATAATTTAAGGGTAATCTAAAGGTTAAAGAAGTTGAAGTTTAAAAAAAAAACAAATTGAAAAAAGTTTGTCTTATGTCATGATTTGGCTTGTGCTGGATGGGAAGATCCAGAATTTTTGATCACCATTTGGCAATGCTTTCTTGCTTCCCTAAAGGGTTTTTAAACGGCACCAGCATTGTATCAACCATGTTACCTCCTCCCACTGTCTGTGTTTTCATTGACAGGGGTACCTTGAGCCTTGAGCAGCTTTCCAAAGCACCTAGGCTGCACAGGGGCATGGAGCCCCTCCCTCTATTTTACTGCAGCTCAGCTTCAAGTTCCTCCTTATCTCCCTGCAGCACTTTCTAAAGCCCAATCTGATTTGCTCCGCACTGACCTATGCAGGTCTTGCAGTACTCTTCCCCTCCCAGATTTCACTCTCTGTGCCCTGCAAGCATCAACAACCAGAGTAAATTTTCCCTCCAGCTAGGAGCTTGGCTTTCTCTCAGAGCAGCCTCGTTTTCCTACCTTCATGCACACTTGCATTCCCTAAATCAAGAGCATGAACTTCCATTAAACAGGAGAGTCTAAATGACAAGTGTTAATGTAATTTTTTTAACCTATTCTCATTCAGTGGGTGCCCTACTTCCCTGCAGATCAGGCACTGCCTCCAGCCTCCTCACAAAGCTGTGCCCTTACTGTCACCAGCATCTCATTTTTATCCTGATTTTCAGCTCCTTGTAGACAAAAGAAAAAAATAGGCACTTGTGTGGATCACATCTAAAACCACGTGCATAAGTTCAAAGATAATTAGCCTTTTGGTTGCTAAATGCTGTGCAAAGCACACATTTAACAGCTAAAACTGATTTTAATCTTTGCTTAATTCTTTTGCCAGGGAGTCCCATTCATAGTGAGGCAGCTGTCTAAATATCTCGTCCCCTTGGGGTGAGGAGACAGGGGAGCCTCTTGCGATGCTCGTGGGTGACCTCAGGTGGCTTCTCCCACCGAGAGCTGCTTCCAACTCATTTGGGACAGAGGATGCCTGTGGGGCCAGGCCCCCAGAGAGAGGGTTTATCTGTGTGATGCCGGTGATTTTTGTATTTTCTTTTTATAACATTTTATATATATATTTATACCCTTTCCCTTCCCTGTTACCCTCTATACACACTCCTTGTACCCTGCACAAACACTCCTTCTACTTTACCCCTACATGTTTACAACCCTTGTTGCAACCGGCATCATTTAAGAGAGAATTTAAAAATTCTCTCTTTCCTTGGTTCAGGTAGCTCATAATAAAATTGTAGCAGGAATTTGGGTAATGAGAGTGGCCAGAATAATGCAAAGTAATGGCTGTATTTGTGAGGAAATACATGGATTTAATGCCCATTGCCTTTACACTGGCCAGGTATGAAACCACCAGTCACTGCATCCTTTGCACTTTATGACAATAAAAAGAGTTTACCCCTTGAGTCAAAAAGCTCTGAACAGCCAGAGGACAACTGCAAACAGTGGGGCAGCCACATGACTATACCCAAAACTCTGGGGTTTGACTGAGATTTTTTCTTTCATAACACCTTGTCTAAGCTTTGCCATGCTAGAAGAAGGGACTTGTAATTATAGTCCTTAAAAATAAGTAAATAGAATACTTTTTAAATTATCTCAAATTGCCTTCTGTGGTATGCGGTTAGACACTGGTGCTTTCTACATCCAGGAGTGTTCACACACACACACAAAGGGATGACCCCAGGACCCAACAACAGAAAATTAATCAATCTGCCCTCTGCAACAGGTAGTACCCTACCCCAAGGTCCATTTACCTCGGTGTCTTAATATTCTCCAGAATTTAGGGAACCAAGACATTCCTGTGTAATCAGATGATTAGTCCTGCATATGGGATATGTAAGGCACTGAGATGGGAAGGAGCTGAACAATAGAATATGCCTGGGGTGTGATGAGAAAATATGCTTTGCTTCTTCTCAAGAAGGCTGGTGCACTCCTCAGCTCCAGACCAAGGCTAATTATCATCTAAGGATTAAAATGTTCATTATGTGTTGTTTTTTTAATTTTTGCTTGACCAATTTCTTTCTTACTGGCCCTCAGGTTCCAAAATATAGGAAGTGGCATAAAAATTGCATTATTTTCAATATGTTCTTGACACTTAATCAGGCAAGGGTTTCCATTACAATTGCTGGCTAGTCCTTTTCTCCCTCAGAGCCTGGGAAACCATGGTCTTGTGGGAGGGAAGGAGATGAGAACCATGAAACAGAGCTGGGAGAGGACATAAATTGCAAGAAACATTTGGAAAGCAGTCACCACAAGACAAGATTTTCCTTTCAGGCCTGTGTTCAGACGGTATAAATTGTCAGTCAGTCGCTCTGCCAAATATTTCCCAATGGGTGGCTCTCAGTGGCTCCCTGCTCAACACCACATTTAGAGACTTACGAAAAATTCAAAAGCTTTACAAATGGCAGGGAGTTTTATTTACCTGCCATTTACCTAGGGTGTACAGTTAGCTGATGGACTGCACAGCACTTGGAAGTGGGAAAGCTCTGGACAGAGGAGTATTAGAGTTTGTAATGAGAATTATCATGAAGAAAAGGCTTTTTTATTTTCTGTCAGGGTCCCAATAAAAGCAGTATCTCCAGGCCTAAATGAGTGTTAGCTCACAAAAGAATTTTAAAAGACTGATGTTGAATAAAGAGCCAACAGGAATCAGAAATCAAACCTAAAAAATAATATAAAGGCTTATCTAAAAACAGAGATATAAAAAGTAGCAACAAATCCCTTTGGGATCCTTCAGGTTTGCCTGTAAGCCTTACAGTCACCTGCATAAGAGTTCACACCCACACTACAATTATACAAACCCTCTTCTCTTGCAAAATCAGACAAAACCCACAGTCTATCACAAGACAGGTAATAAAAACATGAGAGTGACAGCTTTGTCTTCAATATTGTTACTTTTCCCAATTTGATATACCTTCTCCCAGCTTGCTTCTCCAGGAAATTCTTCCCTTTCCTTCTGGAGTAAGGCTGTGGTTGCTGAAGGCTTTCTACAGCTCACCAATGGTCTCAGCATTTTCAGGATACAGCTTCAGATCAATGTGCTCAGCTGGAAGGATAAAAAACCCAAATAAATCAAACCACAACCAAAAAACCTCCAACCCCTAGCAACCTTAGAAAGCTTATAGTAGTTATGTTCATCTGCAGGATGTGAACTTTCTATGTGCTTACTGATTTCTCTTATTAAGCAATCATCAAACACTGACAGGAATTTTTTTGCAGGAAATGGGAGTACAATGCGTTCATTAAAAAAAAACCCCAAAACATGAACACCAATATAGCAGGCAGCCAGTATAAGCCACTTGACATTTCAGGAAATTAAGTTATACTGTGGTCCCAGCTTATAAGTTCAGCAAGACCCACGAGAGGACTCCTTGGAGACCTGCTGTGCTTTCATTCCAACGGTGATGGCCACACAGGCTAATTGAGGGCAGGAGCCACGTGTGCTCTGTCACAGCCATCCTCCTGCTGTCCTTCCTCTCTCCCAGCAAATCCCACACTGCTCACAGTCTGCATGCCCCTGCCAGATTTCTCCTTTAGCTGCTGAGCATGCTGTTCTGGGGGTGAGAGGAAAAAAAAGGAGGATTTGGAAGGTTGAAAACATCCAGTGAAAACGTTAGTAAAGCTTCAGAGAAAACCTCAGACCTCTATCAAACAGAGCTGACTCTATTTTTGCGGTGCAAAGTTCAAAGCCCAAACCATCTCACCCCTGCATGGCAGATCGCGTTGGAGTCGCAGGTATTACAAGTACAGACTGGAGACCCAGGGCCAGGCACCGAAGCTCACAATCTGGACAGATTTATAGGCTGTTTTTGTCCACATTGTTGTCAAAAAGGCAGAAAGGAGGAGGTTGAGCAACAGCAGTACTTGGGCCAGCTGTGTGGGAGAGGGAGAGGCACCCATCCTGGAGTGGCAGGAGCAGCCACCAAGGCTGGTGTGCTTCAGTCTGCGGCTGAGGGAGCTCTGCTGACAGAAGGGAAAAGACACTGAGCCACCTCGGAGGGGAACATCCTCTTCTTCGCCTGAGACGAGGCTGAGGCTGGGTGCAGAAGCTGTGAGCTGCCACCCGTGGGCCTGTGTCCACCGTGATGTGGTGGCAAGGGACACACAGCCATAGCAGATACAACACAGCCCTCCTGTGTGCGGGGGACAGAGAGAAGCGATGTCTGCGACCTCCTGAGGACTCTGTACTCTGATGGCTGAAATTGGCTTTAAGAGACCAAGGCTGCACTGGTACAAACACAATTCAGGCCACCAATGCTCCTGGAGCTCCCCACATTTGCACATCCAGAAGGTTTGGATGATCTTTGAAAGCTTGCAGGACTGCAGCCAGTACTGCTGCTATTCCCAGCTAAAAGCACCACACTTAAGGTGTCACATAGCAAACCACTCTCTCCTTCTGTCCAGCTGGTGTGTGCTGAGGGTTTCTTTCAGTCTCCTGAAGCCATCAGTGCTTGCAGGATGTGGCTTTGGACTGATTTGGGGTGTGTTGCCACCCCACTACTACACTGTGTAGACAGCCCTGCTAAGGGCAACTTCCATACCCAGCTCAGCCTTCAATCCATGTATGACATCAGGCACGCAGACAAAACGGAGTCCTGAGGAGCAAACTACATGTTTGAGATCACCCAGCTGGTCAAGCGAGGATCAGGGAGCAATCAGTGCCTGCCAGTCCCCATAACCCCAGCAGAGCCCTGTTCCTGGAAGAGGAACAGTCAGGGATGAATCAAACCCAGCACACACTGCCCAGTAAAGAATTACGAGACTATAAAACAACCCAGCTACAGACCAGCCTAATGAAGCAGCAGCCAAAACCTTTTGTGGAAGGGCCACTGAGAATCCCATCATATTCCAGCCCCGGTAACATCTGCTCCATCTTTTTCAATGTGATCATACAGGAAAGACATGCAAAGGTAAAACACTTAATTAAAACACTAACGCTGCAAGCATTCACCTCCATGTAGGCGTGGAAACCTTCAAGTTTCCTTTTTATTATACGGATGGGATCCTGCTTTTCATTGGCATAATAGAAAATAGCCACAAAAATTCCACACACACAGCATCAGACCCCGCAACCAGCCTCGACACGCAAAGCGTCAGTAATAAAACACACCCCTACAGGGATTTAGCACTTTGGCTTGTGCTCAGCTGGGGGACTTGGGCAGGACTTTCTCTCTTCAGACATTAAAAAAATATTAATTATAATCAGCTCTGTCAGTATTTCAACCCCCACATCCCCCCTTCCCTGTTAGAGAAAGGAAGAGGGGCCACGGGCTGATGGGACTATGGGTTTGCAGGAGCAAGATGGGGCTCTGTGTGTGTGTACTGCTTTGTCCTGGAAATCAAGCAGCAGCTTCAGCAAGGGCATCCTGGGAAGGGCCCTCAGGTGCCAAAAGAGAAATTCAAGGAAACATTCCTTTGTTAACGCAATTACAACAGCTGCTGCAGGTACTTCCTTATGCACACATGCAGGCACCCCTCCTTCCTGCCCATCACACACAGCCCCTCTGCCTCAGACACTCTTGAACAGCCAAACGGCAATGTAGTTTTCAACTTAAACCTATGCAGGACCCACAGCCCTCCTCTTCCCAACCTACCATAGCTCGCTGGTGCATTTGTCCTCCTCACCCCTACCCTTCCCAATAAACATCCTGCCCTGTCCTACCAGAAGAGTCCCCAAAGTGTACACACCAGTGGCTTTGCAGTGGCACCACAACAGGCACTGCAGCCAAAAGGGCAGGCCAGAGAGTGCAAAGGTGTGAAAAGGCCAGCCGAGGCAAGGACTTCTCAGGGATTCCTGAAATTATCTCCTTTCCTAGACAGTACCTTTTACTCCCTTTCTAACTGTCTCTTCCCATGAACTGCAGTGGTGGTGTCCTGCAGCACCCACTAATCGGTGGTTAAGTGAGGGATCATGCACCAAAGTTTGAGAATTAGCTCTTTGCCAAATACCTCCCCACAAATGTGTGAAAAGCTGCTTCCACAACACCTGGAAATTTTCTCCCCTAGGGTTCTGGCTAGACTTAGTTGCAAGGCGCAATTGCTGATTTTGCTCTACACCCTTCCACTGCACTGTCACTTTCTGCTTCCAGCTCTACTCCACCCACATATCTGAGCTGTCCTGCTTTGGCTTTTTGTATGGTATCTAGTCCTAAAGCTTGACAGGGATGGTCTCCTTCTTAGCTGTCTGTATAGTGTCTACCAACATGGGGCTGTGATCCACATTTAAAGGCTTCAAAAGGGAAACTGCAAACCCATAATCACAAGGGCCATGCAACTATTTTGTCTTTCATTGAAAAGGCTGCAAAGAGGCAGGAAAATGCAGATGCACTGGGGTCTCTGACTTCTCTTACACATACTCCCCTCCTTTACAGCTTATCTTCATTGCAAATAGAGTTTGGGAAGAGCATGGGATTCCAGGCAGGACCACAGAGCAGGCCAGGCCATCCCTGGACATGCTGCCATACATCTGTGCTCCCCACAGCTGGCTGCAGGGCTTGATCTGTAAATTGATCCAGGTGGACGATTATGAGAGAGATTGGGCTCCAGCACAGGATGAGGGAAGAGTAAAGATACACAGGGCTGGAGTCAGTAGAAAATCCTGCCGGCATCATTTTTGCTTTCAGTGCTGCTGCTGCTCACACCTTCACCTGGCCGTGCACCCTGGCATGGTCAAACAGGTACCAGATGCTGCTCTTCAGGTCTGTTCTGCCTTTGCTTTGTGCAGCTGTTGGCAACCACACTTGCACACAAAGCCAGGCAAAATGCAGCCCATCCCAGAGAGCAGCACTCCGAGGTGATGCCTGGAGGCTACGCTTCACCTTGCAGGCACACCCTGCAACGGGGCACTGAGATGTTACAGCACTTATGGCAAAAGTCATTTTGCTCAAGGAAGATACTGACTTTTGTTATTCTCCATAGCTGGTTCATCCATGACAATGGTTTGTTTCTGCTCAAAACAGCTCTTTGTCCATTTTGGGCACATCAGAAGAAGAAAGCATGCTCCTGGTAATTCCCATTTGGGCAGGATGCCCTCTCTCTTCACACACATGCCAGCAGGCTCTACTACCAGAAACAGAAGGGCATTCTGATCAAGAACCTGACTGATTAAGAAGAAATTTGAATTTCAAGCACTTTTCCAGTTAGACTTGTTTGGGGCAAACCACTGCAACTCATTATGCTTCAGCTTCTTCATATGGGAAATGGAGGGATGTAAGACTGCTGAAGCTCATAAAAATCTAAAAGGGACAAGGGTTAAACAGTTGCCAATAAAGTCCCCACTTGCCTCAGTGGCATCTGTCCAAATGTAACCGATATCCATCTAGCCTTGGTAAAAAAGAGGTCAGTAAGAAGATAGAAAATTGTTTGACCTGCAAGACAGCCATCCTGACAGTGGAGGCTTGCAAAATGCTCAAGCACCTTTAAAAACAGCCCTTCACCTCTGAGATTTTAAGAAGGGTAAAAGAATATGCATTGGGCTCATACTGGGATGCACAGAGATTCTCAGAAATGTGACACCCAGATGGGCAAAGCGTTAATGTCTGAGAAATGTTTCTGTAGGGGCAGAAGACTGGATGAAGCTGTGAAAGATCCAGCTCAGCAGCTCAGTCCATTGCCCAAAATAACCAGGTGGCGGCATGCGGGCTCCTCCCCCACCAAGCCCACCAACAAATGCCCCAGCAATCCCAGCGCACGCTCACCCCATCATCACACTTTGCTGGTCATTGGTGGTGGACAGCACCCCACCCTGAGAAAACATGGGGCATTCTTGGCACTTTGCACTGCAGTCAAGGTCATCAGACACGATGACAGATTCCTTGCCTGCCATAGCCACGGAGGCATGCAGGGGAATATGATCCTGCCCTCAGCAGGAGCCAAGTGTGATTAGGACTGATCGCTCCGAGATCCTTCCTGAGAGGATCTTGCAAAGAGGGAGTTGCTTGCCACCTATGACAAACCCAAAGATGAGAACATGAAGGCTTGAGGGGATTTTGGCCAAGTCTCCCAAACATACAAAGCAGAATAGCAGAGTCCATGAGGACAGACAACCTTTCAGTTAGGAAGTACAGTGGAAAGTGGCACTTATCCCAGTGCCCTACAACCCAGCACGCATAACCCACCACAAATGGACATGGCAGAGCCTTCCAGGCATCCCTTACAACTTGGCACTGATTTTGTCCTTGGAACAGAGAAACTTTGGCCTTTTACAGAACGACCTGCCTCACACAAGGCTCAAATAGTTGGCTGAGCAGAGCTGGGCTCCACCCTCATTCTCCTTCAGGCACCCTCTGTGGGACCTTGAATGGGTCCTGCCTCCTCTACTCTCTGCTTTAGTTTTACACTGAGGACAGTGGCCCTTTCTCACCTCAACAGAGAGCTGTACCTAAATGCATTAACTGAAAGGACACCCCACTGTCATGGGGATGGCCTCACCCCAGCCAGCTCTAGGGCACACATCTTGTGAAGACTTCCCTCCTTTTGCTCTGCAGAAGCACAGCGATGCTACCACAGATGTCTCAGAAGTCTACTGAGGCCCATGGGGCTCCAAAGGTGTCAGGAGAGCAGAGCCAAGTCAATGTACAAGGCCTCTATGGTGCTTCTGTACCTCCACCAGCCCTAGAAACTGGGAGTTCCACCTTGGCAAAGATGCCCACAAAATGGCAGCCCAAGTTCAAATTATATTTATTTTTCCCTATGTGCAAAATGCATATCAGTTCCTATGGGCTGTCTTTCTTCTCATTGTGATGGAAACCCATCCTGCTTCAGCCAGCAAACAACAAAGAAAACTACAGAGGCAGCAAACATTAACCAAATCCTGTCCTAAAGCTTCCCCCCACACATATTTTCCCCCTCCACCATCTGTTTTGCAAATGCAGCAAACTAAACTAAACAAGCTCCCAGTAGCTAAATTCCTTGCATCTCAGAAAGCACATGGGTCCCTGTGCCAAAGTAAACAATCTCATGGATAGTTTACATAAAACAAGTGAACTAATTTCATCATAAACAAAGGAACAACGAATTGGTTCAAAGCCTGCCACAGTACATTCTGTGGAAATATCCCCCAGAGAGGAGTGGAGTACAATAACCATAGTGGGACACTCAGTGCATACCCAGCCTGGCATCCTCACCTTCAAACCAGTGTGGGAAGTACAAATCGACTCTTCCTACGGCTCTCATACAGAAAAATGCCAACCAGCTTTCTGCTGCAGGTTTAGCAGCAGTGTGATGCAAAAGGCAGCAGAGATCATTCATTCCAAGGATCAACACAGGGAGAAGGGATGATGTGGCCCTGTCACGCTGGTGCATGGGAGAGCTGTTTCTGGGCTGGTTGAGAGCTGTATCCTGTGCAGGAAGCCATGCACAAGGTCCATGCACCCATCCACAGTAACATGGTGGTACAGTGATAGGGGACAAAAAAGGAAAAGAAGTGTGCTTCCTTCACGTGGAGCTTCCTTTTCCCCTGGGTTCAAGTGCATGCGCTGAATTCTGAGATATGAACAAGTGTCCAACAACCCAACACAAAACAAATCTCCGGCCTGAGAGCAGAAAGATGGGCTCCCACTTCCATGCAAAACTGAAGCTGGCCTGGCCTTGACTCTGATGTTTCTGAAATCTCCTTTGGGAAAAGTCCTAGAGCCACAGCTCCATCTGGAGTCTCAGATTTGGCAAGATGCAGGCTGAGGACATCCCCATGTAGACTGGTCTAGAAATCCTGCCTGGAGTTTGACTTCAGGGACCCAAGATTGAACATTCACTCTTTCAAATACATCAGCCACCAAATTCAGCTCTTTATAAAAATACACTCTGATGTATCCGAGGTGAATTCAAATTAAACCCCAAGCTTAGACAGAAAGAAGAGTACTCAGATAGACTTTTCCATCAGTTGAGAACAGATTCTAATTAAACCTGTGCAATTTTCCCAAAGAGGCAGCACTGTGCAACTTGAACTCAACAGCTCCTGTCAGAGCCCAAAGCTGGGAGATTCATCCAAGTCACCCATTAACTGGCTCTATTATCAACTTCTTTCAGGTCACCCATGCTTATGGCATGTTTCAATTACCAGGGCCCATAAAAAGATGCTTTTTGATCCAGACTGTAAAGGGCCGGAACCTAAATGCACATGCAGAGCATTCACTCACCCACATCACTTCCAGGAGTGCAAAAAGTGCATCCCTTGAAGGAAAGGAGCTGTGTGGTGGCACTTCTCCCATGGATCAGTACGGCACTTTTCAAAAGCTGCTACCAAGAAAATAAAAAGCACGCGAAAAATCTCTCCCTATAATCACTTCAAAGCACATTGATTTGGAGTAAAAATGCAGCAAAGAGATTATTCTCACATGCCCCAGCTCCTGCAGAGACCCATGGAAATCCGTGTGGCACTCCAAGTGCAGAGACTTGAGAAAGAGTCTGAATCCCAGGGGCCTTGCTAAGGATTACAGACAGTTCTCTCTGGTACCAGTTACAACAAGGAATCAGGAAAGATGACACATTAAAGAAGGAAATAGAAAAAAATTTTCTTCTCATTACACACTCCTGGAGGTTACATACTGTGGACAACAACTGTGCCAAGGAAATGCATTCCAATGTTCTATATGCATTGATTATTTGATGGTCTCCTTTTAAATCAGTAGCTTTTAAAGCTCTTATAAAAAGGACATTGCTGAAACAGAGCTTGAGTTTGGATACAGTCTGTGCTGGCATAAACAAAAAACAAGTCCATGGATAAGGAGAGAATTAGAGTGGATATGAGTACAGAAAAATTACTCAAATCAGCTTACAGATTAAATGCATTCTGCTGACAGTGGTGGTGGGGGAGGTTGTTTATTTAATCCAGAGAGTTTTTGGGCATACAGTAAAACAGAAGTAGGGAAGGCTAAACCCACTATTGCTAGATCCCACTTCAATTTGAGGTTTGCCTCTCCATTTCTATGGCTTGGAACATTTGGTTCTGAATGCAAAATTCAAATAAATATTGCCCAGGTGGCACTGTACAGTCCTCACTTTGCTAATGTTCGTATTGGAGCAGACACCAAATGGGCTAAACTGGTTCAGAGGGCAGTCAGGGGAGGGATGGAAGCAGCACACAGTTGCCTTGGAGTTATCCAAATTTATCTACACATCACACTGCATGCTCCCTGGTTCTCATAACTAGAGTGTCTAGACAGGAGATGATGCTCGTGAAGTAGCAAGTGAAAAAGGTTTTGCAGAATTTTTCAGAGGACCCCCCTTCTAAAGCAGAGACTATACAGAATTACAGACATCAGAGTTGCAGAACCTAGCTGAGATTAGAGCAAATTTTGACTTAAGGTCTTTTCATAAACCTTCACATCCCAAAAGAACTGCTAAATCAGAGCACTGGTGGCTTGAGCACTCAGGAGGGCTCAGAGCATTTGAACCAGCATCAGAGTAGAGGTTTCTGCAAAAGTAATTCCAGCTGCCTCAGCTTCATCCAGATACTGGCATTTAGCAGCCTCAACTTGTGTAAACCAGCTTCACTACACTGAAGTCAATAACAATTGACACCAGCTGAGAATCTGGCTCTCAGTGTGGTTTAAATATAGTCTAAAGAAAGAGAACTTACAGAAGGATTGCCCAATTCCTCATGTCCATTTCCCTCTTGGGCTAGGACTGAATAAGATGAATTTTTTCTTTATAATTTAGCTCCAGTTATTTTTAACAACAACATGATGAGCTCACATTTATTATATCACCTTCCATCCTCCAGGAGCCAGGCTGCCTTTCAGGCTTCACCAAGAAAATGCAACACAGGAGATGCTCAGCACGCATGGAAGACCGACCACAAACAGTAAATCATCAAGGACACCAAGATAATTCAGCTTCAGCATTGCAAAAGTGAGCCTCAGTCATTTTCACAAAGAGGAAATCCAAGGAGTTGTTCCAAATCCCCCCTTGAGCTGGCCATGAGATGGACAGGATGTTCGCAGAGCAATGCAGAATTGTCATGATCACACACCGTGGCCCTACATGCACACCATGAGGGCAAATTACCCAGTGCTGGATACCTCCTGCTGGGACACGCCAGGTCTCTGTGGAATTGCCACATCTCTGGCTGAAATGTCCCTGCAAAGCCAAAGGATGGGGCTCTGAAGACATGCAATCTCCATGCACAGAACGACCAGGCTGTGATGCTCCAAAACTTCAGCCACCATGCAGTGACACAAGCCTGGCTGCCAGCCAAGGCAGGCAGGTGATTGGTTTTGGAAAGCTCAGAAATCTTGACATCCCTGACCAAACCTTTTCCAACAGGAGAGAGAAGCTCAGAAAGCACAACAGGGAAAATAGGTTGTCTCGTGCGCTGAAATCTGTGCAGTTATGCTAGAGGTAGAGTGACAACAAGTTTTGTCAGCAGTGGTATAGTCCATTTTGTCTTGAATCAGAGTAGGAAACCAGGGCCCACTCAGATCCTACCATATGGGAACAGCTCGGAAGCAACATCTTCCAGATGGCTCCCCTCAAGCCACCACAGAGCAGTGGAAATGCACCAAATAAGAGCTGTGGCCACCACCCAAATGCTCCATCAAAGACATGCACTCTGGCCTCTTTAAAAAAAAAAAAAAAAAAAAAAAAAAAAGAAGGGAAAAAAAAAGAAATAGAGAAAACCAATACAAACAAAAAAAACCCCCAGATCCATTAATGAAAACTAAAGCACAAGGCAACGGGTGATGAAAACAAATAAAACTAGGGCTGTAAAATGCCTGGTATGTAAGATGTGTTGAAACTTGCTGCTGACAGCAGCTTGAGCAGACATTCACATGCAGCCGTTCATAAGATGCACAGTAATTACCTTCTCCGGGAGGCTGCATTATAATGATTTCTTTAAGCAGAGCACAATATCTCTAGCAACAGGATATAATTACAGCAAAGGATATGCCTCTTAACCTCTTTCTACCCCCCCCCACCCTGCCAGTTCAGGGAGAGAACCTGGGAGCCAGGGGCTCTGTGGGGAGGGTAGAAGTAGTTTACCCTGTGCTGCTGCACTCATTATGTAGAGCCAAGCATGCTTCTGATGGGAGCTCGTGATGGTGCTGCTCTCACAGGAACACGATTCTCTCCCCCTCAGCTCTGGGTGAAACACTCCCAGCGCTGCAGGACTTTGACAGAGCTGGCAGCAGCCACCAGGCCACCGAAGGAGTTCGGCACAGTCAGCCTGCTCTGGGCTGACACCTCGGTGGTAAATAAATAAATACTGAAAACAAACAGGCAAGGGAATGACTCAGAAGTGGAACGCGCTGGCAGCACTGTGAGGCTGCAGGACTTCCCACCTCCAGACCGGGACCTTGCTGGCCCCAAACACCCCACTCTTCAGAGCCCCTCTGGAGAGCTGGCATACTCTGAAATAAAACCCAAGGCTCCCAGATAAGGACTGGCACCATGACCAGCATGGGCCGTGGTGTCTCCAGGGGATGGATGCCACTTCCTGGTGATTCTCTGGCTCACCTGTGGCAGCCAAAACACCAGAGTTGGTCCTCCCAGCTCCAAAACAGAGATGGCTGTTCTGCTCCTTTTCTGCAGCCCTCCTGCAGAGAAGCACTGGAAATCTTATTGCTGCAGCTGTTGGATTGATTTATGTAGGGTCCAGAAACAGAGAAAGATGCAGGCAATGACAGAGCCCTAACAGCTCTGTGCTCAGCTGAAGGACTCCGTCTTTCACATGGCCTCCATCCACTCCCAGGACTCACTTCTCCAGATTCCTCTGGAACAATGAAGAGTCCAACACAGTCAGTGGTCATCAGTGAGTTTTCCTGCACTGGGAAGCATCTTGTGGTGAGGTCCCACTTGCAGACCAGCAGGTAGGACTTTTTGAGCACCACAAATTGCCTTCATTTATTTCAGTCTTCAGTTCTAGAGGAAAAAAGCAAAGGGTTAAACCCTGTCCCCATACCTCTCCACCCCAAACCAGAAATTCCATGGTGCATCTGACCCTAGGCTCTGCTGTTAATAGCCCATATGCTGATTATGTGAAAATCAGCATCAGAGCTCAGCCATTTTTCCAAAACCAGCCACAGTAGCAGTGCTCAGTGGCTTGGGCTCTCCATGCCAGAATACTGAGAGCAGAGAATCTGGGAAGCTTTCAGAGCCCAGAGAATTTGGGAAGCTTTCAGAGCCCTTTTTCAAGATCCAGACAGGTTTCCATTACAAGATAGAGGATGTTTTTTGTAGATGAGAGACTGGAAATCTTCTTTTTCTAATATGAAAGAATTAAAATTAAAGAATAACCAGCATTTTCCTTGCTGGTCTGGAAATTGCATTACAAGTGAGAGTCAGCTTGGTACAAGTTTGCAAGCTGTGATATCAGTAGGAGAATTTCCCTTCCCATTTACAAAAGGAAATGAATTTTGCATCCGCCGGATGGCAGTGTAGGGAGAGCAATCATATTAGTCATAGTATTATTGTTTTCCTTTTAAGCCTCTCAAAAGTGATTGCAGACACAGCAATTCATTGCTTATTAAGATCTCCCTGCATTACAACCAGGGAAAAAAATCTAGGTCTCATTAATAAACCATCTTCTAGGATCTCTATAAGAAGACAGACTCTGATTAGCCAAGATCGTTCAATAAATGATTTGGCTTGTCTGACAAAGTGAAATGATTGATTGGAAAGAGTGTGCTATAAATAGTCCACTCTTCATAATAAAAGCAAAGTCTTCAGATAGAAATACAAATAGTGAAAAGGCAGTATTTCTGCTTGCAGAGAAGATAACTCCATGTACCAGGCGGGTTGGTGCTGGCAGCACACACAAAGTTTACTTCAGAGTTCTGACTCTGTACGACTGAATTATTCTAAGCCTGAAATGCCAACATCTTCTGCAATTTCCTTTGTAAAGCTTATTGAAGAGCAGGGAAGTCTGTTCTAATCTCAGACATAGCACGACATTAGTTATCGATTGCAGAGAGAAAATCTTTGTTTCCTGCATAGTATAAAACTGAATAACGAAGCTGAATGTTAAAACCCATGTAAACAATATTCCAACATCATATAACCAAGAAGATCGTCCCAGAGCAGCAAGAACAGGGAGAAAACAGGGCTCGGGAAGCCAAGCCACCAGCCGCCCTATTTCCACTAGAGGGCAATAGCAAACAAGCGACAGAAAACGAGGCGAGGAGTCGATTGCGAGAATTTGGTAAAAAATGGTCAGGTTGTGCTCGCCGGGGCAGGAGCCGCGGCGCGCCCCGGGCCCGGCGGAGCCGCACCGCTCCCGCAGCCCCAGCCCCGGCAGGAGCCCCTGCCCTCGGCTCCGGCCCTCGGTTCCTCGGGATAGGCAGGGGAACACATTCACAGATGGTTTTTGGTCTGGAAAACAGCCACAAGTAAAAGAAGTACTTCCAGCGGGATGTATTTAAGCGTCATCGAATAGGTGGTCAGATGCCGCTCTGAGCAGATGATTGATCCAACCTCGCACATTATTCAGTTCCAGATATTGCAGAGAGCGAGAAAGATCAGGCTGCTGAAGTCTTTCCATCACCTTATTTGGTTTACTGAAGGGAAGGTTTGGAGGTGATTTGATCTAAATCTATTAACATTTCTCAGTGGGGGACTGTGAGAGATGCTAAAGGACTTCAAAAATCTAATAAACAAAACTCTAACCAGATCCAGAAGCTCAAAGTAAAAGCTGGAAAAAATCAAACTGGAAATAATACAAGTATTTAAAAATTAAAGCTTGCAATAACGCCAGTAGTTAATCACTTGAACAAATGATGTAGGGGAGAGTTTTATTCTCCACCCTTAGAGCTCTTAAAACAAGATGTGCTGTCTTCCTAAAAATGTGCTGTAGCTTAACAGTGAATTATTAGCCTTGATGCAGACATTACAGGTACAGGTCTCATCTGAATGAGGCAGAAGGTGAGACTAGATTAGCAGCATGGTCTCTTTGTGTAATTACAGTCTACAAATATCAAGGTTCTCGTCATAGAGGACTGTCTTTCAGCTGTAGGGACTGACTCCCACCTTTGCAAATTCGCTTTACACACTGCGTCGACACAACAGTGACAGCAGCTCCAAGGACTGCCACACAGCCTTCATCTAATGGGGCAGCTTCTGTTGCCAGTCACGACCTGTCTCTGCAAAGAAAAAGCCATGAGCCTGAAGAAATTCTTCTCTGCACCAAACTGGCCAGGTGAACAGACAGGTCATTCTGTACCCCAGCTAGATCACTGGTTCCTGGGCTGTAATACCAGCTGAGAAGAGACTTGGACAAGAACTGATATGTGAGAGTGATGGAGAAGAGGTGTGGGCCAGTTTCAGCATTTTGAAGCCTCCAGAGAGGCTTCCAAAAGCATCAGAGCACTGAAGCACCACCAGCCTCTGCCCAGCTCTTGTGAGCTGCAGGACAGACAACACCAGCACAAACAAAAGCTCAGCCTTTCCCACCAAAGACATGGAGCAGTGCTATTCCAGCTGTAATCTGCTTCCAACCTAGCCCAATGCCAGTGCTTTACAAGACTGGACAGAATGTGGTGACAGTGCATTAGCCTTTGCAATTACTCTGGGGCATTTCTCTGTGCAAGCAGCATGGGAAGGTGAAGGACAGGCAGACAGAGAGCAGAAGCTCACAGCACTCCATGCTCATGCTCTTCTGCAGAGAAAGGGCTTGCAGATGCTTCTGAGTGTTTTGTCAAGGCTGAAAAGTGTTGCCAGCCATCTGAGGGAGCACTCTGGGAGACAGCACAGACATGGGACACTGAGCCAGGCAGGGCACAAGGGCCCTCTGTGCTGAAATGGGAGTGCTGGCCCAGGGGACTACACCTGACAGGCTTCCAAAGGCCTGCCTGCCTTCAATAGCTCCACATGACGGCTCAGTTTTCTAAACTGGAAAAAAAATACCACCAAATTGAAGCAAAAGGATTTGAGGTGTAAAGGATGGTAATAAGAATGTGTTTGGACATTGTACTATTTTGTAGGGCAGGATATGCTCTAGTCCAATTTCCTCCAAGCATTGCTTCCATCTGCAGCAAGTCTTCCCCTCTCCTTCCTCCCACTAACCTCAGTCACCTGTAGGAACCACAGATGTCACCCCCTGCTTTCTTCAGGCTTCAGCTCTCACACATCTGCTCACATGTGATCCAATGTCTGCAGCCGACCCTTGATAAGGAAACCGCATCTGAAGGGCACTACTGTTTGCCCAAAGTGATCAGCAATTAAACCCCTTCTCTTAGAATCAGCTTGTAACAAGAGAAGTTTTACAAATCAATAGTTTGAACCACTTTTGTGGGCTGGTCACCTCCAAAGCAGAAGGTCTGGAGTGACTGTGGCTCTTCCCAGGGCCAAAGGCATGTGAGATGTCCCTTTATCCACACTCACATATGTAAAGCAAACACCATGATCCTGACAGTAAATGCTGGAACAAAGACCATGTTCCTGCACTCTCCTACTCAATTTGCAGAACAGAAGAGAAGAGGTTATGGGGCAGCAAATCTGATACAGGCAGGTGTCAGACTAACACAGTGCTGGTGGAGGCAGGGAAGTGAAAGCATCTAGGTGGGAGTGGAAAGCCAAATTACAGGTCAAAGGGTTAAGAGAAGAGAGCCCATTATTCATCACTACTACTGTGTTCCAGGCATAAGAAACATTTGGAGATAATTAGCGGGAGAGCAGAACAATGCACTAGAGAAAGCAACAATGCCCTGGTTCAACCCAGCAGATGAGCTCTGTGCTCAGAGCAAATTGGTCTAAAATAAGTATTGCTCCATCTCAAAACCAGAAAGGTGTGACCTACTTCTCTGACCCTGGCATCAGCTGGCAGGAAGGGAATTGACAGAATGATTCTTCATTCCCATCACTGGAGATCGAGCATATTCTGTTCCATTTCAGAAATAAAAGCCAACAGCTTTTCCAGCTGATTTTGGGTAACTAATAACACAGAACTGCACTCATTAACTAAGCTGGCTTGTATTGTAAAGAGCTCCAAGGCAACAACTAAATGGACTCGATATTAACAGCTGTGATAGTGTCAATGTTACTTAGAAGCCTTAACTAATAGCCTTAACATTTTCAACTGTAAATTATATTCAATTTTTAAATTATTTCAAGGGCTTTTGTGAGTATTTTGCTCCCAAATAGTAGTACTTTTCAAAATTGAGAATACAGCACCTGAATGCTAGGCTCTATGCAAGATCTGGGAAGCACTTTGGTCCCTCTCAAATGAAAATTTCCAGAGAATCATAGTTACTCAACTGTAGTTCTGAAAGTTATTTTCCAAAGATATTTAGAAGTTGCAGTGTCAAACTAGCTTGATTTTATTGTGAATTGATTATTTGGCTATTGTTGTTTAGTGAAGATTCTTTCAGACGCTGAACTTGCTGATCACAGGGTTCATGCTCCAAAGAAGAAATGAATACTTCAAGTTTCAATGTTTGGGGAAGGAGGGAATATTTTGAAGTCTCAAAAGAAATTAATTTGTCAGTGAACTTGTGGGCTACAAGTATTTTTTATGTATCCTGATTCCCCAGTATTTGCCAACACAGAAATTCTCAAAAGTTCCAGGGTTCCAAAGTGTCTCAGTGAAAGTTGCATGGGCAATACCTGTATTTAGAAAGCACGAAAATTTGTCTATGGGCAGAAATTAAGGCATCAACATCTAATGGACAACAACTACTCTTTATAAAGGCATATCCCCAAACGTTTTCAAACCTTACACAAATCACAACTTCAGCTGAACTGGCTTAAAAGCCACTCTGTTGCATGCTGTGAAAGTGTGTCAAAATGCAAGGACCAGCCTGAAATATGGCATCAGCCTGTCCCAATGGGAAAACAGTCACATAAGCCAGCCTGACATCCTTAGCAACTTCACATAA
Organism: Origma solitaria; assembly: GCA_013397895.1. Lineage (NCBI taxonomy): Eukaryota > Metazoa > Chordata > Aves > Passeriformes > Acanthizidae > Origma > Origma solitaria. The sequence goes on from VZRL01000553.1 coordinate 1,171,985, forward strand.
AGAAGAGCAGGTCCCATTGCATCTGCCCTGTGCCATCCTCCTTTGCTAGATGGGCTCTTTGAAAATTAAAGCAAATATACACAATTGCAAGGACAGAGAAGTTCTTACATGAATATTGCTGCTAAAAGCAGGTATTACCTCCAGTCCAGGAAGAATGAAGATAAGTTGACAGCAAAGAAGGGCAAGAAATGAAAACAGGAGGAAAAACTCTACAGCAGGGACAAAATGCCAAGCATGAGAGCAGAAAACAAGTCACCATGTTGGAGGACTCCACAGAGCTGTATTCCCCTCTTCTGCCAGAAACTCTCTGTGTCTCAGAGCCTATCTGGTAAGACTTTATAGATCGTCGGGAGTAGATATTGGAAGAGATCATTGTACTGAGGACACTGTGTTCCCAAAAGAAGTGGAAGAAGCTCATTGGCAGTGTATCTTTCTGTTGACAAATGATCAAATCAGTTGTTGCAGAAACCTGGATATATTGCCTGTGCTGCCCACATCAACTGGATAATAGTAATACTTTTGAGAGCAGCATCCTCTGTGCCCATACCAGCTAAAAACTGGCTTTGGGAAAAGATCTTCTTCATCCCCACTTTGTCTGATGGTTCCAGTCACAAATTCTGTGGAGAAGGGACTGGCTAAAGCTTGGGGTGTGTGTGAACGTCTCCTAGCACTTAGAAATGCAGCATCAGTTTTGACCTCTTGCAGCCAAGACCACGTAAAAGGCAGACTTAGCACTTTCTGCGTGGGGTTTAGCAACAAGGTGTTTCAGTAACATCTGGAAAGAAAGCTCTCTGATCATGCAGTAAGGCTGGCTTGAAAGATTTTGGTACTGTTTTAGCAAGACCAGCCTCTCCAAGCAGGAAAGCCATTTACTTAATCTCTCCTACTCTTTTCTGCTGTTACCTGCTCCAACAAGATCAGTTGATGCTTCTTATTGAAGTGTCCCTTCCTGCAAAAGCAGAAGATGAGTTTTGGTTATGGACTTGGCCTGAGCAGCAAAACAACTGCAAAATGAGTTGGTCCTGAGGTCCGAATCTTGGAGAACAGTAGGAACACTGCCCTAACTTTGTGATGGAAAGGGATACCTTGCAGTAGTTCTGACCTAAGGTATCTCCTCCTTTCAACAGTCTTTTCAGGCACCTTGAATAACATGTGAGTATATCAATGCCAGGTCTCTCTCAGTGGTGTTGGCTCCACCAGCAGCTCTCCATTCTCTTACTGGCACAAATGGCCACCTTCCTTCCAGCTACCTTAACCCTCACTAACTCAAGATTAGGCAGGGACTTCTTTTCCTCTCCTCTTTAGGATGACAAATAGGAACATGACAAGTTTTTCAGAATGTATCAAGGAGGGAAGCAGTATGCAAGAAAGAAGAAAAATCAAAAATGGCTTTTTCTCAATGGTTGACATTTGGCATATGACACCTCAGGCTGATATTCAGCTGTTTTGTACATAATGGGTTTCCAAAGCACCTAAACCTGATCCTCCAGTATCTACTTCTACGTCTTCAAACGGCTTTGTGAGGTGTTAAAATTGTCAGAAATGGCAATAGATTTTATTCTTGTCTCTGCTAAGTTGAGGGTGCCACCTGCCAAGATTCTTAAGTTCAGAACATTTACACTCCCAGACAAGAGTGCTGTGCCACCTATTAGACTGAAGAGTTGTCATTTGCCAAATGCTAGGATTCTCTTAACTAGAAATAGGCACTGCAGAGAAGCACCAAGCTGCAGGAAAAGTAGAGGTCTGGCATCAATCTTTGTTGTTTCCTTTAAAGAAATTGCTAGCAGAGACCTTTAAAGTGAAACCAATAATGATTTAAGTTCCTATCTCCCCTTGCCTGCTCTGAAGAAATCACAGATTCACTGATGTTGACATGCCTGTTGTTATTATTATTATCTTGTCTAAACAAAGAAAATAGTAATAACATCAAAAATGCATCCAGAATTTGTAATCAGTAGGTCTCTGAGCACTTTTCAGAAAGGACACTATAATTATCTCAGTTTTCTGAGTGATTATCTGCATTTTAATAGCGGGATAACCAAGGCACAGGAAGAGGAATTAACTTGTTCAGTTGGCCAATGAAATACCAAGAAACAGTGTGAGATATCCTGAATCCCCATCAAGTGCCCTCCAGATAACACTCTTGCTAATATAATCAATTAGAAACATTACATATCACCCATCTTCAAAGCATTTCAGAAACAGTGAACAGACATCATCAATGTTAAACCGCCCTGTGGATCTCAGTATCCCATTGCATCATCTGCTTTGATCATCTTTGCTCTGTGCCTGTAACTCATGTAATTAATAGTTACCATTCTATGAGGAGTGAGATAATTGACTTATCTAGCAATCGCTTCAGAAAGATTATTATTAGAAATAGGTCTGCATCCTAAATATACACGTGCTTCTAGATGAGCTGGGCCAAATAGCGACTCTGCGTGAAGCAGCGCCAGCAGCGAGGCCAGCACAGTCCGAGTGTTTGAGAATCCGTCCTGTGTGCACAAATCTGATGTGCACCACTCTGCTGTACCCTCTCCCAGCCTGGCCAGGGCTTGTTTCCTGCAACCCATCACCCACACCATCACCACAGCCTGACCCCACGTGAACCTGCATGATCTCAGTCAAACCCCAGGAGCTGGAGTAGTTTTCTCCATACTCTTGACCACACGGACCTTCCATGGCTTGGTCAAACACTCCTGGCTAAAATCAGGGCATGCTGCAAAAGAATAGTAAAGTAAACCTGACAATAAAAGACCACAGCTAAAATTTAACTGCTTCAGTTTGATTTCCAGGTCATCAGTTCAACCTTAAATGTGTAGGTGGTGCCTTCGTAGAAAGCCATTAACAGTAATTTCCTTTACATCCTCAACTCCACAGCAGCCAAGGAAAATTACTCGGCTAGCCCATCACCTATCTTCTATCTGGCTAAAATAAATAAATAAATTTTTAAAAATTTATAAAATTTAGAAGTTATCTGTGTCTCAACATGTCTCGTGGATGGCAACAAGGCAGCCATGACATTCTCACTGACATTCTGTCATAGAATTCATCATGAGGAAAGACTGATTAGCTCTGAGAAAACAATATTTCAGTAATCAAAAATAAGGCATTGAAAATTACCAAAGTGATCTCAGAGATCTTCAGTTATTACAACAGAACCTGAGGTGGAAGCGCAGAAACCTCACAGGTTATTACAGTCATCTGTTGGATTAAAAGTTTCAACCTTAAGTGGACTCCTTGTTGCACATGTGTTATTTCAGTAGGTTTCCTGAAACTACATAAAATTTAGAGCAATATTAAATGAAACAAAAAAAAGAAAAGAAAATCTGTGTGACTCTGCATGAAACACTACTATCAGCAGCTGACAAAAAAGGCAGAGCTGGAGGGGAAAAAAAGCATGGAGCTACAGCTTGTCTCTCCTGAGATATAAGAGGAGTGTAAAGGCCTCAGACCTCCCATGTTCCTCTATCTAGAAGGCCTACAAGCTTCAACATTAGTGTCTTTTCATGTCAGTAAGCAAAACACAGAATGAGGGGCATTTTAGATTATTTCAGCATCCCTAACATTCCCCCTGCACCGCTCTAATTTGACTGTATTGATGTCTTCCTCAGAGGAGATAAAGTTGCCTTCCACAGAGAAATGCAAAGCAAAGGAACAAGGCAGAAAGGACTGTAATTAACAAAGTCAGATATTTTTCTACTTAGCAAGTAGGACTCACTCAGTTCTGCAAGTTACTGGTCTATACCTTTATACCAAAGCACCTCTGATCTGCCTCCCACCATTGAATTCAAAGCCAGTAAATAATGACTTTCTCACATAATCATTACACTTGGGGTTTTAACCAACTGAATACTAACCTCTAAAATGAAAGCTCAGTTAAGAGTGTGCTTATACGTCTGATTTCATACATTCCTGTTGTTTGACTCACATAGGCAGAGTATTATGTGGCTGAAATCTCCAGACTAGTTTTTGGGAGTATGTGGCAAGCCTGAATTGGCAAGATCCAGCCCTAAGCACAGGGAACTTGCCTATTAGAGTGTGCTGCTCACAGCACAGTACAGGCTATGGCACAGCAACAAAGAGCCATTAATTAGGCAGCACCAATCCCACGGGTTTAGCTCCATTCCTCTATACATCGCATGTTCTGAACTGTCAAATTCAGCCATAATTATTTCCGTCCCCCCTTTGTCTTTTGAGTACCACAGCTCATGGACAGCCACTGATAGCAGCTTATGAATATCTCTGCTGATGGCCATGGCTCTCCTGAGGTGGTGTTTTGGAACAGCAGTCTCCAAGACAGAACTAAAGATCATGTTCACACTGTGTCACAGATTAGTGGCTTGCAATGCAACATTTTTCCTTCCTGAAAGCCTCTCTGCCCGCCCCTTAGACTGGCACAGGAGCTAAGGACACAGCCATGCAAGGTGCTTAGGAACTTCTGTCTCAGTGAAGGCAGAAAGAGTTGAAGGCACTTAAAATTGAGTCCTTAAAATAATTGATTGACACAATAAATGGTAGTAATTGACCAAGCACTTCCTAATGCCATCCTTGTACATTCCCATATTACAATCACCACCCACCAAAGGAGGTGTTTCAGTTGGTCACTGCAAGGTAATTTCAGTCTCTTCTAATGTACTCTGCTTTCAAAACATTAGGGAATAAGCCACCACCAATATCACAAATTAGATGGGAGCATACGTTAGGAATTTGCTGTAACTCCAGCCCTCAGTGACTAGCACAGCTTCAAGTGTAAACAAACAAAAGCTGCAATTTGCGCCAACTGTTTACTCTGATTTTAAATCAGGGTTAGCTTTGCCAGTACAAATTATGCCTCCCTTTGTCTTCAAGAAAGCTGGCCGTAGACTAGAGGAAGTGAGACAAATTTTTTTGTGTTAAATGAGCTGTCTGATTAGATATTTTTTTTTTTACCAGCTTTTACTCCTCCATCAATGACCAGAGGTTTTATAGCATTTATTATATCACCCGTCTTCCAATATTACTCAAACCTAGATTTAGTCTGTATCCTCACTAGAAGTTAGGAAGACAGAGATTGATCTGCTGGTGCAAATGCCAGCATGAATGCCAGTGGATGAGATCAAACTACTGGGCACTTATTCGCCCTATTAATGTAAGTCATGAAACCCCAATTCAGATTTGGGGTCGTTAAAGCAGAGTGCTCATGATTTTCTTGGCCGTATAAAAGCTGAGTATTCCAGATGAGATTCCAGCTCCCAAACAATTCCCAGCATGGATGGACTAATGAACAGTGAAAATAAACTGTTACTGACTTTGCTTACCACGGTAATGAAGAACTTCCTCATGGGACGCTGCTTTGCACAAGAGCTTGAACAGAGAGTGGGTTTGGAAGCCCCAGGTGGGGACTCCCAATCCCAAGCATGGGACTCCCAATCAAGTGTGAATCTGAAGCTTTCCCACTACCATCTTTGTCGTGTTTTGCTTCCAGTTGCTCCATCTGGAACTCTTGCTTGTTTTCTCCATCTGACATTTCAACAGCCTGAATCAAGCAAAACAACTCCTCTAAACAACCAAAATGTTTGATCAGATCCTTTATATAAATGAAATGCTAGTGTATGCCAGGCATCTGAACTTGGTAAAAATAAATGAGTGCTTCAAACCCACTATTGTTCTCAAGGTCCCTGACCTTCAAAACATCATTCTATTCTATTTGTAAACAACACAGACATGACAGAACATGTGAATACCACTTCACCCTTTGGTAACAGTATCTATCCCAAGACCTCAAAGTGCTCTGCAAATATTAGCTAAGACTCTCATGCCTCTAAAGAACTCCTACTCTTCTACAGATATTAGCTGAATCTCAACCCACTCAGCTCATAGGAGACTAGTGCTGTTCTCCAAGTTCGCAAGGGTTGAATAGTCTGGCTAAGGTTATTCAAGAGCTTGTAAAAGACTCAGGCAACAGAAATACAAGTTTATAAGTCTTCTAAGTATCCCTGGACCTCTGGAAGTTTGTCCAGAGTATCATCCAAACCTGTCTGCTACTTTTGGCAACTCTAATAGCATCAGACCCAAATCTAAACCAATCCAGGCTTCATTTAAACAAGAGAAAGCAGCCAGAAGAACTAAAACACTAGTTTAACCATTCATTTTCCCACTACCTTTTCAAGTCTCATAGTCATTTATCCTTTTGCGCACTCCCAGATAAACCAACAAATAGGAGGCCTCAGCTTAGCAAGGAACCAAACGTGGCACAGTGGCCAGGAGCAGCTCACACCACCCGGTCCAAGACCGCGGAGATGAACCCAAGTTGAACTCACCCAGGTTTCAGGCACAGAGCAGCTCAGCACAGCTGCACTGGTACAGCTGGACCAGTTCCTAACCACAGATGTAGGAACACACAGATAAGGCCATAGTAACTTCCATATGGTAAACAGCCTGAACTTCCTAGGAGGGCTCACTGGAGGCAATTCATTTCCAAGGCACAGAAAACGTGCTTGGCTTTGACTCATGTCTCTCTTCTGCATCTTTTGCAAAACTGGTCATGGACATTTACGTAATGGAAGTTTTCAACATGTCTTGTTAAAGGGCATCACTCCGAGCTCTGGCCAAAACTGCAGCTTACATTGATTTTGGTTTCCTCTGGACTATGCTTCCATCAGAGGGTAGGAACACCTTCCCTCTAGGTTTGTTTTGGGTCACCCAGACTTCCTAAGCAGCTCATCTACTTCAATATTAACACAAGAAATAGGTAACAACAGAGATAGAAGCTCAGAGTCTGCACATTGCAAAGCTGAAATATATAAAAAAGTTTCCAACTATGCTTTTATTGGCTGTACACAACAATTTATTCCATTAGAGAATCAGTTATCTTGCTAAAGAAGGGATATTACTCCGCATTAACGTAAAATTGTGCTCAGTCTAAGATGATAAATACAATGCCCAGTCTATAATTACAGATGATGTGCAAGGTTGGGTTTTTTCCTCCAGAATTTTCTCTTCTATATTTTATGCAGTCTTCAATTGCATTGAACCTAAGTTGAAAGAGCTGATTGATGTTGACACAGGAGAAAGCAATCATAATAGCAGCCAGTATGAAGTTAAAGTTCTCCAGGGGTTACTTTTTTGTTGGCTAGAAGGGGCCAGTCCACACGGGTGTTGGCTTTTGGCCTTTTTACAGCATATTGTTGACTCTTGGAGTGCACTGTGACCATTACACAACACTGATAATGAGTATTCCCAGAGCCCTCTAAGCACTCCAGGAGGAAAAAGAGAATGTCAATGAATAGCTTCATGACAGCCTAAAAGTACTATCTTGTTCCCTCAGTATGGAAAAATACTTGTTACTACAGTGCAGCTAAAGCCACAGGTGAAACGCAGAACAAAAAGTGAAAGCTAGGAGCCTGAAACAGCCAGACAAATTCAGGAGGAAATCAAAACCTGCATCATTACTTTGGGGATGGGTGGGAAGGTCCAACACAAGTGAAGTGATGGATTGTTCCCCTGAAATGTCTGCGGCCCAAGACTGGGTACCTTTCTGGGGGTAGAAGAGAGGTCCCCACTTGTGGCAGAAGGAGAACCACGCAGATTTTGGTGGTGTGAATTACAGAGCTGATCAAACTAGAACAGCCCATTTCAGCCTTCAATACAGTGGCTCAATGTGGGGAAGAAACATTAAACCCAAGAGAGAACTGAAACTCACTTTTCTTATTCTATGATTCAAACTGCTACAAGGAAGAGAGAGTTCTTCAATCAATAGAAGTGATTTTTCAATCAGCAGAACTGGCACACAGGCCAAAAGGGTTGAGAAACTTCTGCTCTCTGTAAGAATCCTGCAGGATTCTCTCTTCCAAGAGGTCTGCTGGAGGTCATGTTCAGCCCGGTGATATGCTCACTTCCCAGGCACTGTTGGCTATTCTGGGCCCTGCTCCCATCACTGCACCACCAATGTCTTGAATTTGGGTATGTGGTTAAACACTGCAGCCTGAACATGGTTACCAGTCTGCAGGGCTTGAAATGCTTCTGAGGCGACACAGTGGGGAAGAGCCTCACAATTCTGGAGAATTTCCTCTTCTTCAAAAGAGTGAAACTACCTCCTGTCTGAATAGGCTCCTTCTACTTTTCCCTGGCTAAAAAGCTGCTCTCAAACTTCTTCTCAGCCAGTATGATAGCAAGTCTCCATCTGCTTGTGCTGCCCTGATGCAGATGGCGTAGCAGAGTGCCCAGCTGGAATCACCCTGGCACAGGGCACAGGGAGAAGGACAGATAAGCTGGATGCTCTATTGCTCCCCCATCACTGCACAGAGCCCCCGAGGCTCCCCTGTGTGACTCCCTGAGCTGAACTGGCTCTGCAGGCTCCAGACTTGCCGGGTGAGTCCCCCCACCATCCTGTGCCCCCAGGTTACAACCAGCACTGCCAAGAGTCCCCTGCACCACGGGCAGGCTCCCGTTCTGCAGAATACTCTATGGATGTAAGCTAAGACATTCCCTGCCCTGAAACACTTTAAGCAAAAAAGAAAAATAAAAGGTAACAAAAAAAGGGGTGGCCTTAACAAGGGCATACAGTTAATCCAAAAGCCTGGCCTGCTTGTGACAGAGCAGTGGAGTCACAGCACACCTGATGTGTCTGGTGCTTCCCACAGGCCATGTGTGCATCCAGAGAGAGACTGGAGCTAGGAAACCTCATCTTTGATGTTGGGTAGCAGGGTGAACAGAGGATCTGCTTTTGAAACGGTGTCTTCATACCTATCCACTTATGTCACACCACAGACTGCTCTTTAAGCAAGAGCAATTGCATAACATTCTCATCTTCACTTTCCTGCTGCCCATCCAGCAAACCAGGAGGAGGTCACATCCCCTCTTAACAACTTCTTTGCTTTGCAGCTCACTCCTACTTATTTTAAAGGAGCTGCCAGTGTTGCATTCTTTTCATAGAACCCCAGGGAAGTTCTAACCTCAAAATTAAGCAAAACAAAGTCCTTTGAATATTTTCCAATTAACCTAAGATTGACACTAACACTTTTCTCTTCATGCTCCCACTATTTGAACAACTGGATTTCTCCTGCATGCCCCAGTTGCCAGGCCTTTTGGACCATCAAAGATCTAAGTTACTCCTTTCCCAAAGATTACTCTGGTTTTAAAACTCAGAGACCCTTTTCTGCTAAGTTTGCTCTAGGTTGTGTCATTTAGTGGGAGATCAGAGAAGCCTCTCTGCAGCACAAATCCAGGGAAGTTATCAAGGAAGAAACAGCGTGGCACATTTCTCATACACTAGCAATGAGGGCAAATTAACACTGCTGAAAGACTTCAGGGTTGCATTCTGCTCCTAGTCGCACAGCATAAAATATCCAGAGAAACACATATGACAGAGGGCTAGCTCTGAGTGTCCAGAGCCAGCAGAGAGCCTAATGGCAATGCCATAAAAGATGTCAGCATCCATGCAAGAGGCTGGAGGTAGAAGGAACTGCTCCATTCTGGAGCTTGCAGAAGCATGCCAGCCTTCAGGGGCCTGCAGGCATCATGGCTCATTAGCCACACTTTCTCCGAGTTAATGGTGATGCTGGAACACAGGAACCCCTTGTTGGCTAAAAAAGCAGTTCTGCCAGCAAAGTTGCAGGCAGCTTCTGTGCAGCCTGGTACCGAGGGAGGAGAAGGCGCCCAACACTGAGTAAAAGAGCAGCACTGCCCGCAGACACACAGCACCCAGGGAACAGCCGGCTCTTTGTCTCTAAAGTGTTTGTGTCCTTTGTCGCCCACTGTTGCTTAGGTAAGGCACATCTAAAAGCTATTGGGCAGATTGCCAATGTGCCCCGACTGCCAAGGTGGGAGTTCCTGAGCACTTTCTGTCCATTAGCTTGCAAATGTCCCTCTGAAGAAGGCAAAATATTGTTTCCCACCCTTTATAGATAGGAGTACTGAAGCACAGAGGGCCAAGTATCCCAGTTCTCTCTCCCTGCTTTCTAAACCATGAACAACAGTAATTCTTTCTGCAGTTACTGGAAACAACAGGCTCTTTCAGAAAAAGGGAAGCTGCCCCTTGCCTGAAACCAAGTAGCCAAATATAGCTGGAGGTAGCAGTCTGCAGCCTATGCACTGCCTGACATGGTTTTAACCCTGAGAACTTTTGCTCCAGCACATCTCCGGGGTCTTTTTCTGTACTCACAAAAACATTCTGTGCTCTGTATGCTCAAGGAGTTCACCTTCAATAAATAATCCGAACAGAGGGAGTTAGCGCTGGCACAGTTGCATGGGTTGCTTCAGGGACAGTTTGCAGCAATGTCAAACTCACCTTTTCTGGTGGCTGCTACCACTTGCTGGGAAGGAATCCAGCCCCCAAAGGGGAACACTCAGTAATATCAAGAGCCAAGAGCAATTTCATCCCCATTAGTTAATATCAAATATAAAGGACACATTCCAGTACATAGCAAGCAGTCTTTGCCTCCTTGAAAGACAGTTAGGAAAGATCTGGGTTTTAGGATCCTTAAATGACAAAACAAATATGGAAAAAGAGCATGTTTTCAGACTAATTGCAGGATAAGATTGCTCAGACAGCATTCAGTAGTATTCAGATTACTACCTGGAAAAATCCTGGGGCAGAGGCGTATTGTTGACCCAATCCAGAAAACAAGTAGAGAGCCCCGTGGGCAGCACTGTTGAGGATGTTGAGCAAAGTGGCCAACAGCATCCTTTCTGGTTTTAATAAAATGAAGTGTCATTCATTCTTCCTGTTACGGAAAAAAACAGAGAAAACCATGGGTCATTCTGAAGGAAGAGCAGATATCTCAGTGTTGGGTCAAAGGACCAGCCTGCAGCTGTGCAGAGATCGCTGTTTAGTCTGCAGGTGTACTACGATAGGCTTCAGCAGCAAAGGTGCTCCTTCCCAACACTGAATTTAAGAGCATGAAGGAAAAGATGCATTCACTCCACAGCCCTTGAGAAAGGATTGTATCCCCATGGAAATGTGGCAAAAGGAATATGAAACAGAGTAAGGGTCATGAACATCCACAAGAACAGCAGTCAGCTTGTCCATGAAGGCAGGTTTCCCATCAGACTAGCCCAATGCTGATGGCAAAGGCCAGGCCATTAATGAAGGGCCACCCATTCACTCCTCAGGCCCTCCCTGGCACACAGCTGTGTGGAACCAGCCCTGGAACCAGCCCTGGGACAGCACAGAGCCTGCCTTCACTTGGGCAAGGTCAGCGGAGAGAAGCAGGTGGAGGGTACCTGTAAGGATGGTGGATGGGTGTTCACAGAGCAGGGTAAGGAACCCAGAAAATTCCTCTCTGACTGTGGCTTTCCCATAGATGGTCTGCACGGCCTTTTGACAAACATCTCCCTCGCCTTCCTTCTCCATCCTCTTCTCTGCAAAGTCCTTTTTTTCTCCATGTGGAAAATACTCGGAAATAAAAGAACTTTCCCCTCTACCATGAGCCAGTGATAGCAAAGCATATACTGGAAGTTATACTGTCTAGATGAGGCAATAGTTCTCCCTTAAGATCCTCACCACCACCATCTTCTTGAGACAGTTTCTAGTTCCTGGCAAAACCTGGATCAGAAAACAACTTCACTGCTAAATAAGTGCTAGTAGAAATAAGTAAACAGCCTTGCACTCTGTCATATTCCCTGAAAGAGTGAGCATGCCAGCAAAGGCAGCACAGGCTCTCAGAGCAGTAAACAACCAAGCAGGCAGAGCAAACAAACATTTAAAACTCCATATGTCAGAAAACCTCTCTTTGGAATGAAGAGGTGAAAACAGTTTTGTCAGAAAGGAGGAAGTTTTCTCCCCTTCCTTTCTCCCCACTTCCCCAGCCATTCCTTCCCTTGTTTACTTTGTTTCCCTGTTTCAAACCAAGTCAGAGAAACTTTAGTATTTGTGGAACTGGGCTCTTTCTGTTCAACTCCAGCTGTGCCCACAGCCCGCATACTGGTTTGGTAAAATTTGCCCAGTCTGACAAAGTGGTTTCTCAAGCTTGAAATAAAACCATAGTGATTTTTACACGACTAAAATGAATGGCCCTTGACAGGACTAGCAATTATCTATGAATTCCAAAGAAACAAGCTCGTTTCATGGCACAGCAACGTGCTCAGCACAGCACTGTGGCAAGGGGATGCAGGGGCTTTCTGTGCTTTTGCTCTGGCTTTTCAGCCTCCTTTGAAATATAACAGCACCAGGAGCTCCACGGCAAAAAAACCCCCAAAAACCCAAAAAAGAAACTCCCAAACCCCAAAAGATCCCACAAGAAAACAGAGGATTTTTACCTGTCACAGGCATGGGGTTGGAAGGGCCTCTCTGCTAGTCTCTGGTCAATGAAGAAGCAACACCTGAATTCAGAGGAAAAGCTCTTGCCAGGAATACCAACCATGAGGTTCCTTGGGGGAAGGGGGCTCCTGTGGTGGTCCCCACAACCCCACCACAGGGCAGCTGTACCTCTTTCTTTATGGGGAATACTTGCATATGTAGACCCAGAGATGAAGGAGAAAGCAATTTGTTTCCTGATGTTTGATTTAGGAGTGGGTGCTTGGGGATCTAACACCCAGCTGTTATCAGAGAGGGTCTGTGGCCTGCAGCTGTGTTATCAGATATCAGAGAGCCCCCTCGGGCAGGGACTGTGGGAACAGATGCTGACCTCAGCCAGGCAGCAGGAAAACAAACCTCAGCACAAAAGGGCAGGACGCCACGAAATAAGACTCCTTGAGAAAGGAAACGGGGAGAAACCAAAGCTGAAATCTTGATGCTTCTAGGAGACGTGGAGAGGGATAAGTGAACAGGATGAGACCTGGCCAGCACAGGGTTGCACAAGGACAGGCTGAGGGTCTGAGCAGTGCCAGCAGCCTGGGCCAGCTGGGGAAGGAGCAGCAACACCTCTGCTGCAACCAAGGGCTGCTTCCAGGGCGGCGAGCAAAACCTGTGAGTGCCAGCCACGCTGCTGCTCTCTGTTTGTCTGCTCACTGAGGTCTGGCAGACAGACTGCCCTTCCATGTCTGCCTGGTCAGTGCCCAGCACAGCACCAAGGGCCTCTCAGTCCTGCTTGAAGGGAGAGAACAAACCTTTGCCCAGGATGAGACCGATGTGGGGAAGGTAGGTGGCCAGCCTGACCTGCTTTCATGTCTTTTCAGACTGAACATTTTGGAAGGAAATTTTGCCTCAGATTGAGCCTCTGTCTGGGATTAATTCAGCTCAAATTTGTAGTCACCGCAGGCAGCGGGAAAGCTGCAATAGCTATTAGAGAACAAGCCAAAGAAGTAAAAGCAAGCAGGGACAAAGAATAGCCCTTGCCCTCCCCCCAAAACACAGAAAGGAGGCACAGGGATCCAAATTAAAAAGCAACTACTAGTGGTCAGTGCTAGCGAGTCACTGTGGGCTGGCCGGCAGCAGGACAGATGCCTGGCCAGAACCTGGCTGCCAGGAGCAGCTCTGGCACAGGAGCGTGGCACACCCTGCACTGGTGTCCAGCCCCAGCAGAGCAGCCCAGAGCTGACTGGGAAGGCCAGCGGAGCTGGGAGTTGCTGGGAGCTGCAACAAGGGGAAAAAGGGAGAGGAGCCCCCCTCCCTTGCTGCTCTGCCGGAGGGAGCAGCCAGCTCACCTCCTGTACTGTTGCTGGCCGGTGCCTCCAAGCCACTGGTGTTGGTCACTCTTTGGCTGGGGGACTGAGTGGCCAAGGGACCCAGAAAAAACAAACTGCGACAACAAACGAGGCCATTGCATGGGGGAGACAGGAAAAAATGCAATGAGACCGGTCAGCAGGCAGCAGTAACACCCAGGACGGCTGAGATCCTCGCTGCCCTTGCAGACGCAGGCACCACTGCCAGAATCTCGAGGAGATGGCAGTGCCACACCTGGAGGCTGGAGGTGCTTTCCCATCAGCAGCCCGCGGTCCCTCCCCGCCCGGCATCGCCCTTCGGACGGGAGGTGGCAGCAGATGGCCACCGAGAGCAGCGCCGGGACCGCCAGCAGCTCCCGGGGACACCCCGGCACCCGCGGGAGAGCCGTCCCGGCTGGCAGGGGTGCGCCCCGGGAGCATCGATCCTGCCCGTGCTGCCCGCCGGCTCCGAGCCCCGTGCCGCACACCACACCCTGCAAGCGCTGTGCCACGAGTTGAATTGTTTCAAAAACAGCCTTTATGGAGAAAACAGATGGCAGCAGCGAGGAAGATGTGATTATTATTGATTAATGCAGGGTTAGAGTTGGCAATGGGAGATATCGGGAGCAGAAGAAATGAGTGCAGATATTAAGCAGTGGAAGGGGGCGGGGGACAGAAATCATGGGGCAGAAGGAATCATGGAATCGTTCAGGTTGGAAAGGACCTCTAAGAACACTGAGTCCAACCTCTGACCTAAGGCTGCCAAGTCCACCACTAAACCATGGCCCTAAGCACCACATTTACCATTTGTTAAGAACAGCTTGAGGGAAAGATGAAGACATTCTATCCAAATCTCAATAGGCTCTCAACAGTCAAGAATCATGCTCAGATAACATCACAATCCTGCATCATCTGTTAGCCTTCACCAGAGTAAAACGTTCTCTGAAGCTGAAAAAAAGCAACCAAATAGTAACTGGAATTATTTTCCAACAATTTCTAACTTCCATTTTCATCTGCCATCTTGAGAAAAGCCAATGGGAAATCAGACCAGCCCAGCTGACAGAGACAGTCCCAGAGACTTGTCTCCTCTGTATCCCTAGGGCTTAGACCAATAAAATCTGAAAACCAGCTGGATTTTAGAGCTCAGTCATCTCTCCACAGCCACACAGGAGATATGAAGGCTTGGTCATAGTGCATTGAAACAAAGACACAAAAGAATGTAGACACCAGTACAAGGAACGGGTTGGGACACCCTGTCAATTCCTACCTTTCATCCCTTCTCCAAAGCTTGGTGCCTGGTTCTCTCCAATCTCTGTCCCCATTCAGATGCCAATGTCACACAGCCAACCTCCAGGCAGTGCACCACTGGCTTAATTGGCTCCTCTACCCAGAGTGAAAGTTGAACTTGAAAGCAGTGATGTTTGAAGTCACTCCTTCAACCATCCTTTTATATTTTCATGTGTCAGACCTCACTTCTGTCCCCTGGTACCTGCCCTTCCAACAGGAGAGGTTCACACACAGCTGTCTGGGAGAAGTGGCAACAGAGAGAATCCAGCAGGCAGCTTTCATATCCTCTTCCCAGAAAAAAACATACCTGCTTCCTAGGAGAGCCCCCTGGGAAATGTAATGGATTGTACAGCGCAGTACCGAATGGGAACTCAAAAAGTCACTGACACCATATCCCCAGTGTCTCAAGGCTTGGTTTTCTCCACTTAAAGAACTTCTGGTATGGTTTTTTGGGAGGTGGGTTTTTGACAGGTGAAGTGTGTGTATTTGTTTTGGGTTGTTGGTTTTGTTTTTTCGGATTTTTTTAAGATCTCAAGCAAGAAAAATTGTATAACCTTGTCAGAAATCCATTAAATATTAACTCCTCTTACCCTCAGAAAACACCATCGTGTGTCTAGGCTTGATCACATTTTCTGTCTCAAGGAAATCTTAAGACTTTTGGCCCTATCCACAGGCAATAGAAATGTTTTCTCTTCACAGTATCTGTTTACATGTTTAAAGGCTATTCACAATGCCCTGTCTCTCCACCTGCAGAAGAACCCTTCAGGCAGAGACTCCCTGATGGAACAGCAACTCACATCTATTAAAATTTATCAGCATTCATATATAATTTAAAATGTAACAAAGAGGGGGAAGCAGAGGACCAGATCTTGAAACCAGCAGCTCTTCAGTAGTAATGGAAGTCACATAATCCAAAAGCGTGGTTTATTCGGTTTGCTTTTTTTTTAAACCAGATGTAAAATCTGTTTACTGAAGACTGTATTGAAGTGGAAGAAGTAGACTTGCCTGTTTCACAGGTTACTATGGAGACATCTTTCCCTTCATTACTCTGTAAACAGACCATGCTGCACAGAAGTGAGAAGTTCTTATTTTTGGCCATTCAGAAATTGCCTGTGATTAGATCATTTCACGTGCTATGAACGAGTAAATATCTCTGCATAATTCCTTTTCTTAATCCCAAATTTGGCCAAGAGAAACTGAACTGACCAAGAGATGAAGGTCAGAGATAAACATTTTACAGCATTACAGTTCTACTTTTGAAGTCCCATCAGAGAACAGATGGCTTCACTTGCTGCACTTGCTGCTAAGTTCCCCAAACCTTTGATATTTGTCCCCAGAATAAGAGAGGCAAATCCCATCAAGCATAAATAATCACAACTCTTTCTCCTCAAGCATGTTTCTAAGAAATCACTGTGAATTACTGTAGACAGCATCAGAGTATGAAGATGAAGGATATAAAAAACTGATTATCAATTTCCAATGGCCTTCACGTCACAACTACTACATTTTTTCACTTGTATTTTTTTTCTTTTAGATAATTACAGGTAAGCTAACAGCCCTTTTCCTTTAATCAACACCATGGCAATATTGTTGTCTATGCTCCATGGATCTCCAAAAATATGCTTTCAACTTCACCCTTTTTATTTCACCATCACTCTCAAAATGCCCAAGAAGCAGCACCTGTCCATTTTGGCCTTTCATACAGCTTCCTCTGTACCAAATCCTTGACAGTTCACTGTAGTTTGCAGGAACTACAAGAATTTTTATCTATTTCTATTGCTGAAACAGCAGTTTTCTTCTTTCTATAAACCTTCCCCAGAAATCAGAACTAGAAATAGGACAGGCAAAGCTGCAGCAATGGGTGAGGATAGAAACCAAATGAGAAAAGGTAGCAAAATATTAGCGAGGTGGAAGCAGACATTGTGAGGGTGGCTCTGCCAGGAAACTTGAGCCAACCACAACCTGAGTCACAAGCCACGTACGCAGCATTCCTGTTGCACACGTGGACAAAAGGACAACCTCCATTTGGAGACACGGCCACAAACAGTGCTCCCACATAACCTGGGGACACTCACGTCAAAGGAACACAAAGCCCAAGTGCTTGTGGTCATCAGAAGTGCTCAGATCTCCAACCAGTGACCAGCAGGGACAGGACAGAAGAGGTCTCTGTCAGACACCACGAGGACACTACAAATAAAAACCAAACCTCTCGCTTTTCAAGACAGGGATAGCATTTGGGCAGATCTAAGTCATCTGAAATGAACCCTGCCAGACTGAATCCATAGGCATTTGAGGTCTGAGTGCTGCAGGTACTTCCCCAGCAGACAGTAGCCTAAGTGCCAACGGAGCCTTGTGCAGAACCTCACAGGTCTTGTCTGTCCTTGTCATGGGCCACCAAAGCACAGGAGCAGAGAGAAATGTGGCACAACTTAAGGCCTCTGGTGATGGAACCTGAGGATATAGGTTAAACCCAAAGAAAATGCCTACCCAAAAAACTATCCTCCCTTCTTCCCTTTCCAGATGCACAGAGAGCGTCTGCCCGGTTATTTACTTCACAAAACCACAGTTATTCCAATGCCTTTTTTTTTTTTTTTTTAAACATGGAAATATGGTTGATTACCAAGAAAACAAATAATTGGGATGGAGCCCAGTTGGATATCACTGAGGCAACTAAGTGAGTATGCCGTGTGGAGGAGGAGAAGAGAGAGTTACACAGTTAGGGATTGTCTGTTGTCACATCTAGGATAAACATGACAAGCAATAGCTGCTTGTCCTCCTGCTACTGAGGACAGACTAACCACTCACAGTCAGGAAAAAATTGACATCCGGGTTTTCTCAGAAAGAGGTTTAAGAATCTGAAATAGGAAGTTACTTGGAAATGCTCCCTTTTCTACCCATATCCATATAAACACGTAAACACGCAAGTTTATTTTTTAATTCCATCTTGTTTTTCGGATTTAAAACCTATGCTAAGATACTTTCTTAAACGGCGTTTTTATCTTCCTGGATTAAGTTTGGATTAGTCACCTCCCAGGGGAGATGAGATGTCTCTTGGTCTATTCAGCTCTCGTGATGGAGATTACCCTCATTTTCACTAGCCTCAGAAAACAAATACTGCAGTAGCCTAAAGCTCAAAAATGAGACCCTGCCAGATCAATCCTCATATTTTTAACTGAAGATGACAGAAAGATGAGGCTGGTCAAGGCTGGGATGAGTACACCTATTTTCTGTCTCCATGTAAAGTACAGAGTTTCTCCACATGAGTAAGCATGAAATATTCTGACCATCTGGAACTGAGAAAGGTCAAGGTCTAGTTCATCTGCTCTCTGGTCCAGGTCTTTCTTCTGTCTAAAAGCCTTCTCTGACCAAAAAAAAAACCAAAAAAAAACTTCAGCCTGTTTCTGTTTTTCTCACAAATTTGCCCATAGCTGTCCTCATCTCAGATTGTCACAGCATTATGGGTCAGGACATTGAAGTATTCACAAAGCGTTATTGCAGATGTGAGAACCAATGAAGCCCAGCATCCAAATCAGGACTTGGACACTGTCTTACGTCTTATCTCTACCAAGGAGTATAGAAAAGTGTAACAAAGAAAGAAACAGCAATGTCCAACAGGCACATTAGTCTTATTTAAATACAATACTGCCAGGAAGCGCTTTGGGGTGCTGCAGTCACTTTTAGAGTCAAACACACAGGGCTGAAGCTTCCATGATGGAAAAGTAGCCTTTGATCTACTGCCACTTTTCCCTCCTACATCTCAGGATTTGAGGTTTTTGCAGTCATACTCCTGGACCTACTGATACTACTTCTGTCTCCAGTTCTTCTCAACAGCCAGATACAGGCCTATAGTAAAAGAACTTCCACTCATAAGAAATTTTCAGAGAAGTGTCTAAGGAAAACAGGTGTTAAGATCAAATGCACTCACTCGGTAACTTTTACTTCTGGCCACAGCCCACAGCTCTGAGATTCTTCACACATCAAAGGCTCAGGGCACCAGACAAATTGGTGGTTTTGCAAGTAACAAATAACACGGGTGTACATAAGTAGAACAGATGCTTGTGGTCTTCAGGGTGTGACTGACCAAAGAGAGCGATGAATAAGCAGCACTGTGAGCTCATGACTCAGATGCCATGTCCCTGCTGGCCCATGGCAATAGATTACTTGCCTCAAACCCAATTCTCTTCAGATCCAGCTTGTATCTTTTTCACTAAGGCCAGTGCTCTGAGCACCTCAGGGAAGAAGAGCCGAGGACATCCAGAGCCAACAGTGAGAAAACACTCTGAATTATTCATATCACTCAAATAGCAAAATTAAAATTAAACTACCTTACATGACAATGGGAGATATGCTAACACTGAAGAAATTCCGCAGCTACTTTTTTGTGCTGCACAATGAACTAAAGCTGGAATGGAACACTTAATGGTTAAAAGGCTCACCTGCTTGTTTCCTCTATGGATAAATATATTTCTTGTTTTACTGGCATTTATATCAAGTCTTTACATAACTGCTGGCTTCATACCCGAGGCTATCTTTCTGAATCAAAATCTCTGCCATACTGGTAGCAGAAGAATAGACTGCTTCTAGCTTTTTAACTTGTTAATAATGAACTTGCTCTTGTCTGATTCTCCTTGTCCCCTTCTCCCTGTGCGATACCTGCCTTGGGAAGTACATGGCTTTTGCATCAGTGTTCAAGTCAGTTTTCTGTACTTGCTTGGATGGCTGTCAGGGCCAGTTTTTGAGGTATGGTCTCCTTTTGAT
This sequence comes from Origma solitaria, assembly GCA_013397895.1. Classification (NCBI taxonomy): domain Eukaryota; kingdom Metazoa; phylum Chordata; class Aves; order Passeriformes; family Acanthizidae; genus Origma; species Origma solitaria. The sequence continues at coordinate 1,191,593 of VZRL01000553.1, forward strand.
AGCTCCTGACAAGCTCTGCTAGAGGAGAGCTGGTTCCCAAAATACTTTTCTCTCACACTTGTTTTTCAGGGTTCTCCACTCTGCAAAGACTAACAGTGTGGTAACGAGAGGCACTCCAGACTGGATTTAATGCTACCATATGCTAGACAGCATGAGAATCCATACTGCAGGAGAGCAGCCGGTACATTTCCACGTTAACAGAAGCCTGCTTGCAAATTGCATTTAGTCTCAACAGCTCAGTTCACTGCACAGAGATGCCATGGGGGACTGTAAAGTTAGCAAGATGTGGGGGAGTATGGCTAAATTTTTCAAAAAGATCCTTGGCTGATCTGATGCCACAGACATTTGGAGCTGACGCCATGGAAGAAAGTTGCTGCTGCATTTCTTCTGCCATAAACCAATAAGAATAATAATATCATGAGCTGTTAGTCAAATTACGAGCTCTTGCTAGGCTGGTGACTATCTGCTGATACAAACGGCACTGTCAAATGCCGCTCTTACAACTTGACAGCCAGCACGTAAATAAAGTCAGAGAAGAGGAATTTACTCTTTCAAAATAGGCCGGCATGAGAGGAGACGGGTTTCCAGTCTGAGTGTGCTGTGTCTCCCTGGGCTGGCTGCAAAGTGAACCTCAGCTCTTACAGCAGACTTCACATACCTGAAGGCACAACGAGACCAAATGAATGAACTGAGAGAAAAACCTGCCCATGGATCCTCTCAGAACAGACACAGGAGGAGAGCTCTCTTCTGCTTACTTGTGCGTGACCGAACAAATCAACTCGGTAGCCTCTGTCCAAAGCCTTTGCCACAAAAACACTCAGCTCACATCATCCTAATGGGCCTTCCGATGAGCAGACTGAGCAGGGAGGCCAAGGACTCCTCACTCTCTGGCCTGAGCCACAGGGTGCAGATCCAGCACAAAGTGAAGATGCCTGGCAGTGTTTGTAGGGGTAGTACAGAGGGTTTCACTATCCAGAGCTCCTAGGCCAGTACTAATGCACAGATAACTCGAGTACTTTTAAACATGAAATGGAACCGTGAATGCACAAGCACTGTGTGCAAAGACAGCCCTTATGCCATGGGATAAATGCTTTGCTTCATGTGAATCAGGCGAGGTCTTCTACTTGCTCCTCTTTCTCTCACCACAAAGCATCACACATTTCTGCTGCTTAGATCAGTGTCGGTAAATGAAGCAGACAGTCTCTCAAGGCCTCTTTTCCAGTCTAGCATCTCTGTGAAGCATTCCCACATTCTTCAAGAATAAGGAAAAGCTTTTTGCATCCCTACTGTATAGCCAGTCCATAAAATTCACTGTTAGTGAAGGTCATCAAGTCAAATACTCCAGCTGGGTCATTTTATAGACATTAACAATCCCTGTAGCTATGAGAACAAAGATAAAAGTGATCTAAATCCTCTTCTTTAGGACATGAGCCAAATGTTCAACATGGTCAGGAAGGAATTGCTCCCACACAAGCATCACATAAGGGATTGGACTGCCCATCAGGTGCATGGTGGGGTTAGTTTCTCCCTCCTCCCTCCCGCTGTGTGTTGCCAGAAGCCACAGGAGCAGACAGGAGAGTGCTGGGTACCATACTTCTGTAGTTTCACAGAGGAGTGACCACCAGCCAGAAGATGCAGGCTCCAGGTTGCTCAGGCATGAAAGTAATTGCATGATTCCCTAAAGCTCTGTATCAGTGAGGTGGCAGCAGCTTCCATGCTCTGCCACCTGCCTGATGCAGCTCTGGGAGTCAAGTGCTAGAGCTCAGCAGTCCCCTGTAGAACTGGCTTTACATATCTGGGCAACAATGCCACTGCCATGCAAAAGGCATTTTTCAGATTCTCCCTCTAAACATGTTCCCAGGAATCAAGCATCCAGATGAAGAGAGAGAAAGAGAAGAGCCGCTTTCCCAGGAGGTCTCCTAATAAACCCCAAAAAACAACAAAAAAATACCATAGACGAGCTCAAGATTTCAGACAGTATGAAAAATAGAAGGTCTCTCCAACTCTGCTCACACCACAGGATGGGCACTGCAAACCTGTTGGAGGGGGCTCCATGCTTAGGGAGCTATGAGGTTTTCATGAGGAGCTAGGATGATCCATATAGGGCTACCAAATATCAAGCTTTCACAAAGAAGGCTTCTTCCTACCCCAGAGCACCTAAAGTGTATTAGTCACTTGCCTATGGATGCTCAAGAGACCAGGGTAAAGCTCTCAGTGAGACCTCTCAGTCCCAGACCAATGGGAATTGCTGAGAGAAGACAGCCAAGTGCCCCAAGCTGTTGGAAGCATCAGCAAGAAGCGTTGTATGAGAAGCAATCCTACTCAAGCAAGCGGCTGCTGAGCTGGCTGGGAGCAAGCCATGGAGCTGGCTGCTTCTTGGGTGTCCCACGAAGCATAACAAATCCATTTAGACCTGTAAAGCAGACATGAAAGCAGGGACCAGTTCCCAGCTGGAGCTGATTTCTCCCATAAAACTTGTTCCATGGTTCCAGGCAACCATGCTTCATAACATGAAGGTAGAAAATCCCCATCCTTTTATGCAGTTCTTGGCCTTCGTTTTTCACTTCTTTTGTTATATAAATGGGTGGTCTAGCTTTTCTTTCCACTGCTTGGACTACTTTGTGTGGCCACTGACTCCTTTTTGCCCTCCAGCGTGGATGGTGATGTTGTGGTTCTGCAGCACCCCACGTTGAGAGCTGAGCAAGCCAAGGCCCACAGGGATCCAAATGCTGAGGGTGAGCAATACCGAGCTGAGTGGCCAGCTCTCATAGCCAGCTCTTTCACTGAGTCACACCTCATTACTCAGTCTTAATCACGGCTATCGGAGCTCTAACGAGGCACCCAGAAATGTCACACAGCCATAGAATGGGGAGGTTAAAGCATGGTTAATGACCACCTCATTCCAGCCCCTCTGTTGTGGGCAGGGAACCTTCCATTATGTCAGGCTACTCCGAGCCACATCCAGCCTGGTCCTGAACACCTCTAGGGGCTGGAAGTTCACAGCCTTCCTGGGCAATCTGTGCCAGTGCCTCATCACCCATACAGCAAAAAATTTCTCCCTAATATCTAATCTAAACCTAATCTAAACCTACCCTCCTTCATTTTACAGCCATTTCCCCCTTGTCCTATCACTACATGCCCTGGTAAAAAGTCCCTCTACAAGCCTGGAGGAATATCAGCATTTCCAGGAACAGCCCTTATCCTGAATTCCAGGGGCATGAAGTGGATTCCTGAAGCTCACCAAGGAATTGTTGCTCCAAACAAAGTTGTGAAGCTGCAATGAACTCTCAGAGTGTGCAAGATTGACTATTTTCTTATGACCGTGAGCAGTGAAGACCAGGGCTCCATTAGTGCTGTCTATGGTAAGCAGACCCACTTCATTTTAGGCATTATCAGTAAATAAAAAACTAAGTCTAATCCTAATTGTGGAGATTCTCCTAGTAATGGGATCCATCATTATTTCCTACACTAAGCCATGCTTCACCTTCCCTGCCCCATTCATCAGCCTCATCTGTATTTTTATCAGCCTCCCTCAGGATTCTGCACAGGACTTTCCTGAAGACCTTCAGTTGTCACCGTAGGTTTTACAGGTTTGGTGTGAGCAGCTAAACCAGGGAGAAGAGCTAATGACCCTTGAGACTTTCCTGCTCATACCAACACCAGCAGCATAACTCTTGTTTTTGTCAGAGCAGGAGCCTACAGAAAGGCTTTCCTGAGACTTCGGAAAGATGCGTCTAACATGATCATAAACCAGTGTTTTTTTTGGTAGCGTGTCTTACTAGAAAAGAGAGAACTGAGAGAAAAGAGAGAACATATTATTTTTTTTTTAAGCAAGTGTTAAGAGACATGTTTTCCACACTTTGGAAAAAAGCCCTGAAATCAAGCATTGTGGTTCAGAATATCTGCCAGGCCCTAGCCATGTCCATCTGATTGACACTTCCCACTTCATGGAGCCTGGCCCTGCAATAAGCCCCTTCATCTGGGAGGAACAACACCAAAGATAAACCTGCTCAGCCTCACCCATATTCGTATCCCAGCAGGGGAAATATCAGGAGGATTTGTTGGCAGACAATGAACACAATGAAACTGCTTTTCCTTCTCCTTTTCTTCTTTTTTTTTTTTTTTTAAAGAAGTAAAGTATAATTTGACAACACACAGCCTCCCATAGACACGTCATGCAAGGCATCTCCTTAACACCATGGGGAACCCATGAACCCTTTGTCCTCTAAAGCCCAAGATCCTGCTCTAAAATATGGAACTTGAGGAGGACAATTAAGCTTATTTTTGTTATTAACAAACAATTTCCACTCTCCTACTCCAAAACAGCTGAACCACTCTAACTGGAACTTTCCAAAACACAAAGAAAGAAAAAACAAAACCAAGACCAAAATGAGAGAGAAAAATGACCTTTTGCACAGTAGGCATCAGCTGAAGCAGTTAAAGTCTGCAGCCTGAGATCTGTTGCAAACACTGACTTCTGATGGAAAAGCCTTAACCTTGATGGTGATCCTGATAGCTCTGCCTGTAATGCTATGCTGTAAGGACTGACACTCTGCTGAATGGCCTGCACAATAGAGGAGAATTACATACCCGTGCTGCATAAAGGAAACATCCCAGGCTTGAGTTCAGCTCTTGGCTTAGCCACAGATGCAAAGTTTGACTCAAATGAGAGCAATTCTGCCCTGGACAAGGTATTGCAGCTTGTCTGCTGCACCATCGCACCACCTCATTTCACACTGTGCAGAGAAAGTCACTCTAAAGATTAGAGTAGGACTAATCTGGGTGCCTGCCAAGCTTCCTCAGCAGGAGACAACTTTTTTCAGAATTAAACAAATAAACAAACAAAAACCCCAGATCAGCCAACCAAACAAGCAAAGGAAAAAAAAAAAAAAAAAAATCACAAAAAGAGTGTGGCTGCCACTCTAGATGCCACATCTTAGAATTGATGTCCTCTTAGCTCAGTTACTGACCACGCACCATGCTAAGAACTCTAACTCAATTAGTTTTCCAGAGCTTTTACTTCACCTCTGCGCCTAGTCTTTAAAACTTCCTTGAATTTCCTAAATATCAAAACTTTTACTCATACTCCAAAGGAAAAAAAAATCAAAAATTGAAAAAATAACAGACATGACACACCACCTACAAAAGCTCTTATATTGTCCAGCAAACAAAAGCTGTCTGCTTTGGGCTCTTGCTGTTTGATACCTACAGACAGCAGATGTTTTTCTCTTTGTCTCCTTCTGACCACACCCAGACAGTTACAAAATACAGAACTCAAACAGTGACAAGTTGTACCTGGGTATTGAGCAGAGATCAACTCAAAATGGATCTTTTCTATGGCTTAAGGGTGATGTACCTGCCATGCTTCAACAAAACAACTCCTTGACATCCAGTCCGTTCTGGGAACTTTTGCAATACCAAGGATGCCGGAGGAGGAAAACAAACAGAAAACCCACAATGCAGAACTAATTTAATATTGTCTTGATTTAGGGACTGAACAGCTCTGTCCATGAGACATTTTAGTTCAGGTCTCATCCACACCACTATTTCAACTCCCTTTGGTGAGTTCTGTGGCTTGGGACTTCAGTCTTAGCTTACTGCTAGTCTGAGGAAGCTACCAGATACCACCTCCGTTGTTAAACTGCCCTTATCCCATCCCATGAGGTTTGCTTTTTTTTTCCTTCTATTCTCCTCTCCACCAGGGATGGGGGAGTGAGTGAAAGGATGTTTGGCACTTGACTGCCAGGTGGGGTTAAATCACGGCACCCTGACACACACAGGTTTCCTGGGGTAAGATTTCTGATCATGCTCCATCCCCAGGGCACCCTGTACCTCTGCACAGAAAGTCACAGGCCATCCCAACCAAAAGCATGGAGCCTGTATCTCCTAAGTGGGCAAAGCATACCTGGGGGTGGTGGAGGACATTCCTCTTGGGACAGCCTCCGGAAATGCTCCAAGACAGCAGATGTATGTTGGCCTTTGCTGCACTGTGGACACATCGCAAGCTCTAGACATAAAAGCAGCCAGCTGGAAAGTCAGCAGACATCTAAGGGTTAATCTGCACTTGTTTGATTGTCGAGCACCTGAGATATGACGACAACACATTGGCACACTGTAATTGCAACATATTATTAAGTACCTTCAGTCCCCAAAGGCTAAGACACTTTTGAAAAAATAATAAAGCTAATGCACATAATAGCCTGTGTCTTGTTATTTAAGAAACCTCTTCCCGGCATCGGACGTCGACAGAACGTGTAAATGCACTTTCTCCAATAACTATGCACAAGGAGCAGTTTGATGGAGTGCCAGAAAGCACAATGACTGTTCTACCTTAGCAATGTACTGAAGATGACATGTTCCCTTTAGAACTAATTGCTTTATTTAAAAAAGAAAAAAAAAGCCATTTACTAAATCCTAGCCTGGTCTCTCCCCTTGATGAGCAATTTTAGACTGCACATCAGAGCTTTTGTTTGTTGCTAAAAGACAGGGAGAAAAAGCATGTTTTGTTAAGTAATTTTAATTTTCATATTTAATGGATAATAGTTCAGAAGGGTATTTTTCATTATACTACATGAACATTTGCATTATATATTCTGCTGGGCCTTCCCTTATGTGACTCAAGGCTGACAAGCTCAGGCTGTCAAACAAAACCCTTTGCATCTAATAAATTACCCTACACCAAGATGCAGTTATAACTATTGACACAGATGAAGCTATACCTCTGAAAGTCAGAAAATGTTCTTTATTATCCTTGTCCTGCATTCTCACATGCACAATAGGAAAGCACTTCAGGAACTGCTTCCAAAATTAATTGCATTCTTACTGTCAAACTGTTTCCCACCTCCCTACATTAATAAATAAATAAATAAGGAATTCCTCTTCTTGTGCCTTCAAGAGAGAAACAGCTGTAATGACTTCATAGATGAATCAATACCATTTCCAACAGAACTATTTTATTTTTTTTCTCTCTACTTCAAAAAATTAGAATAATTTCACAACGAGCCCTAGGGAACAAGCTCATGAAAATGCACAGAGCAGACAGCATGAGGAAAAGTGTTCGGTTATATATTTCAGGAGGCAGGAAATGGGCCTATCTGCTGCTCTGTGAGCACTGAGAATAATTATGCATGCATTTGCTGCATCCCATAATCATCATCACCACAAAGATGACATTTCATAGCCGAGTTGAGAATGTCTCTCCCAAAATTATTTTTTGTTTGGAAGGAGAAATTATTCTAAATTACGTCTAGGGAGGATAGATATAGGAAAGCACAGATTTGAGAGTCAGACACTCTAGAGTCAAAACCCTATCACCAGCTCTCTAAATAATTCTATTATATAGTTAATTCCACATCAGCAAAATGGTAACACATCTGTCTGTAGCAGCGTCCCCAGCCACTGGGAATTTCTCTTACGTATTATAAACTGGTGCATTAAACTGGTGAACTACTCTGACTGTGATCGCATAGGGGAGCTCCTGTGGGCTTTGTAAAACCTTGTTCAGATTTGGAAGGGGATGACAACTCTCTCTTCATTGTTTGATCCTTGTGGAAGTGTCCAGGACCCTGGTCATTGCTTCGCTGTAGAATGACAGGCACGAAGAACAGGAAGCAATCACAGAGTTGTGTTTCTCAAGTGCACCTCTCCTTCCCTCAGACAGCCCAGAAGCAAAGAGCTCGTCTCTTATCTCAGTGGGGAGGGATAGCACAGGAGGAAGAAGGACGAGCTTGAGGCACAGTGGGCTCAGCAGACATCCCTTCCCCAGGAATATTTCCACATGCTGGGTCATGGCTAGTGCCAAAGATGCACCAAAGCCCTGCTATCAAGGGGATGACTTACCCAGTTGCTCTGGCTGAATGTGCTGCTGGATTCCTGCAGCAGAGAGGAGCTGCTCCAGAGCCAACCATGCCTCCTCTGCAACTTCCCACTCTGCTCTTCTCACTAGTCCCACATGAGACCATGATAATCAGTCACAGAAACACATCTCATAACCTTTTCTTACTGTGATGGTGCTAAACCTAGCCCTGCTCCTTACTGATTCTCCAGCTTGGGTGGAGTAAAGATCAGGACCTGTAGCAGTTTCTCCAAGAGATAAACTAAATTGTCCTGCAGGAAGTCATGGCTGCTTCTAATCATAAAACCTTAGGAGAACCGTTCCACTTGTCTTCCTTCTTCTGGTAGTCCTGAATCTTGATGTTTTTCTTCAAGGGACTAGAACTCCAGTAAGTCTTTTAGAAAGCTAATTTCCATTTTCATTGGAGTAGCAAGACAGTGGGGCCCTGTTTTTGACACAGGCTTTAAAGAGAAATGAGTGCAAATAAACCCGAAAGAACTGCATTGTCATATTAGGGATGAGGCACTCTGGGTCACAGCACTCCTTGGCCCAATATTCCAGTGGGACTTTGGCTTTCTGATCCACACCAGCTTCTCACAGCCAAGAGGTTTGTACAGGCTGATCAGACTGCTACGCAAGAGCCCAGAGCAAACCTTAGTTGGTAAATTGTTCTTTGCAGGTAAGCAGTGTCTAAATCTTAGTGCTGGGAACAAGTGCCTACAAAAGAGTAGTTTTCAATGCAATGAAGACTCAAGATCTAAATTAGCCACAAGCCTGCCTTTGTCTGCCTAGCACACACAGATCAGCAATCCTTCCTTTTTAGCTCTGTAAATATGTAGTAACTACTTGAAAATGCAAAGCATATTCTCCAGGTGTCCTGTGCAGTACAGTACACACTGTGCAGAGAACTGCTACCAAAACTTCAAGCCAGGACAAAATGCTGGCTGGACAAGAAAGCAACATTTACCCAACAATATGATGTCATTTCTGCATTTGGGGGAGGAACAGAAAAATCTTGATTTGTTCTGGCTGTAAATGAGGACACAGCTTGAAATTAATTGATCATGGGGACATTCAAAGTAACAGCTTGATCCAGTTCCAGCAAAATCCAATGGCAAAACTCTGGTGCACAGTACTGAGCATGCCAGACTTTCTTCCCAAAGACTTTAGCTCACACTTCAGTGTTTAGAAGCAGTCAGACCCTCCCAGTCACATTACTGGGGATGTTCTGATCAGCCATTGAGACCTGAGTTTCTTCAGAGGTGGAGACTGGAAGGGGAAAAAAAATTAGCTGATGAGTAAAAAGTTTTGTTTGTTTAAAAATTTAGGGTAGAGAAACAAATTAATTAGGATGAGACTAGTATGAAGATTCTTCAGCCAGGAATCCACTCCACAGCTTGTTCTTTCTTTCTACCTGTATGATCTCGATTATCGCAGCATGTCAGCATTTTAGAACCTCACATTATACCTCATCTTTGAGGCAGGAAAATGTTTGCTGTCCCTTTTCAAGTGATATATCTCTGCAGAATTAGCCTAAGTGTTCTAACAGTAGTATTCTGCAGGATAATCCTTTTCTTTTGCATGCTCACTCTTCATTTGCTGCAACACACTTTTTCCTACTTCTGTTTTGCTTGTCCCCACTGATACCTTAGACTCAGCTCAGAAAGCAAAGCTCAGCCAGTCTGCTTTACTGCCCTTTACAATCAATTTAACTTCCTGGCTCTGGGGCACCTTTTGCTGGTCTTGTGACCACTGCCACACAGTTCAGTTTAAATCCAGAATAATTTGCTGAAATGGAAATTAAACCATTGTTCTTTTGATGCCAATAAACCAAAGTGCTGACAATTGGAACAATCATTCCAGCAAAATGGTCAGGAGTATACATGTTTGTTATCCAGATAAAGAGTGCTCAATTCATAAAAAGCCAAAAGATGAGTTCCCCAAGTGCCAATGTCACAAAATTGGAAACTGAGTGTGTTTTCTTAGAGCTACTTAATAGAGACAAGTGTCTTTATTTAGCACCTGTCATCTCAAGTTCCCAAAATGCTCTCTCAAAAATTAAGTTTCCTAATAAGCCTTCCTAGCCAGACATCAGGCTCCAATTTACAAGGGGTAAACTTCTTTAAGGTCACCCGGCATGGGAAAGAAGAGCTGGGAAGCAGCTCCAGGAATCCAGAGGACCACACCCCTCACTAGCCACTAGACCACACAACTGTCCCCATTTCACTTGAGTCATTATTAAGCAGGATAGAAGAACACTGTGGTTTTATTTTATGTTAGCTGAACTCTTGTATTAACATTTTACTGTCCCACTGATGTTTTGCCTAGAACATTCTGTAATCCACAAAATAATATGTGAAGAACATCCAGTACAGTTTGGAAGAATAAAAAAAAAATTAACCAAATGGCAAAGAAGTTTTGATTTCCAGCAGTTTCATAAATCAGAAGTGCTGGAGAAAGAAGGTTCCTTATTTTATCACACATAGCCTTTTGTAATGCCAGCAAAACTGCTGCCCTTCCCAAAACCGAGCAGAAACCCTATTGTTGCGGCAAACCCCATCTGGTCACATGGAGAACTTAAAACCTCATGGCATTCTGTTTCACATAGACAGAAAACGAGTTCTGCTCCAAATACATGACAAGAGCCAAAAATAATTTTGCTTTACCTATGCACAGTATCTGAAGTTTTTGTTGCCTGCTCTTATTCACCACTTCATGTTTTCTGTGATCTTGCCTTTAGCTTCTGGGATAAGGGTTTCTCTGTCCTGCAAATTCTGTCCTATTCTCATTTTTGTTAAATCACTTTGTTGAAGGATTCTTCCAGGAGGAAGCAAATCCTCCCCTTCTAAGGGCAGATCCATGCTGCACACAGTGCAGTGAAGTGCAAATCTAAGGCAAAACCCAATTCCAATTCAGAAACTCTTTGAGCAAAGTAGCAGAAAACTTGCCCAGGCTTGGATTGGGCACAGGCCCTGCTTGTCCCAAGTACAGCTGGGGAGGGCAAGGAAAACCATCACTGCTCCCAAAGTCCAATGCTCCAGGCCTGAGCTGGAGAGTCAGCACGGAGCTAGGGTGAACACAAACCCCAGTGTGAACTGAATTATTTTAAACGCTCTCAATGCGAGCTGATCAGCAAGCATCCCCCAGCTGGCAGATGCCATTGGCTGTCTGTCCCCAGCTCCGCCGGGCGATGTCCCCGCTGGAGCTCTCCCGGTGCTGAAGGCTCCAGGCGGGAGCGGAGCACAGCCGAACGTGAAGCTGGAGTGAAGCTGCGGGAAAAACACAGTTACGGGGCTGAAAAGAGCCTTTGTAAGGCCAACTGACACTGATGGAAGGGGAAATGCCAGAAGGGAACATCTGTATAGAAGAAGAGTGTGCTACATGTCAAGGTTTTGAGAAAAGTGTTTCCTTTCTACTCCCCCGGAGCCTCTGCTAAATAAAATGGTGCTCTCCCTCTGCCTCTCCTTGCAAACCTAAGAACAGCGTAAAAATCCCCATGATGATAAGAGGCTAAGGGAAACAAACCTGGTCCCTCTGATCATTGGAGATATTACACCGCTTCACACAAAAGCAGCTCACCTCAGTGTCCTTGGCCAGCTTCCAGCTTGGGTTATCACAGCCTGCACACTGTCAACTCTCAGCAGTAATCAGAGAGGCTGTCCTGCTTCATCCTTCACAAGTAAACACCGTTCTGGATAATAATTCCAGCCAGAAGGGAATGGGACTGGACATGTGCCTGGACATCCAGCACTTTGAGTGTGCTTCAGGCACATCTAGAATGGAAGAAGCTGAAATACAGAACAGAAGGTCAAGAAGAGGTAGTCTTAGCACCTGTCTGGCAGGCATGAGCACAACACAGCTGTCATGGCCTTACCCAGGGAACAGAGAGGGGTTGTGAGTCTCCTCTTTAATTCACCTGGAACAACAAAACTGAATTTTGAGGTCCCAGTCTGAGGCAGCAACTTCCTGAGCATGAACATAATAGATCTTATCTTCTCTGTCAGCATAACTTCTTGATCTTTTATGACCACCCAAAAACTGATGTAGAAGTGATTCCCCTGAGACCAGCTCTCATTCTGTGCCTTGGTTGGTATTTTTCCCAGTGTTATGTCTTTGAGGCTACTTCAAGGATCCAGCAGCAGCTGCACACTCAGTGCTGGGCTGCTGCAAGTTTGGATTCTGCCAGACTGTGTGTTACTCCAGAAACAGTATTGGTAAATGCAGTAGCCAGTGGGCTAATGCTGGGTTTGTACTGCATAAGGTAAAACATCAGATTACCAGGTATTTATGTTGCATTTTACCAAGGAAAGCAAAAATACATGGAGAGAAGTTTTAGCACACTTGGGCCCGTAACAGGATATCTACTGTGGGATCAGGAAAGTGTAAACTACTGGTATATGGGATTGCATCTGTAATCACTTCTCCAAATGGGAAATCTCATAATAGAAACAATTTTAATAGGACAAGCACACTGCAGTCATGCCCATTGCACCTATCAAAATGTACACTCAGGGAAAAGACAAAATACGACCTGCTGCAGCTCTGGTTATTATGAGGTCTCAGAACATACACAGCTACCCAAATTATTATCTATATTACTATTGTGCTTAGAGTCTGCACTGGAGACCTTAGCTGCCCTATAATTAGACCTGCCCAAATAATCAAAGCTGTTCTGTGAGTGAAAGTTCAGGGGCTACTCCCCACCCAGTGACAAGCTATGACAGTGTAGCAGGAGTGACAGAGCTGAGCCCTTTCTCCAAAGGCTCACAGCCTGGGCAGACAAGGCAGACAGGGACAGATTGGCAGAACAAGGCAAGGAGGGACATTTAAAAATACTGTCGTGTAAGTGATGGTGATGTCACAAGATTCTGGGGACAAGCGCTAAAGACCTATAAGGACATGCCCCAGAGAGCCTCAGGAGAGGATCAGCACTGTGGAGAGCATTGCTGCTGGGTGTCACCGCAATCCATCGAGCTGACAGAGGGAATCTGGCACTGAGGTAAAACCCAGCGCCAGGGAAACCTGTGCCAAGGAGTTTGTAAGGACACAACACATTACCTAGATGAGCAGCGGCTGCTTTGCTTATGACACTGGCAAAGGGCAGCCAGCACTGGCAATGCACATTAAAAGAAAGTGCACAAATACTTAAACAATAACGGGATGCAGCCTCTCAGCTCCTCTGCTAATGTCAAGGTGCACAGTCCTTCCAAACATGCAGCTGGGTGCAAAGGAAGCTCCAGCAGAGGTTATGGATTTCTGCGGGCTAATGACATAGTTGAAACAGATGAGCTTGAGCTACTGCTCGTAGAACAGCAGTGTCCAAAGGTTTGGCCCAGAAAGCAGATTCATTGCACTACATTCTGCAAGTAGTCAGCAGTGACAGCCTCTGCTCAAAAGGGCTTAAGATTCGAGTAAATAAGATAAAGACAAGGTCATAGACATAGTTTAGGGCTTGCCTGTGGTCATGTGTCATTGGTAGCCTACTCATACAGCTAAAATCTCCTGAGCCCCAGCCTAACATCTAATCCAAACATCCCACCTTCTCTTCAGCCAATACTTCCTTCTCTTGAACAAATCAGGCTACAGAGAAGACACTTCAAACTACAGTACAGCCTTTGCACTGAAAACAAACACATTTAAAGACACCAGCAACTATGTTTCTTCATCTACTGTCAACTGACAGCTAATTTTCTGGGTTTTTTTGCAGTATCTGCTAGTCAAACCTCCAAAAGTGCTGAAAATGATAGCACCTCCTTCTGCGTACCAACATATTCCTTCCCCTGGGACAAGATCTCTTTCAACACGGTGATGAAAAGTTGCATCTGTAAAAGCTCAAAATTACAATTCTCCCTGCTCTTGTCAGTGGCAATCAGTAAGGTCACTGCAGCATGAGCTTCCACTGAACGTCTAAAGACATTCAATTAATCTTTGTTTTCTGAGAACTCAGAGAATTTATGTAAGGTCAAAGAGTTAGAAGACATCAGGAGTCTCCACACTCCCACTGACACAATACTTCCTGAAGAGCTGACACAGACATATAAGTTACTCCACTTACAAAAACCCAGAGTTTTTAGCAATCTACACCCTAAGCACATATACATTTACTTGGAAAGAGAGTAAAGCATCTGGACAAGCCATCTCTGCTTACTGATCTGCCCCATTATAGTGGCAAGTCATCCTGAAGGAAAAGGTTCCAGTTCTTTTTTGGTTTACAGAGCATTTGTTCTGTAGTCATCGCAAGGTTACCCAGACATGCTTACCTGCTTCCTCTGCTGAAGACTGAACAGCCACGCATTGACTGCTCCAGTCCTGGGGACATCACCAGCCACAAATGCCACATCTGCTAGGTGTGGGGTAGAGCTCTTGAAGAGCTGGGCACTGTTCTCACACACCAGAAAGCAACAGATGAAACAAAAACAATAGGAAGGGTGCAGAAAATAATGCTGAAAATAGGCAAAGCCACATAAAGAACTCTAAGCCCACAAAACCAGCCATGTGGCCCAGACATCTTACAGATGCCACATAATTGAACTCTGTCCAGGCACATCAAGCAACCAAAGGCCTGAAAATTGTGCCCCTTCATCCAGCCTCTTCTCCTCAAGGAAGCTCACCACCGTAACACTTATCCCCCTGCACAAGGGAAAGACCACAGAGTTATGGAGAAGGAAAAATCAGGATAGAAACCAGGCAATCAGTGGCAGGATGAAGATTCCCATGAGAAGTGGGAAGCAGTAGGTACCACTTTGGGAAAGATCTACAGAAGTTGTGGACTGTGCCCAGACACAGGCAGGTGACAGGAAAGCAGCCTCAGTTCAGAGAGACACCAAGCCCAGGTACCCACACACAGTCAAGCAGTTCTCACACACAGCTGTGCTGCATGCACTTCCTTCAGCGAGTATGCGCTCAAAGTCCAAGCTAGTGGCTCTCTCCTCAGTGCTAGGGGCAGCATTTGGGACTAGTGATGAAGATACCACCTTTTATGGGCTTCACCACACTGAAGGAGGCAGCACTGGAACAGCCCAGCCCAGCATGCCTGTCAACTATCCTAGGCAGGGCTGGTGATGGTGCACACAGGGATCTGCAGCCCCCACCCAGGTCAAACCTCTGTGCCTAGGAGCTAAGCGGGACAGCACTCAGCCCAGTCTAAATCACCAAGATGTAGCTAAAAGGATCTTGACAGCCTTCCATCAGACAAGCTTTCACTATTGCTGCTTGGACCGCCTCCATCATTTGCTAATGCAGAACAGATTAGAAGGTCTATCTATATATTATGAGATTCTTCCTGCTGGTGCAGGAATCAGTTTCAGTTTATAGAATAAGTAGCAGCCTCAGAAACCCAGCTTTTCTATTCATCTTACAATCACATCCTTGCAAACAAGGAGACAGATGTCGCTCTGATCATCAGCAATGAGAAAACAGCTCCTAAATGGCACATCCAACACAAAGCTGTGTTTGGGTCACCCCCACAGCTGCACACGTAGTAGGGAATTCCTGACATTACCCTACCAGGGAGGGCAAGCCAGGGCAAGGAAGAGTGGCAGGAGTGTAAATTTGCCAGCAGTGTCAAAGCAGAGCAGCCTCCAGGCATCTCTGTGCTGAGCTAGGGTGAGGAAGCAAAGAGTCATGATCATAGTGAATCCTTGCTCCAACTTCTATTTCCTCTCTCCTCAGCTGAGCAGAGAGGCTGGGTGAAAGACAAGACTGTCCTATTCCTGGGAACAAACCAGGAACACTTCTGGGGAGCTAAGTCACTCTATGGAGTGACAGCTAGAACTGTTAGTCTTCCAAAATAACCATACAGGGCATGTTTATAACACTGATTGCTACAAACAACATCCTCTCGTCTTCTGTTGGTCTAGAAAATGACTCTGCAGACAGGAAGGATGGAGGTGATGGTAAGCAAAATGGTCCTGGGAAAACAGCCCACTGAAAATATTTACAAGGGAAAACATGCATAACTTTGGAGGCAGCCAGTACTGCTGGCAGACCGACCAGAATGAATCTTTGCCTTCAGGATGACTGCTAGGGTTTATAAGACCTTTGTCAGGAGATGTCAGCATCCATAATGTATGAATTCACACAATTTCCCTCTTACAAATACAGAGCACGCTGATCACCATCCCCACATACCTGCCTGCTCTTCTGGGATAGCTGCATCTCTGGCAATGTTATCCAGGCACTGCTCCTCCATATGTTGGTGCAGAGCCTGGCAGGAAACAAGGACAGCTTTATTCAGGAAAAAAATATGAAAATGAAACACCGTTTTGGGAAGACACAGCAATAATTCATCTGCTTAAATGATCAATGAAATACTTTCCCATGTCACCTTGGCAATCGCCTGAGAGCAGCGTTCCATGACCAAGAGTGGTCCAATGGGCAAACATCCCTTTTCCACATTGCCTCCCTCTACTATCCACTAAACCCCACTCATGGTTTGGCATCAGGGGGTAGCAGTGACCTAGCACAGCAAGGTCACTCAGGGAACAGCTCTGTAGGGCATCTTGCAAAACATTTCTTGATTTGTGGTGAAAATTCACCACTGAGCCCAACTACATGCCACAGTGTTGGGAAGGGACTCACTGGAATTAACTCTGCTCATTCCTCCGGCATCTCATCCAGAATTTCTGTTCAGAGAGCTGTTTCTTCTTCAGCATTTGTTGAAGATTGCCATTAAATGCAAGTCTTCAAAGGGAAAGTCATTATTACACAAGAACGGAGCAAAGACCTTGCTGCAGGGAACCCATGTCCCTTTAGAAAGTAAAAGACACTTTCATAGTCTGTAATTCAGCTCCCACCACCCAAAGATTTTTAAGTCTGTGTCATACTACAGTGACTCCCAAGGCATCACTGGAAGATTTGTGAGCACCTTATCTGTACTTCCTTACCTCCCAGAGCTTCTCTTTACATCACTGTGTATTAAAAACTTTTATGGAAGAAGCAGTTCCATGCTCATCCTTTTTGCTGTTCAACACATGAGCAAAAACCTCACTTTTTCTGGGCCATCAGACCAAAGGTTACTACATGGCTATGTCACCTTATAAAGGGTCAAAGGCCAAATATGAGTTTGCTCACTGACCTTTATACCACCATTTTAACGCCCTACATTTTGCACAGCACATCCCAAACGGGAAAATCTCACTCATTATCTGGAAAGCCAACATTTCTCATCTGCATCCTACAGCCAGAGCAGCTGAGTCATCAGCTGCTTAAGCAACTTCCACTTCTCCAGGAGAGAAACTGGCATTTAGATAACCCTTCTCTCAAATCCACTCAAACACGAAGTTGACACAGACTCATCCCTGTTATCTCTAAAGTCTCCAAGAGCGAAAAGCACTTCTTTTACACCAGTCTGTGCAATATCAACATTAAAGACGCCTCTGTCCATGGGTGCTCCTTGAGGTACTGCAGAGAAGCAATATCTTGCACGTGCAAAGGCTACAGTTCAAGCGTGAGATTGGTTTCAAGGGTGACCTTAAAGCCTGTTTGACAAGAAAGCTGCAGTCTGTCAGCCTGCTCAGAAAGGAGGGGCTGGTGTGGGGCAGCTCCCACATCATTTGTTCTGCTCTAGGCAGACTAAATCCTTAAAGACAAGGAGAAAAGGAGCCTCTCCCACCCCAGGCATAGCCAGAGGGCTCCTACATGAGAGACCCTGCTCTCCAGCTACCTGCTGCAGCACTGTCAATAGGCACTCACAGGGCCTCAGGTACCCTGGGGCTGCTGAAACACAGCTCCAGACCCTCATTGCCTTCCACACAACTCAGCACAGGCAGCAAACCTCCTCCTCTCTCCCATTCACCAGCCCAGTCCATGTGTTTTGGGGGTTTTGGGGTGTCTTTCTTTTTATAGCTCACCTCACTTCACACCTGTGTCTTTAGCCTGAGGGTTGGGATGAAGTTGGCAAAAGCCAAAGTTCAGAAGAGAACAAACCTGACAAACAGGCCTTCCTTCTCTCACCAAACAAACCAAGCTCAAGGCAATTCCCACCTTGCAGGCATCACACCCAAAGGACAACACAAATAGAAACAGCCTTGCAAGCAGCAGCAAACATCCAGGATTGAAAGGAGTGTGACTTGGCTCTCCTCAGTAGGAGAAGCGTTAACCTCCCCTGAGGTCAGACCCCACACAAACATGGGCTTTATTATCAAGGAACAGAAAGAGGCATTGAAGAGGCACCAACACCTGACAAAAAGGTCTCATAGCCCAAACCACACACTTGGTTCTGTGTATCCACTTGTCCCTAGCTCTCTACCCAGTCCCAACATTCCTATACGCCTAAAAGTGCCACCAGCCTCCTGCCAGGCAGCTACTGCTTGGATGTTACAGGTGCTCTTTGTTTCAGGAAATAAGCAGTGAATTATTTACTATGTTGATTCACTAATTTCTCCCTGATGGTTTTGGAAATTACAGACTTCATTTGGCTTCCAGCAAGTCCCACAAGAAGCAAACCATGACATGAAGCAGGATTCTTGTACTTACAAGTAAGTACTATTGTACTTACAAATTTAGGATTTTGCTCATGAGCTGTTGACACAATGGCTACAGAGTGTCATACAACATTAGTGCCAAGCTACAGAATCATTTGCTACCAGAATTGTATTCTAAGACATGGCTCAAGTTCTCCCTAAATCCTATAATGGAGAACTTAATATCAAAGCAAAGCTTCCAGCAGGGAGAAATTTAATGGTAATGTTTTATACAGCACATCTCGTTAATAATAAGCAGTGCATTGGATAGATGAAAAATACCTACCTTGCATATACTGAACTAACAAGGTCACACGTTGAAATGTTAATATTGGTATGGCATCATGCTGAGCTAGAAAACCTCCTGGAGCAGCTTCTGTCTCTGCATTACACAGATTTGTAAGACAGACAGCCAAAAGTTGAAGGACAGTACAGATTGATTAGGCACAAACAAGACTCTAATGAAGCTGGGAGAAGCTAGGATAAAAGCAAGTTAGCCAAAACCAGACAAAGAGATTAAACACCCAGGAGTACAGGATCTGCAAACCTAGAGAATAACAGAAAGGGTGCTCTGGTGGGTTCCATGGCTTTGCCTTTCCCAAATGGGAACACCAGAATAAACCAGGTTAGATAATTTTTCCACATTTTAGAGTTCCTGCAGATCCATTTAACATTTTATTCCCAGCCCTATGCAAAAGAAATCCCAACATCAGCCTAAATTCTGACCTCTGATTGTACATGACTGATTCAGGAGTATTTGGAGCATTACAACCATCTTTTTTGATATGTCTATCAGGACCTTTGCTTAGACATCTTCAGAGTTCGAGTCTGTTTAGGTGCACACTCAGAAGTCACAACAAGCCTACAGCTCTGCTCCTCAGCTGCTCCCTGGAAAGGACCCACTAACAGCATAGTGAGTAGCATTGTTTGGTTAGTCATGATGACAATCAATCCTGTGTGCTTCAGAGTGGAATATTCGGCATCAGAATAATGAGGAGCAAAGCAAAACAAACAAAAATTTAAGCTGTTCTCTGAAAAACATTAAAACCAAAGTCAGTTCATACCAGACTGCATGGCACTTGGAAAAAATCCTTAGAGAAGGGCTCTGGGTAAGTTCCTGAAGAGGTATCTCCATAGGTAATGCAAAAGAACAGGCATTGCTGCCTTCTGAGCAAAGGAGAGTTTGAGACCTACGCAAGGCCAACATGTAAGGAATGAATTCACATTTCCCTGCTGCCTCTTCTACAGGTGAGGGGTGGAAATGACCCCCAAACAGCTGTTACAGTTGTCATGCTGCCTTCTAAAAGCAAAACAACTGGGAATTAGCTGAGATATCAGCCTTTGTCAGAGTGCCCAAGACTGATTGCTGGTCCACAGTTTTGTAACAAACTTTAACTGCTAACTTCCAAACACAGGAATTCATGTGCCCAAGTCTATTTTGCTTTAGCATCACTGATACTAAATTGCACACACAGTATATTTGAAAGCAGGGGTAGGATTAGATCTTACACCACTTCAGACCCTCCAGTCAGAGTATTGCAGCACTTCCTGCTCTTCCCAACTGTAGGTCTCAAAATAAAAGCAATACAAGGACATCATAAAACAGTGAAAAAAGAGGAAACTGAACCCAGTTCAGATGCCCCAGCTGAATGGAACTTCTTGTCTCCAAACTGTACAGATGCCTACATTTTCCAACACTTTGTCCAATTCACTTCTGAGCACCTCCCAGAGGGAAAAATATTTCATGGTCTAATAAGCATCAGTGTTGGGAAAACCAGCTGACATTTCCCTCTGGGGTTAATGTGGGCTAAACATCATGAGAATTACATTTTGGCTAAGTAATTCTGCTTTCTTTTACATGATTTCAAAGCACCCATCCCAGCTGAGGTCTCAGATATCAACTCCTTGGGTATCTTTACTCTCCATGATATCTGCAAACACAATCCAAGATTTTCTGAAGTCTATAGAGGAAGCAGTTTGCTTAAAACAAAGCTTTTTCTCTATTCTAAGTCCAAAGGTTTGCAAAGATAAGTGTGGCTAAGTTTCCCACGATTCAAAAAGTTTGAATTATACATTAGACAGTTGTTAGAAAGCATCCTAAGAAAATATTGGTCACTTCTGGTAACTGAGCATGAGGTATGTTATTTTTAACATGTTTGGGTAACCTCACCTTAAAAACCTCTAGTGGCAGGAACCCCATGACATTCCCAAATATTTCAAACTACTGCATCAGTATCTCTACCACCAGGAAGGTTTCTTAAGGGTCCAACCTGATTCTTCCTCGTTACAATTTAAGCACATTATTTCTCAACTTATCACCATTGCTATGGAGAACAGTGTCTTTCTCCCTCTCTGCATGAGTTTTTCTACATATTTTGAAAACTCTTTTTGTACTTTATTTTAATTACAGTTAAGTCAGCTTTTCCCCCCTCCTTGTTCTGAGGCTATGCTTTCAAGATCTACAATTGTTCTCCCTGTTCTCCTTTGGCATCTCCCCATTGTCCACATCTTCCCTGAAATGTGCTCAGCAAGTTGGACACAATGCTCCAGCTGTTTCCCCAGGACTCTGTAGAGTAAAAGAATTACAGATGACTCTCCTGACACTGCATGAGTAACTAGCTCATGGCTCTGCAGAAATCTAAGATGTGTGCATTGTCCTGCAGCTACACAGCAACTCAAGATATCCTCTGTTCTTCAAGACATGGACCAAGCTGGCAAAGCTCTTCAGAACTACAAGTAAGGGATGTTAAAAAGAATCCAGATTTAAAATAGGGTTTCATTAGAAGTTATCATTACCCTTAGCTTAAAGGAAAAAAAAATTAAAAAACCAAACCCTCTGCAGACTTTCATTAACTTATCTGCACTGTCTGTGCCAGATCTGTTTTGAAGTATACAAGCCTGACAATACCATTGGAAGAGAAAAAGAAATGAGCTATTCTCTGGAGGCATTATTATGAGTAGCATGTGTTCCTGGCCTGTTTCCTCTGGGCCTATTTTATGAATCAGTCCC